>OY787615.1:1839782-2381484 GCA_963678935.1 Umbilicus rupestris | reverse complement strand
ATGCATTGGCCGAACTAGGTAACCAAATTGCTTGAGTCTTTCAGGTTTGACCGTCGCAAGTTAGTTCTTCAAGTGTTTTAGAAGGTTGTTAGCAACCTGGTTAATCAAGACAGCAGCAACACGCCTAATTTCAAATCCTTTTGAAAGACTATTAAGGCGAGTTACATATTTGATTGTGGAGGAGCGCTCAAATGAGAAACTCTTTTGATAGATTCTTGATCGCGCGTCGTTGTACGCGTCAAATTAATCCTTCCTTCTCCACTTAGTACAGCGGCTAAGTCAGGGTCGATTCCACAAGGAGCGTGCAGACTCGTCTTAACTAGCAACCTACAACTTACGAAATTGGGGTTGTGAGTGATTGGGTTGCGCAGGTGCGCGAATGAATAGTAGTGAAAGCAGAATTTGCACGATTCGTGCGCAGGCAGTAGATTTTAAGTACTATGACTATGAAAAGTATCGTACAGACAATCCTCTATGAATGTATCCCTTATCATCGACTCTAAGCATCTATAGTGCAGTTCTACTCAAGTTAGTGTCCGATCAAGGCTTCCTAACATGTGCGCATGTTCTGCTCAATGTCCATGAGCTATTAATTCCTGAAACTAGTTTAAGCAGCTACGAATCCTATCACAGTAGCAGCTGATTATCCTAGTGCGTTACTCCTAGTTGTCACCGTCAAGTTATCAACTAGTTTAACATACAATAACGAGCAGTTAGAATAAGATTGCGGTTCAAGGCTTCTCTTATTCGCACAACTAATTATCACCCATATGCATAGAATTAATACAAGTAGACGAACTAAGCATTAAGCACAAGTCTCAAAGAAAATACTTCATAGAGTCATGCCCAACCGATACAAAGTGTTTAGCTAGACATGCTAGAAACAAACATCATAGAAATAATAATTAGAACTAAGGCAGCAAGAGAAAAGTAGCAGGTCGGCGCAGGTGCAGATTGCTGTTCTCGGCTGGCGCAGGTGGTTCGCGCAGAATCTGGGCTGGAGTAGTTCGTGTGTTTTTGCTGCTGTGCGTCCTTCTCTCTATCTGCTCTCTCTCTCCTCAAACCCTAGCTTCCCTCCTCTTATATAGTGGTCTTGAAGCCCAAGGAATGCTTAGATTTGGCCCGAGAGAATTTTAGCAACTTCCCAAATCTAGGAGATCAATATTTAGAAACTCTGCTATCCTGCGCACGCTGATTGCGCTACTTGCTTCGCGCAGTCGGTTTGCGCACTGTAGTCCGAATCAGCTATCTCCTTCTTGCGCTGCTAGCTCCGCAGGTCGTGCATTGCGCTCTAAAAATGCCCGTTAGAGCACATCTGACTTATGCTCCTATTTTATCCTGAAATACAAAAATACCGAAAATCAGTAATCTTGTACACAAAATAATGCAAACAAGCACAGTGTTAAGATCTAAATAGCGCATATAACTAGGCTCTATCAATTCTTAAGGCTCTTTTTAGAGCCCCAGATCATTTGATTGAATGGTTCACAATTTGTCACATTTCAACCGTTCAACATTACTTTTGAAATAATAAATTGGTAAAAAATATAAATTTGACTTGTTACCCATAAACAGTTCTCTTAAGTTCTTATTTTCTCTCTGAAATAATCCTTATTTCCATTATTTTCTTCCAACTAATACGGGTCGGTTCTCCCACTATGAATACATTATTTCAATCAAACTCATTATTTCAATTCATTATTAACACAACTCAATGATTTAGTTATGCACTTTAGCTTTTGGAGCATTTGAGCATACATATATCTATTCGCGCGCTTCTTGGGAACTCAAGCCTTTCGCCCTTGACGATTTTTACTTTTGGACTTGCGCATGCGCTGATATGGAGTTGTGTGCGCACGGTGGTTTCTTTTCCTTGCGCATATCGTCAACTGGTTTTTTCCTTTTATACGGCTTCGTCCACTCTTCTTATATTCCCAGAACGGTTCCAGTCTCGGCCTTCGGATAGCAGCTATGGAACAACGCCCTGCTCTCCCTCCTTGGTCTACTTGCGCAGGTCAGCGCACGCGTTTACACCCGCGCCCACTTTCCTACGCTCGACTTCCAGAGGAAAGGTGGTTTGTTTTCCCACCTCACCACGCTATGGGTATTCGCCTTTGGCATCTGCGTGGCTGAGCGCGCTCTATTGTTCCGAAGGTTGCGAAGCACCGGCCTCCACTAGCGCTTTTAGCCATGTACCTTACTCTCGAAGCAAAAACGACTAACCGCCTCTCTAGAGCTTTTTCTGTCAACCCACATCCCCTGAATATCCCAACTAAAAAGACAAAAATTGAAAAAATTATACTAAATCGGTTAATGGCAGTGCATGTAGGATGAATAAGGCAAAACAAGTCGAAAGGTGTGCGCAATCCGCACACAAGCGCACAACTGCTATTTCCTATACTGCACTAACTAAGCTAAACTACAATGATAAATATGAAATGTAAATGTAACGCCCCCCCCCCCCCCCCCCCCACACACACTTAAACAGAGACGTGTCCCCACGACTCAAGCTCAATCGCAACGGAGAGCGCACACATGCAAGCTACTAGGACAACTAAAAACTAAATGCATTATGAACAATGAAAAACATAGTCAATGCAGCAAACGAAACAAGGTCAGGAGTGCTCAAAATATCCACACAAAATAGGAACAGAATATCCAGTGATAGTTTTCAAAAGCAACAAAGACAACCCGAAATGATTTGTGCCTAGCCCTCTGTGCAGCCTTAGAGATCGTCTGAGCTGGAGTACTGCGCAGACCCTTGTGCCTCCTCGTCCATGAACTCTGTCTCTGTCTCATACTCAGAGCTAGAGGATGGTTGCGCAACTGAAATTGCTGTGGGCTGGTTTGCAGGCTCCTCCTCCGAGTCAGTCTCCCATATCGAATCTGAACTGAACTCTTTGATGGGGGTGACCTCAGAGGGCAATCTGATCATCTGAGCAGAGGGTTGCGGAGGGGGCTCTGACGGCATGTGTAGTGGGTCTAAGACTGGGGTGCGCACTAAGGATTGGGCCAGTGACTGCGCGGGAGAACTGGCTGGCTCGCGCTGCTCTGAAGGTGACCATGGAGGTGGCCTGCGCAGACTGAGAAGAGGGGGAATGGGATCTCCAAATTTCCACTCAGCTGGTGGATTGATGCTTAAATCTACCCCCTCGGGCGCCAAGTACTCCAGCACGCGGATGACGTTAAACATCATGCGCTGCTCTCCTGGCGCCTCCTTAGAATCCTGTCTGTGCCGCTTCGCCTGCGCACGTGGGGGGGAGTCTCTGATGTCAATGGTAACAACTTCCCCTGGCGGCCCACTCGCCCGCGCTCGCGCTCCAGTCTGTGCGCGCGTCCTCATGCGCCAGGCTGGCTGCACGACTGGTGCCTCCACATTCTTCATTTCCTCCTCATCAGCAGCTGATGGAGTGTATTTATACGCTCCATTGAGTTATTTATTCCCATAGTTTTATTACATTTTTCGTGAATCAATTACTCTTTTGTAGTGTTTTCGTATCGCAGGTGTGTTCAAGATCGCATCGGATTTTATCGCGTATTTGAAGTATTCACCCAAGACCAAAAAGTCAACAGCAGTCAACTCTGCTGGTTCAATTGGAAATCAGATTTGGTTCAAGCACATGTGGTTCAATCAAGGTGGTTCAACCCAAAAACCCTAAACCTAAGACATGGACAAAGGAGGAAAAGAATTATCTCTCTTCAGCTGGACATTTCTGGACGGCACTGTTCACGGACGGCACTGTTCACGGCAGTGGAGGAGCTCTAGAGTGAAGCTGCTGGGAAGTCGCCGGAAAACACTGTTCACGGCCGGTTACTAATCATTTCACTGTTCACATTTCACTTTTCACTGTTACTATTCACGCCGGAACACTGTTCACGGCCGGAATCGTTTTGAGTTCAGTTCGTGTATTGTAGTGTGATGAACCTAGTTTCTATTGTATTCATGGATATTATGAGTAGCTAAATCAATATTTCAGTTTGGGGTTTGCATTGCAATAGGTGGTTTGAGGTCGATGAATATATGATTTGAGCTATGGATTGTTGCCCTTGTATGAATGAAACGAATGCTTTGATTGACAATTTAGTGCAGCTTAGCGGTGAGCTAGATTGATATCAATTGTGTTACACTTGACTTGATTGCATTGTTGGGGAAAACCTAGCGGTAGAACCAATTTGTGGTATAAGTCGAGTAACTATTGAACTTGTTCGAAGGCCTAGCGGTTAAGAATAGGTAGAATTGATTGTCGACATATCTTTAGCGGGAATGTTGGACTGAGGCAGAATTCATTAGTTCATGCATGTATTCGATCGATGATAACTAGTTGCATTGTATTCCCCGAACTGATTTTCTTTGAATTGATATCCTCAGTTGTGTTCCTTTTTCTGTGACTTCCATTTGAACTCCGACTCATTTGCTCTCTTTGGGTTCGACCCTGCTTACCGCTTGCTAGTGTGTTAACAGGAGTTACAAATTCAAATTTGAGGCGCACGACGACGCGCTGTCAGCAGCTTCCTCTTGCCGCGCACTACTCTCATCGGGCGCCCCTCTGATTGTTGCGTGCCTCGGTGCCCTAGCAGCCTGCAGCCGGTAACACCATTCCAATGACCCATCTTCCTTAGCAGTTACCGCTCGGTACAGCAGCATCTGGGCACGGTCAAGAGGGACGGTTGGAACAACCGTGTGCTCGGGCACTGATAGAGCCTATTTATACGCACTATTTAGATCCTAATACTGTGCTTGTTTGCATTATTTTGTGTACAAGATTACTGGTTTCCGGTGTTTTTGTATTCCAGGACAAAACAAAGGCCTAAGTCGGATACACGCTAATAGGCGCGTTTAAGGTGCGCAACACACAGCCTGCGGAGCTAGCAGCGCAGACAGGATAGTGGTGTTTTCAAATCTTGAACACCATAGGATTTGGAAGTTGCCAAGACTGTCCTCGGGACTCACAAGCAGTATATAAAGAGAGGAAGGCTAGGGTTTGAGAGACACACACAACATCAAGAAGAGAGAGCCAGAACTAAAAAACACAAGAGCTGCTGCGAGGACCTGCGCCAACCGACTGCGCGAACCGAGACAGAGCAACCTACACGCACCTGCTTGTTACTGTTTCCTTGGACACTTTAGCTTTTATTTACTATTTCTATGATGTTTACTACTAGCATGTCTAGCTAAACGCTTTGTATCGGTTGGGCATGATTCTATGAGTATTTCCTTTGAGACTTGTGCTTAATGCATAGTTTGTTTGCTTGTATTAATTCTGTGCACACGGTTGACAGCTAGTTGTATGAGTAGGGGAAGCCTTGAACCGCAATCTTACTCTCACTACTTGTTTGTTATATGTTAAACTAGTTGGTAGCTTGACGGTGACAACTAGGAGTAACGCGCTAGGATAATCAGCTGCTACTGTGACAGGATTCGTAGCTGCTTAGACTGCTTTGAGGGAAGAAACCGTGGACAGAAAAGATAACGGATACCACTATGAACAGGTCAGTGATATGAGTAATAGCCCGTCAGTGGACTTGTCCTCACCGGCAATTGGGTAAGTTGCATCAGAAAGGACCTACAGAATAGCTCCACCCTAGAGCTGATGTGACTCTCGTGGAAGGCTGCAACACAAAAAAAAAAAAAAAAAATATTTTGGGGAACTATTCGGAGTGCCAGATTTGGGGGAAAGTATCAAGAATTAAGAAGAAGCGTTGAGACTCACTCTCAAACCCTAAACCCCCATCTGCACATCCAGTCCCCAGCAGCCTTCCCTCCCTCGATCAAGATGTCTTCCAGCTCTGCCACCATCTCCGGCACCTCCTCCTCCTCCGATGAAGCACCGCTAGCCCCTCCAGTCCTTGCCCTACCCTGGTACAACGCTTCAGCAGCCATCTCGACGAATGAGGAGCAGGAGCCCCGCATGGCCGACGATCTTGAGAATGCGACCCCAACCACAGGTCTCCCGACCGCCCCACCCCCCCCCCCCCCCTCCCCCCCCCCCCCCCGTCACCGGATGTGGAAATCACCAGCGTCAACATCATTAATCCGGTGAGCCGAGGTACCCGGCGGTCCCGCAGGCGTCTCTGCCGCACTTAGCCTTCTCTCCAGGAGAAAGCCGGGGAACCTGTTGACCACTCTCCGCAGCCCTCGTCCGTGAAAAGGACAGCCCCGACCAGGAAGCTGCCTAAGGACGGCTCTCCAGATCAGCCGGTGCTTCCCTCGCCTGCCAAGAGGACTCGATCCTCTCATCCAAGCCTAGGCACGCCATCTGTGTCCAAGACTGCCTCCAAGGATAACATGGACTTGTCCACCAGAGGTATCGTGAAAGAATTAATTTTTGACAGTTCATTCTTGGTCACTAATCACATGGATGAGGTGCTTGAGTTACTTAGCTTTCAAGGTTGGGAAAGGCTCTTTAGCAGTTGTGAAGTGGATGAGGCTCTAGTCCGTGAATTCTACTCCTCCTACTCTGTAGAAAGTAAGGAGACAGGTCTGGTTGCGACCTACCTCAGAGAGGGGATGCCTTACGCATTCTCTAGCGGACATCTATCCATGGTACTGGGGGTACCCCATGAAGGGTATGGGGCTTACACGAGCAAAGTCTGGCCGGAAGGATTGAATGGGGAGGAGATTGTTCGGTTTCTCAGTGGGGATCTGTCCCCTGGCCGAACTGTAGGCACGACTAAAATGCCTCCAGTGCACCGGTTTCTCCACTGCTTCACAATCAAGAACATTCTGCCGCGCAAGGAGAAAGGAAGCATCCTTCAAATACAGGAGGCCGTTCTGCTGAACAAAATGCTTCTAAGAGAAAAGATCAATCTCCCGATGATTATCATGGCCCATATGGAGCATATCCAGGAGCAGGGCACTCATGCACTAGGCTTTCCCTCCATCTTCAAAAGGATAATGCTCTCCCATGGTTGCTACAAGCCGATGGGTAGGGAGACCAAATGGTGTCGGGCACTGGACGAAGCAACCATTCGGAAAATGGAGTTCAGCTTCATTCCAGGCCAAGGATGGATCAGGGAGCTGCCCTCTCTGTCTCCCAGGGTTCCAGCTGCGGACGAGTCCTCAGACATGCGCTCTCTCGTTGAGGACGGGCTCCGCAAGCTAGCAGAAAGCCAGCAACGGACTGCGGACCGGCTCCAATAGTTGGGAGATCGCCACGCACAAACTGAAATGGTCCTGGCTGATATCCGTGGCCTCCTTGAGATCCTCGTCTCTAGGTCTGCATCCTCCATTGCTCCCCCAGCTCCTTAGACTCATCATGGTTCAGGCCCTCTTTGCTCTCCTCGCACATCTTTTCCTGTTTTTTCCTTCATATTTTCTTTTGGCCTGGTTCATTTTGTGCTTACTCTTTCAAACTGTGTACTCGTCCATTGCCACTGCATCCAGTTTTAAATGTTCGCTGAGACATACTGCTTTAAACTGTCTTTCGTACTCTCTATGGCTTCAATATTTCACTGTTTTCTTTGATGATGCCAAAAGGGGGAAGGTAAGACAGGAAGCATAAATTGAGGGGGAACCCGTTCCCAGGTCACTTGCGTAGTCATCTAAGGGGGAACGAGTCCAATGTCACGGTGAAATACGGTAAACCTGTTCAGATTTCTTTAGAACCTTGGTACTGGTTACCTATCTTAGGGAAGGATGTTTGTCACCATCAAAAAGGGGGAAATTGTTGGGACGTGTGGGGACATGTCCCCAACATTTTTGATGGAACAAACATAAGTAGAATATTCTTGCATATCTATGATTATTAGATTTCATTATCTTTAGATTATGCATATCTATAATTGTTAGATTTCTAAATCTTTTAGATTTTGCATATCCTTGGATCCTACATTCGAAATTTATATTGGATGCATATCTTTTGTGATTTAGAAATAAAAGGGATATTCGAAATATTGTTAGGATTCTATTGTAGATATTTCATAATCTTAATTCACATACTTAGAAATATCTATTATATTTTTCTTGTTATTATCTCTTTGGTTTTCTTGATTAGGAAGCAAAAGAGTTAAACACAAGTTGAGAGTTCAAAGTTAAACACAAATCCTAGCAATATAAATAGAGCTTCAAAGTCTCAAATCAAGACATCGGTCTACAGTTGAGAGTTCAGAATTTTTGGTGAGGTCGATCTGCGGTTTACAAGCTGCTGCACGTCGCTGCGTCTGAGAAAGGGTCCGATAGACCAATCCAGTGAGCTGCTGCATAAACGCAAAGGGGAAGCGTCAGCAGAGCAGTCCGGTTGATTCTCGAAAAGATAGAAGGTGGGTCTAGGGCGAATTGGAGATTCGGGTGCTATTCAACTTGTCTAGTCTTTTGTGAAAAGTATATCGGTACACTGCAATAAAAGACTGCTTCTAAAAATCCTTTCAGTGAAATCTGAAAGGTAGTGGTTTTTCTCTAAGTTGTACTAGAGTTTCCACTATAAATCTCTGTGTACGAGTCCCTTACTTTGCTTTTCTGCTTTATATTACTTATCCGCTGTGCAAACTGCACTTGGGGACACGTCCACAGTGAACCCAAGTTAAACTTAAGCTAACCTACGGTCCAACACAATCCAATCACGCATGCATGGGTCCCGGGATACAATTTTCGTATTACGCCCTATGACTAGGCAACATGAATACCACATTTCGCCCTATGGTTAGGCAACAAGAATACCGCATTTTGCCCTACAGCTAGGCAACATGAGTATCATATTTCGCCCTATGGTTACGCAACAAGAATCGTTATCAGATTGTGAGCCTTGAGTTAAACATGAATGATACATGAAACACGGGCAGGGAAATGAGAAAGAGATATGCCGAGTTTTGCAGATGACACGGCATGAGAAGTTTTACTTACCGAGACCGAATAATTTCACAGGGAATTACACTCATGATCCGATTTTGTTTAAGAAAAGAAGTTTTTGAAAATAACAGATACGCCATATAGTTTTACAAGATAATTTTGACAAAGAAATAGAACGGGTCCGTATTACTTACCTCAAAAGCATACCAAATGAACTTTTAACAAAACTAGGTCACGCGAAAACTCGAGTCAACAAGCACCTACAATCAGTATCAAATACAATTGACTCTTAAGGACCACAAGCATCCAACATACATGATACATTGATATATTAACCTAAGGATCAAATCTGCCATTTGAGTAGAGCATATTAATTATATAGATTATCCAATTGTAAATTTAAAATATTATCATTCAATCAAAGAAAACCAAGATAACATTCAGCCATTTTAGGTTACGAGTCCTAACTTCAAATTCAATTTTAAGGTAACTCCCAATGAATTATACCATGTTCTTTATATTATTAAAAAGCTCTTTTCAAGTAGAATATGATAAACTCAAGAACACTAAGTTTGAACATTGAAGTCAACATGTATATCCATTTCAAAATTTACTGCCAAAACTGTCTGTATAATAAACAGATTCTAAATCTCACTTTTCAATCAAATTTCAAAATCCCTCGGGTTGAATCAACACACATACAATATACCGTTAGAAATATGTTTTCTGTGTATAACACCGTAGAGTTTAAAATCACTCAATTTGAATACGAAAACAAGAATTTATTCCCCGTTGAAAGTTATTCAATAGAACTGTCCAGCGTTTGTAAAAACAGTTTCAGTTTCATGTTATGTGTGAACCCATTTTCAGAAAGACTCATATTGAAAATATACCGTTAGAAAGGTTGGTCTGATTCGAATAATTTAGAATCAAGAATCATCCCAATTGAATAACTAGAACAAAAGTTAAGTCATTTTCAAAATCAGTCATCAGAAGTGGCTTTTTTTTGGAAAACGTCATGACATAGTCGATTACATACCTCTATGAAGTTAGCTTCTCAACCAATCCTTCAACCCTTCTTCTTATTACAAAAAGAGTGATATGCGCCAAGAGAATATGTACTTACCTTGTTTAACCCCCAAAACTTACTCTCTAACGGTGGAGTGGAGCTAGCTAGAATATCCTGTTGGTAGGAAGGGATGAATTCCTGTTTACAGATGAGAAAGAAAGGGAATTGAAGAGGGGATAAGAATAAATAAAATTATGTTCTCTTTCTCTTGTCATTCCCAACCCTTCAACTTCCCCATCTTAATAAAAGGTATTAAATTTTCCTATTAAAATTTATTGTATTACACTCAGCAGCTATTTGCAGCACGATCCAATGGGTACCCAACCGATCACAAGCATTTTATGGGCTCTAAGAGCATTCATCACACACCAGCCTGAGGCACGCGAGCTCTACCTGAAAATTAGAGACCGAAAGGATGGCTCAATCAGGGCCGATTATATGTGTCGGCTGATTGTGCGTTAAAGAAACTCATCATTCATGAGTTTCATGATACGCTGGGAGGGGGACATGCAAGGGCACCACGCACCACGGCCAGACTGACGCCTAAGTTTACTAGCCAAAAATGGGCAATGACATTTTTGAGTACGTTCAATACTGCTAGATATGCTAGCAGGTGAAATCGCTCAACATTGCTTCTCCAGGACATCTACACTCACTACCTATTCCGAGTATGTTTGGCGCGACATCTTGATGGATATCATCGCGCATCTACCGACTTCTAAAGGCAAGACAGTCATCTTCGTGGTCGTCGACAGATTGACAAAATACGCCCACTTCTCACCCTTACCGACGAGTTTCATTACAAAAGTGATTGCTAAGCTTTTTGTCAAGGACATTTACAAACTGCATGGGCCGCTAAACAACATAGTCTGACCGTGATCCTATTTTCCTAAGCTCGTTTTGGAAGGAACTGTTCCGGCTCCAGGGGACAACACTCGCACATAGCAAAGCATGTCACCCACTGTCAGATGGACAAACAAAAGTGGTGAATCGTAGCTTGAAAGACTACTTATGATGTTATGTCAACGAGAAACAATCCAACTGGGTTGAATTCCTTCCATTTGCCGAATTTAGTTACAATACAGCTTGACATTCATCAACCAAGATGTCATTCTTCGAGACCGTATATGGGAGTACGGCACCTGACATATGAACTGGGCACTACCAAGATAGCTTCCTTGGAAGATCAATTAGTACACCACACTCAATTACTGGCCCAACTTGTTTAGATAATGGCATCATTGACAAACTTCAGCAAGAAGATGCTACGGCATCCTACGGAGTTAAAAGCTGGAGCATGTCCTGGAATTGACAAAAGAACCACAAGAAGATGCTATAGCATCCTGTCGCGACAGAAGCTGGAGCAAGCTATCTGAAGCCAGCAGTCAATCACAAGAAGATGTTATAGCATATTGTGAAGACTCAGAGCTAGAGCAAAGTAGTAGTTCAACATGGAGCAGCACGGAGAGAGTCCGGAGGACTGCTGCCAGCGTCGCAACTCGTCAGAGAGTCGCCCGAACAGTCCCAGTTGATTAGAAGCCTTCATCAAGTGTTCGGAAGAAGATAAGCTTCCAAATTAATTTTAGGAAATCAATTCTCAATAAACTTGTAAGAATCTAGGAGAAGATCCAATATGCAAAGGTTGTTGGAAAGATCTGCGAATCTTATAGGAATTAGGATTCCTATATTTTTTCCATTGCTGCAGCTATATATGGGAGGGCAGCACATCAACACACACACACACACAACGAAAGAGAAAGACGCATAAGCAAAGAGTAGGAAGCTAAAAACTAGGGCGTGAAGTTGTGGGTGAACTGTGAGAAGATCACGACGAGAGTTGTCTGATCTACCCTTGATCTAAGAAATTCAACTGGAGCGCTGTCTCGTTGAAAGATCAAGTAATTGCTTTGGAGCATAGTCGCGGAGAGGAGCGATCGCGGACTGTCATAGATCAAAGTTGAGTTCCCAAATATTGACAGAAGGTCATTAATCGAGGGGGTGCATCACCGGAGTCTGGAGCACTTGTGGAAGTCTGACTGCTTAGCAAAGAGTGCCTGGAGAGTCGTGGACAGAAGTTCCAACAACCTGACCTAGTAAGTTGCTATAGCATCTTCTCGTTACACATTGTATTAGTATAGGCTAAGTCTGTGTGATCAGATCTGTAGCTATCTTTTATTGGAGTGTGTAGACAGTGTAAGCTAGTCTGTGCGATCAGGCTGGGCATATATTCGAGCTAGGTTAGAAGTAAAGTTTGGACTAGCGTAGGCTGAGTTCGATATCCTTGTATTAGAAACCGTGCTTAGTGGAATCTTGACGACTCGAGAGAAGTCCCCAAGACGTAGGTAATTGTCGAACTGGGTAATCAAAGCTTGTGCATTTGTCAAGGTTCGGCCTAAGTACAAAAATTTCTCAAAGTGATCCAGAGATTGCTATACCAATCTGTTGATATAAGTCATCAACAGCGTTTGTAATTTCAAACTGAATGAAAACTTGCAACTAGCACAACAACATATGCAGCAACAAGCAAACCAGCATCGTACCGACATGGAATTTCGCCAAGGTGATTGGGTTTATGTCTGACATCAGCCGTAGCAATAGAAAACTATTCAGGCTCGAGCCTCACCCAAATTGGCAAAGTCTCGTACGAGCTAGCTTTACCTGCTGATGTGAGAATTCATGACGTTTTTCATGTATCTCTTCTCAAACGTCACTTTGAAGGTCCGACCAAACAACTGGTCACATGGCTAGCCAGCTTCATGGCAGAAAAACCTCTTCTTCAACCAGCAGACATTCTGGATTTTCATAAAATGTTCCAACAAAACCAGCCAGTGCCACAATATTTGGTTCAGCGGGAACACCAATACATCTAGAGTCGAACCTCGAGGCCGAGGTTTTTTTGGATGGGATAGGGAACGTTGCAGTAACAGGCGTTGGTAGGATTGGGGTCGTCATCACCGGCTGTTGTGGTAGCATCGGTCGTTGTTCTGGTCGTCCTCCTTGGCCCTGTCCTTGTGCAGCTCCGAATATGCGTTCCAGACTGGCCACAGTGCACCAGATCCTCCGCTGTTTGAGGTAGGTGTATGTTATTGGTGGTAAGTGCTGCTATTGAGTTGGCAGTCATCGCTCGCATGTTTCTCTCGATGAAGAATATTGCAACGGACTGCGCTGGGTTGGATGGAAGAGAGAGTGGAGGAAGAGAAGGAGAGTTGTTTGTTATTTTCCTACTTTTCATTCATAGTACATACTCTTCATCCCTAATAAGGTGAGTACGAAACAACGTATTCTTCCATCGGTAAATTGGTTCCTCTGCCGCGCAGTCCTTGGGGCTTCACTGTACTTTGTTTAGAAAGCATCCTATAAATTCTACTGGTATATATTTAGTGACTGACTGTTCATCAACCACAGCCCGCGCATCATCCCAAATACTGAAACAAACAATGATGTTTCACCCGAACAAGCCAGAACTGGAACTTTTTTCAATGACACAAAAGGTTTCAGAAATTTCATCATTTACATTGATTAAAATGTTTAACAGAAATGAGAAATTCAAAATTATACGTTGGAAAACAACAAGTATTGTACGTTTTTTGTAATTTGCCCTATTCATATTGCTGGGCTCCACCAAGCTCACAGCGTAAGGATAGCATCCACACATGTCAAGAAATGAAGATTTTTTTACATTAGGGCTGTTATAAACCGTTCTTTAACCAACTGATCCTTCAAGCTTCAAGCTCATCAGCTGGTTCACCTCAGCACCAAACTCATCCGGAAGCTCATTGAATACATCGTTACAGAAACCTGAAATCATAGCTGCCATGGCTCTCTCAAAGTCTATTCCCCTTTGCTGAAAATAGAAGAGCTGATCTTCACTGATTTTGGAGGTGCTGGCTTCATGTTCAATTCTTGCTGAAGGGTTCTTCACCTGGAACATACGAACAATCAAAGTAATGAGTAATCAACAAATTACGCAATAGTTCTTTCCTTTTTCTTTGACAGTAAAACATAGCAGTCGCTGATGGTCGAGATTTCAGAAAATTCATCAAAGCAATTTAGGTTTTTCAGGATGCATAGGCTTCAACTTTTATCAACACAATTTTCTCATACAAGTATGCGATCATAATCATATAGTAACCACTATTCAATTTTCACCAAGCACACTAAACAAATTCTGTTTCCAATTTATCCTCCCCTTTCCGTTCAAACCAGATTAGTTATTATCAAATGAACTTATTACATACATTCAAAAAAGATTTGAAGTTTCCGGTAGCATAGTACAACATGATTCATGGTGTGTGATATACAAACGCCAAACCTGTAATCCATATTTAAATGGTCAATTATGAAACATTAAACTAAGGTATATTTCATAAGCACCCAACAATTTAAAACTACTCAAAATGAAAGCTTTGCACATTTTTGTATAAATTATTATTTACATATGGTATAAATTACCACTATGATAACAAGTGTATGTAGGGAGGCTCAACACAAAATGATAACCATTATTACTGTACCAAGAACTAATAAGATTTTTGTTGTGCAGTCTGCAGTCATGTATGGAAATCTCTTGATGGTTAATTCAATATTTAAATGGCAAGTACATTTTGGCAGTCATTACGAAGCAATGTATGATTTACAGGTCAAAACCCGAAGGTAATCCTGTTTATTGTAGATTGTCAGGTTACCACATCCACAAACACCTTCTGTAAAATACAAACCAAGAAAAAAACTACAGGGGCAAGCAAATAGATAAATGGGTACGGCCTGTAACTGTGCAGTTAAAATCCATATATACACGCAACACTGTCTGTGAAGGAATACCTGAATATATGGGTAGGTATTTGCAGCAGCAGTATCACCAATAAGCATAGAATCACACTGTGAAGAGTTTCTTGCATTCTCCGCTTTTGACAGGACCTGCACAAGCCCTCGATAAACATTTCTTGAATGCCCAGCAGAAATTCCCTTTGATATAATCCTACTTCTGGTATTCTTTCCCTTATGTATCATCTTTGTTCCGGTATCTGCCTGCTGATAATGATTGGTCAAAGCAACGGAATAGAACTCCCCAACCGTATCATCCCCCTCCAAAATCACACTAGGGTACTTCCAAGTGATAGCAGAACCTGTCTCCACCTGCGTCCACGAAATCTTTGACCGCGCCCCAGCACAAATCCCTCGCTTCGTCACAAAATTATAAATGCCTCCCTTTCCTTGCTCATCACCAGCATACCAATTCTGAACCGTGGAATACTTAATCTCCGCTTCCTCCGCACAATACAATTCAACAACAGCAGCATGAAGTTGATTAGTGTCATAAGACGGTGCAGTACACCCTTCCAAATACTCCACAAAACTCCTATCTTCCGCAACTATAAGGGTTCTCTCAAACTGCCCCGTTTCATAAGCATTTATACGGAAATAAGTTGAAATTTGCATCGGACATTTTGTATCCTTTGGTATGTAACAAAACGATCCATCGCTGAACACAGCCGAATTCAAGGCTGCATAATAATTATCATCGGCGGGAACAATTCTTCCCAAGTACTTCCTAATAAGATCAGGATACTCCCTTATCGCCTCAGATATCGAGCAAAAGATCACTCCCGCCTTCTCCAGCGTCTTCCTATGTGTGGTAGCAATAGAAACACTATCCAGCACAGCATCAACGGCAACATTAGCCAACCTATTCTGCTCATTCAAAGGCACACCAAGTTTTTCAAAGTACTTCATCAGCTCCGGGTCCGCCTCATCCAAACTATTCAAAGTAGGCTTCTTCTTCGGCTCAGAATAATAACACAGATCTTGAAAATTAATGGGAGGGTATCTGTTATCCGACCATTTTGGCTCAGTCATTTTCAAAAACTTCTCATACGCCTTCAACCTAAACTCCAGCATCCACTCCGGCTCATTCTTCCTCATCGAAATCAGCCTCACTGTCTCCTCCGACAGCCCTTTGGGTATGGTAAACGAATCGATGTTCTCAAAGAAACCCCACTTGTACTTCTTGTCCAGGATCGTCTGGAGCTGATCATTATTGGTCCTGGAGGGCGTCGACGGCGAAGCTACAGAGGTTGAAAGATTACCCGAGTAAGACGAGGCCGGTTCTGAATCGATGGTCTTGAGCTCGTACTCGAAATCCGCACGGACTCGCAGGGTCTTAAAGGTGAGATTTTTATGTCTCTGGAGCTTCACCGTTTCGGATTTGGGATGAAACCCTTTTGAGATCTTCTGCGAATCAGTCGGAATCTGAGTTGAGATTCGTGAGATTCCGTTTGCGAGGAGAGACGCCATTGTTGTTGCAATGCTCGGATAGAACCAACAACAGATGGAAGGCATAAGCCCTTGACCAGAAATTTATACATAAGCCCCTGAGTTTAGATACAATTACAATAATGACCCTAGTTTATCGGTGAAAAAAGGGTGATTGATGTTGTCATGGATGAAGATTGGGCCCAATTTGTAATAGTTGTGGGATGGTTTGTAAATAAGGCAAACTTTTCTGACCATGTATTAAGGCTTGTGTCGACCACACTACCTGCCACGCGAGTGGACTCGCTCCCAAACCAGCCATTCGGTTGAGTTAACTCGGTCAATGAAGCATAGCATCGTAGATAAAATGCAGAAGAGTGAATCATGTGTCATGTACTAATATTTGTTTTATATCCCATATCACCTCCAACTACAATATTTTAAAATATTTAAAGTTTTTTTTCCTTCCAAAAATTTAAATATGTGGACAGCAAGTCACAAGTAGACACAAGAGACAGACAGGTGTTTACCCAATTTCTAACTAAAATGAAAGTGGCTGGTGCTAGATCAGTAATGTTCCAGTTGCGGATATAGATTTAGTTAGATTGATGGTCAGCCTATATCTGGGTGATGTCTAGACAGCGACAAGAAATTAACAAGACATAAAAATAGATGGACACACAGAATTGGTCACCAGGTTCGGGACAACGTGTCCGTACATCCGGGGGCTTCCCGAGCCCAGCGGTGAAATAATTCACTAAGTAGAATCAACGAGTACAAGGTTTGTAGACTCCCTCTACCCAACCACTACTCTACTCTACAAGAATTATTATTCAAGTCCCCTTGAACGTAGTTCCCACTACTCGACCACCTCGACTATCTCCCGACAACATGTTCACACCTCTCCTCCCGAAAGGCTCAGATTGCGTCTCACACAGTACGATCTAGTTCACCACCAGCAAGATAATCCCGTCGCCTGAATGCGTATTGTCTTGCCCTATTTCTTCTCAGCTCTGATCACGAATTCTACTCTCTGATATTCTGATCTCTCTCTTAATGAATTCACAAAATGCAAGTCTACTCTGTATCTCTTTATATAGCCATAACGACTTGCCAAAAAGCGATTAGACGAATATTTCCTTATCTCTTCATTATCTCCTATATTTTAGGAAATATTATCACATATATTCACCTTTGAATATCTCTCTTGATTTCCAAATATCTGTTATCAATCATAACCGATCCTCCTATATATTTGGCCATCAGAATCCCTACAATATATTCAATCTTCGATATTTTTTATTCAAAGTCGGTTTACGACTCGCTAGTCACTGACTAGACTGTGAAGCTGTTTTGTCCAAAATATGCCACAAAGACAAACGTACCCTCCGTACGAACAACATAAAATTCCAAAAATATGATGAAATGTATAGGGTGGTGGTTAGAAGAGCACGTGAACTTGGTATTCGAGGAAGATGTCACGGCGTTTGGGATTTTTACAAAAGAAGCTTGTTCAGCCGAGTTGAGTCTTTCACAGGATTGCATTCAATCCTACCATACTTTTCTAAGACCTCATTAACATACTTCCTCTGAGTGATGAAAATTCCTTCTTCATTCTGCACAACTTCCACTCCTAAGAAATACTTCATCTTACCAAGGTCAGTCATATCAAAGTAATGCTTAATAGATAGCTTGAAGTCTTCAAACATTGCCTTATTATTTCCTGTAAAGATTAAGTCATCTACATACATACAAACTGATTATCAACAACTCACCATCTTTTCCATGCTTGACAAATAGTGTGTGTTCACTGGGACAACGTACAAAGCCTTCACTAACAAAATATGATTCAATCTTACTGAATCCATATAATGCCTTCTTCAGCCTGTATACTTTGTCCTCGTCACCTCTCTTCACATAACCTTGTGGTTGCTCAACATACACGGCCTCTTTTAATTCACCATGTAAAAATGCACTTTTAACATTAAGTTGATATATCGGCCATCCTTTATAAGCTGCAAGTGCAAGGATCATCCTAATTGTGTCCCAACGAGCTACTGGAGCAAATACTTCATTGTAATCTATCCCATGTTGTTGTGCATAGCCCTTGGCAACGAGTCTAGCCTTATACTTGTCAACTTCCCCTTTCTCATTCAGCTTTGTTTTGAACAACCACTTTACCCCTATTTTCTTTGCATTTTCAGGCAAATGTGCATAGCTCCCATGTCTAATTCTTCTCAATTGCTCTAATTTCACAGTCCATTGCTTCTCTCCACTTCTTACTCATTGCAGCTTTCTCATACATCACAGGATCACTTGTTTCAGTGTGACTAATGCTCCCCTCTCATTGTCTTCTTCGTCTGATAAGCCTTCACCACTAACATGGTCCTGCATCCAGGGTGGTTCTCTCCTTATTCTTGGTGTCCTCCGTTGAACCATGCTTGGTACTGCATCAGCTTCATGTGAGTCACTGAGACAAGTGTCATTATGCTCCTTTGTCTGAGCATCTTCTTCTGTATCACTACTTTCGGTATCACTTTCATCACTCCATCTTAGCTCCTTTCTCATGGTATTGTCACCTTCTTCCCACTGTCATGCTGCCCTTTCATCAAATTGAACATCCCTACTTACCACTATCTTCTTTTTCAGTGGATCATATATCCAAAACCCTTTTGTCTCTTTACTCACACCCAAAAAGACGCACTTATGGCTTTTGTCATCTAATTTCTTTCTCTTTTGATCCGGAACATGTACAAATTCAATGCATCCAAACACTATGAAGTGATCCACAGAGGGTTATGTTCACTCCATGCCTCTTCTAGAGTCATACCTTTCACTGCCACTGTTGGACATCTATTGAGGATGTGAACTGCCCAATTACAAGCTTCAAGCCAAAACTCCCTTGGCACTTGTTTTTCTACTAGCATACTACGCACCATGTTCATAATCATTCTATTTATTCTCTTAGCCACTCCATTTTGCTAAGGGGTGTATGCTGATGTGATTTGCCTACTTAATCCATTCAGGCTGCAATATGCATTGTACTCATTAGAGGTAAACTCACCACCTCTGTCTGTCCTTAGGCACTTAATTGACATTCCTATTTCCTTCTCAAACGTGTTCCTGAATCTTTTAAACATTTCAAAAGCCTCTGACTTGGCATACAAAAAATAACACCATAATTTCCTACTGAAATCATCAATAAAAGTGATGATGTACCTCTTTTTGCTATGGGATTCCAGAGTGATTGGTCCACAAATGTCAGCATGTATAACCTGTAGCTTCTGTGTAGCTCTCCAGTTGGACTTCCTAGGTATTGCTTCACGATGTTGTTTGCCTAGCTGACAGCTTGTTCATATGCTAGCTAGGTTTTTGATGGAAGGCAACGCTCTAACCATCCTTTTATAATACAATGTTCTCAATCCCTTGTAATTTAGATGGCCATACCTTTGATGCCAAAACTGAGCCTAACTTTCATCCATGATTTGAAGGCAAGATACAGCTGGGTTTTGAGAAGTGATAGAGGCAATTAGTACAAACATCCGGTTCACTGGCATTGTTGTTTGCATAATCAGCCCTCTCACTGGGTGGTACATCTTACACATACCTTTATAAATCAATATGGCTAGACCTTTCTCCTGTAACTGGCCAATACTTAAAAAATTACTCTTCAAGTCAGGGATGTAATATACCTCCTTAATCAACTGAGACAGTCCACCAATCTGCAGTCTAATGCAACCCTTCCCCATGACAGCCATCTTAGTGTTGTTGCCTAGCTTCATTGCATGTCGAAAAGTCTCATCCAGGTTAGTGAACCATTGCTTGTCACCACTCATGTGGTTGCTGCAGCCTGAATCATGAAACCATATTGCATCCTTTTTTGAGCTTTGAACTTCAACATGTGCCATTAACAACAACTCTTGTTCTTCATCAAACTCAGTATAATTTGCTCCCTTCTCCCAACTGGGGCACTCATATTGAAAGTGACCTAATTTGTAGCACTTGAAACACTCCACAACTGCTTTGTCAAATTGCATGCTCCCTCGGCCTCTACCCCTTCATCTAAACACTCCTCTTCCTAGAAATCTACTTTTCTCTTTCTGTCTCTGATGTTCAGCACTTGCTCTTCACTCACATGACCATTCATTCTTTGTTCATGTACTAGGAAACTGCTTTGCAACTCGTCAATTGTCAATGTGTCCAGATCGTTGGACTCCTCCACTGAACATACCACATAATCAAATCTTGTTGTCATTGATCTTAGTTTCTTCTCTATAATAACAACCTGTGGCATTTTCTCTCCATGACACTTTATCTTGTTGGCTATTGTCAAGGTTCTGGAAAAAGACTCATCCACCTTCTCTCCTTCCTTCATCTGTAACACCTCGAACTCCTTTCTAAGAGCTTGAAGTTGAGCTCTTTTCACCCTAGTTGATCCCTGATATTTTTGCATCATAGAATCCCAGATATGTTTGGAAGTATCCCTATTCAGAATAGTTTCCATAATGGATCGATCTATGGCTTGAAATAGGTAGTTTTTTACCTTCAGATCCTTCAGCTTCTGGTCTTCTATGCTTTTGCATTCAGCTTCAGTTGGTGTTCTTCCTTCTTCATTTTCTAGAAATCCATTAGCCACCAATCCCCAGTATTCCTTTGAACGAAGGAAGTTCTCCATTAACATGGCCCAATGATTGTAGTGGAAATCAAATTTTGGTATAGCAGGCTGCACAAAATTACTCTCACTCATCATCTCTTTCTTTCTCTCAGTGTTTCACTCTTTCTCTCAGATCAGGCCCCGTTGTGGGGCTCTGATACCACTGTTGAACAACTAGGCTACTGCCTTTGCTTGCACAAGACCACAATGCTGAGCTATCAAGCTTCTACGTTTATTCATGAACGAACTGGCTATTTATAAGCCTTTGAACAGAAGTGAGAAAGGAAACAACTTTCCATGATCCTATGCCTATGATCATGAAATAATTATGACTGAATTAAATTAACGAAATTACTGCCCCATGATTAAGACTTTATTCAATGGCTAGTATTTGACCAACTCTAAACTTCTGCAACCATCTGTGCATTACGTCCAACAGATGGAACATAGACGAGAATCAACACGTCCACACAAGGACGGATTTGTAACCGAACGTAGGGGCGACACGACACATTCGCACGTAGGGAAGAATAAACACATCCACGAAAGAGTCGAATAATAATTCTACATTAATTGTTGGAATAGATGCCTCTAGAGAGAATAAACTCCTTCCCTCATGGTTGCAAGCCTAGAGCTTAGCCTCTGGAATGAATATTAATTAAATGAAGTTTTGAATTGAACGATCTTAAAATTAAAATTCAACAAAACCTTCGTTGTTATGCCGGAAGAGGATGTTTACTATTCTATGTCATTACCTAGGTGAGCCTCGAACAATAAATCAAATGACACTATTCACTTGTAAATTTGTATAACATAAATTGACATAAAAGCTTTAGCGACGACTTTCAAAAGAATTGGATCGTGTCCGATCGTCGCGAAAGTCGGATTTCTCGAAGCGAAACAACATCCTAGATAGGAATCACCAGATTCGCTCATGATGGTGCTTTTTGGCCATTCAGAGTCATTTCGGAGACCAAATCTCAGTTTTCCTATTCTTATGAGATTTATCCGATTTGGCAACAATTATTTTTTATTTTGTTTTATTTTTTTGGTAGTTTTCCTTTTTTTAGCATTATCTTAGATTACTAAATTTAACTTTTGTTTCCGTATAAATACGATTCTCACGTATCTTTTAATCAATAAATTTTCAGAGTTCTTTCTTGTGGATTCCAGTAATCTATTTTGTTAATTTATCGCTTGCGAATTCACGGGCTTCCGCTACGTCATAATCGTCAAGTTCTTGAATTCTGCAAAAATGCCTACCTCAAAATCAAGGAATACATACCATACTACCCATCAATAGAGGATTGGAAGGCTCAATACGGACCAAAAAAGTGAGAACAACTTAGCAAGCTAAAGTTGCAGTTCTATCCCAAGCACATTCTAGCGTCCGGACAACACCAACCCAGTAACGGGTCCTTGATCGAAAGATCTAGTGGATCCAACAAATGTTTGATTCCAATACACATTAAGATCAGTGCATCTAAGCCATGGACGGAGCTAGAATTGGAAACTATATTAGGCATTTTTTTATTTTTAGATTTAGACCTAGATGAGACGCTCATCCTTGCGACATCTAAGGATCATATAAGACGACGATTTTCATAGAAACATCATTTACATTTACAAAATGTCGTCTTTAAAAATGTTGTCTTTAGACAAAGTTTAAAAAATATAGTGTTTGTTCAAAGTATATACAATGTTTACTTAAAAAGAATCGTCTATGATGAATAAACACACCACACCTTTTACGAAGTATCGTCGATACATTGAACAGAGACAATGTCTCTAGAAAAATATCATCTTATGTTCGATAATAGACATCAATTTTCCATAGGAGGTGTAGTGTTATGTTCAAAAGTGTAGTCGGCGCTTTTATAAAATTATGTTTTATGTCAAAACATTAAACTACACTTATAGAAAGCACCATGTAATGTCTCAACATAAGACAATGGATATGATCAAACTATTGTAAGCTTCATCTATTATTATACTTGAGCGCATTTATGCATTTTGAGTTTACTACAAATACCATGTTCACCCAACCCAAAAAATTATTTCATCTAGTCTAATGTTTTTTATTCGTGGACAGTGGCAACGGAAGCAACTTGACATTGTAAGGTTCTATAGAATCCTGTCGTTACACATTATTTTAGAATAGACTGAGTCTGTGTGATTAAAGGTGTAGTGTTCTATTATCGGATTGTGTTGACAGTGTAAGCCAGTCTGTGTGATCAGACTGAGCAAAGATTCAAACTAGGTTAGAAGTAGAGGTTTGACCAGCATAGGCTGAGTTCTGGAATCCTTGTACTTAAACCGTGCATAGTGAAATCTTGAGGAATGGAGAGAAGTCATCCCCAAACGTAGGCAATTGCCGTATTGGGTAACCAAATTGTTTAAGTCTTTCAGGTTCGGACTTTGCAAGATTATTCCGCAAGTGTCGTAAGAGGATGGTATAGCATCTTGCTTGGTTCAAGACACCAACAGCGCGTCGAAATTTCACAATTAAATATTTCGATTTTGAGAATATATTTTATTCAATTTTAATTATAAAATATGATCCATCACATTTTCTTTACACTTAATACACCAATTTTCCAATGATAACAAAAAGTGAAAGAGGTCCATGTCAATGAAGAGTTAGTATGATTAGTGAAGGTGAGATCGAAGCCGAGGGTTTGATGCTTTTGCCAAGAGGTGCTTATAGAATCCGCGATGAATCATTGAGTAGTGATATTTTGACCAAGGAAGAGAAGCCCGTGCCTTCCAAGACGCGTCCTATTGATGATCTTGTCGAGTATAAGCCCGTGCCTTCTAAGATGCATCCTATTGATGATCTTGTCGAGTATAAGCATGTGTCTTCCGAGACGCGTCCTATTGATGATCTTGCCGAGTATGATTTAGAAGATGATAAGGCTGAGATAGCATCAAGAACCTATCTAAAACGCTTACGGCCATTTGTTCTTCCATGGAAGTGCGGAGTGAGTCTAAATTTCCAAATTCATATTGGTAGTTAGTGATGAGTTGGAGATGCTCAAACTCCCACCCAAGAAGGGAAGAAGCTGTGGGAAAATTGTGTGAAAATGTGAAGAAAATAACGGTGGGATCCCATTTGGGGGTAAAATTTGATGGTGGAGTACACCTTAAAATGAATTGAATTAATCGTGATTTAACACCTTGAGATGAGAAGTATAAAATTATTTTTTATAACCCAAAGTTCAAGTTAAATTGAATGAGATTTTGATGCTCAAAGAGTGGTCTAAGTTATTACAAATGCGAATCCATTAAGAATAGAATACAGTCTGTAAGTGAGGTGTCGATTGACTCTACTGTGAGGCGACGTCTCAGCGTTACTGTCAGGCAACCAATTAAAAGAGAAGTTTTCTCTTCATTTAAACATGCATCAATCCTCTCTTGGAGACCAAAAGTTGACTTTGCTTGAATTTCATTTCTTGAGTTTCTTATTTTTATTTTCGAATTCGATGATAGTGAAAGATACACGACAGTTTGCCGGAGCAAATTCGTTGGTGCACAAAGAGTTACTTGGAATTGTTGTATCCTGAGCAATGGCTGACCAAGAATCTCGCACCGAAAAGAGGTCAATCACATTATAAGGAGAACGTTGAACGAGCATCACATTTCCTAATCCGGTTTTGTCCAATTTGAATAAAAATTTTTTCTTTCTTTATTATTTTTAAAAAATCTATTTTAATGTTCACACACAACCTCACCAACAGAACATATTGATCAAGGTCCCATGGCAAAAGTTTTTTTTTTTCGTTTATTGCTGACAAAGCGCATAATTTGAACAACTAAGCATGTTTGATAGCTTATTTGTTTTTCCGTTTAATTCCGAGAGGTTGAAGTCGTTAGATGATAACATGTTGAAAGAGTGTTGTGAGAAGCTTTCAAATGCTTTTTCTCATGATGATGCATCACATTTTGACTTGAAAGATCTTTATTCTAAACTGAAAATACTTCAAGTGACCTTACCAGGTGAGTTTATGTCGCCAGGTGAGATACTTGAATTTATTAGATCGATAGATTGTTATCTCAATGTTTCAATTGCTTTTCGAATTTTATTAACATTGCCGGTAACTGTAGCATTAGCAGAAAGAAGCTTTTCAAAGTTAAAATTGTTAAAAAATTATATGAGATCTTCAATATCTCAAGAAAGATTGAATGATCTTGCTATGTTATGCATTGAAAAAGATATGCTTGAAAATATTGATTATGATACCATTATTGATGACTTTGCATCTAAAAATGTTCGAAGAAATCTCTTTCTATAATAGTTTTGTGTTTCTATTTGCAGATTTTTTTTGAAGGTTGATTAAAGATGATGCTCGCGGAAGGGGACCTACATGTATGCTTTGTTCAGAAGTTCATAAAAGTTTAGGAACGGGCTGATTGACATCAACATGAAAAAACTGTAAACATAGATTTATGTCACATGACAAGAGTTATAGTTTCGAGTTCCCACAAAATCACATTATGATGAATTTCGAGCTGTTGTACCCTTCTCGGCCAGGAGGAACTTTACATAATTTACATGCTAAAAAATTGCCTGCAGTAAGCCAGAATTTTACACCTGAATTGCATTTATTTGCCACTGAACTCATCTAGCATCTAAAACTCAATAATAATGAAATCCTTGTATCGTGTGGAAAAAGATGAAACTGCTATTTCTGGAAGCCTGTTAGCGAATTGGGTGATATTGAGCTGAGATTCTTTTTGGCGGCAATTTGCGTAAGATGAACAGGACAAGAGCAGAAGGTAAGATCTCCACCAACTGTTTTCACGAAAAGAAATATCAGGTGCGCTGACGGCTATATAACATGATCCGCATGTACAAAAATCTAGGGGCATTGTACTCACCGAGTAATATATCAAATTGAGAATGGGATGATCCAACACATCAATGGATGCATTAGAATCAAAAGCAGACAGCAACACCTACAAAATGAATAGATCGAAAAAATTGTGTAAGAATAAATCTTTTAAGTGAAATGTCAAGTCATAAAGCTGGACTCCAAGCAAAAACCAAAGTGCACAGGATGAAGCGACTTTCTTATATTCGTCAATAGATCTCATGTTTGAACTTACCACAAAACATCTAACGAGAAAACATGTGAAGCATATCGCTGTGACTGATCCAACCTGAAAAATGATACATACGTTGTCAAAAATAGTTAAGCTTCACACCTTCCTCAATTGTAGCAGTATCAGACCTCATGGAGCTTCTTTCTTCTTCCCTTGGATTCAATGGGGAAGCGCCTCAGCATGACAAACAATCTACAAGGGCTCCAATACAAATTCATGAGGATGGCAAGCATTTATTTAATTGCTAAGACTTGTAGTGAGATATTCACAACTATAAGTAGTGCAGAAAACTTGCCTTCCTCCATAAAACAGAAATCCTAACGCAGCAATGACTGAAACAACTGAAAGAAAAGCATCAAGAAAGCATGAGAATGTATATGCAATATAATATCATGAAGACATTAGGAGATTCGTTGGATTTTTCTTCACGATCTTGTTTTTCAACTCTTCATGTAACAATAGTCTTTTCACTTGCAAAATTTAATGACTCTTAGTATCCTATATATAAACTTGTTTTACGGTCGTATCAATCAATTTTCCTTCCAAAGTACACCGACTTACCTCCAATGAATATTCTCCCAATGAATTCCACTACACTGTTGTCATCTATCCATAGGTATATCCAAATACAAACCTGACATAATCAGGCAACAGTTAACTTTGGTTTATTTTGTATACATAATCTGAAAAGTGTAAATTGGAGATAAAACAATGTTCGAGTAACATTCGATACATGAATAGTTGACTAAAGGATGTCAGTATAACTGCAAACTAAGTGTCGATGGTTGCTGACCTGAACCAAGTAAACTGCACCATTTACTGATAAATAAACAATTCGGAGCTTATCTGTTGGCAAACTGTTTGCCTGTCAATAAAACAAATTGGTGAGTGAGGCCCTTGCTCATTAATATCCAACAAAAAAAGCTAAATTTATCAAGCTGAAGTTTACGGGGAGCGCATAATTGTATTGGTCTCGCTGTCTGCAGACACAAATTTATGTTGGACTACTGAGAAGGAGCTCCAGTTATACTCACCTGATAATATATTTCTGCCCAAAATAGAACTAGAAGTGTGTACGTGGAGAAAAATATGAGTCCAGGAAGATCGAGCAAAACCAAAATCAGAACCTGACACGAAGAATGAGTCATGAATGTAAAGACTTTACAACCAAAAGGCTTAAAAAAGATAAGACTCTAGCCAGCAGTGGAAAAAATATGCAAAAGAAGCCCCATATGACCATTGAATGTAAAGACTTTACAACCAAAAGGCTTACAAAAGATAAGACTCTAGCCAGCAGTGGAAAAAATATGAAAAAGAAGCCCCATATGACCATTGAAACTCAACCATAAAACCATGAGGCACGCAAGTGGATAGACATAATGGCAAATTTTATTGATAGACAGAAAAGCTCACGGCTTTTCAACAAAGGCTGTACTGGTAGTCCATCATCTACGCATCACTGGAAGATAAGACTCTAGTTGGTGTTGTCACAGCCATATCTTTTGTCAGCATTTGGGGAGAGAAGAATCAAAATTTACACCAACTAAACACACAAATACATTCAATGACCAATGCAGCATCAAATCTTTAAGACCATACCATTTGGAGTACATAACCAAGGCACCTCGGGCTGCTAAAAAATACTAGTTTGACAAAGTATGATGAGCGAGAAGCCATAGTTTCCCCTTAATACAATTCAATATATTCTTTCTTATGCTGCTCAAAATCATCCATATCCATTATGGACTCCATATGTCAGCTGGAACTTTCGACAACTCCCATCCCATGAGCATCCGGAAAATGCTTCATCAAGAATTTCAAGTTTCCCGCGGTTCAAATTGTCCCTAGACTCCACATTGAAACCACAAGAAAAACGTAAACCATGATAATTGACTGACCCTATGCCCTGGTACTGGAATTCCCCATATAAAAAACCATGGAGTACCATTTACGACCACCCTACAGGAACCCAAATATTCTAAACACAACAAACCTTTCCGATTGGACAGAACTCCAACAAAAATGACAAAATTTGTAACTTCTGAAATTTAACAGTTTAATATAGGTAACCAACAAAACCCATTAAGTTGCATACTGTACATTTATAGGACTACTCACGTTGACAATGTCCAGAAGAAATAGAGCCTTTTAGTATTTACAAAAAAGGCAGAAACATACCTTAGGAGTTAGCAAGAAAACTTGCTTGTGAAATCCAAAGACGACAGCACGGACTGCAACATAATAAGAATCAGAGGTTAGGACAGTAAGCACTGAATCAACTTGAGATGTGGAAGGCACATAAATCACCTCCATTTACAATAAAGTTCATGAGATGAAAAACTTTTTGTGTTGTCCATCCATATTCAGGTACTCTGAGATCGATCCGGATCAATTGGATCTGCAAAATATTATACCTTAAGATCACTACATCTCACTTGTAAATGAAGACCAAGCTGGAACACAAGCAGAATTAGATTTTAAGAATTACAAAAAATAAAAAATCATATAGCAAATCCCCTCCTCCTCGTGAGTAAACCGCTTAGCAACCTTTAACTTCAAGTAATCCACTTCCTTACAACTAGGGGTTGCTTAAACAAACAAATGTTACCTAAAAAATCATATACTAAAACTAGAAACATATCCACAAAGAACATACTATGTAACTTGACATATGATGGAAAAGAATGCCACAACAACTAGATAAAACTCATCTAACAAAAGCAAGACAAAATCCAAAGTCCCACCTAATCAAACAATTCTGACAAAACACACCACTAACACAGCACAACTCCCATAATATGTTACTTACAATAAAGGGTCTAACGGTAGCCAAAAGATTACCAAAGCAACACAGGAAACAAGCCCATAAGCAGCACAGAGAGTGAAAAAGATCCCATTTTGCCACTGCACGGAGTCATTGATCTCATCCCACCAATCGGATGACAGAGCAATATAGTCCAAAGGCCTGAAACCCAATGCCATTCTCCTCATCTCTCCAGCAAAATGGATTGCCTCTGCAAGAGCTTGAGAGCTCTGAGCATAAAGTCAAAGCCCTGGTCAGACAGCAGCTGAGCTTCCTGAGCTGTGCAAAAAGGAAAAAAGACACGATACAGATGGAGAAAATTAGGAGGGAGAAAGAGAGAGATGGGTGTGGAGTGATGTGTCGTACCGACCAGTCCAAGAGGGAAAGAGCAGAGATTGGGTGGCGAGTCTCACCTAAGCTTCCACCACTATTGGTACAATCATAATCGTTAAATGTTCATTAGCATTATTAGCTCTTGCAAGGTTAGTTTAGACTTTAGTGTGAATAAGAAAGAGAGGTGCGTGTTGTGTTGTGTTGTGTTGTGTTGTGTTGTGTTGCTGATTGCCAATTTGGTAGTATGTTGATTTTCATCTAGTCAATTTATAAATTTTAATTCATAAATCATAATACGAGAATTTAATATAAATTAGCCACTTTTTCTTTTATACAAGACAATGTAAATTAACCAATTTAAGCTAGGCTATAAGATATAATGTCGAGGATATGACATCTTTGACAAAACTGTTCAAGAGACTGCTGAAGCACTACCTGGAGATCGGTGGCTGGAGCACAATCTGAAGACTGACAAAACAACAACACAAAGAGCCAGAGTTTGCTTCAGCAATCCCGCTGAGACACTATTTGAAGAATGGGCGAGAGACAGCTTTGAAGAGACAGAGTTTGCTTCAGCACTCCGTGATGATCCAGAGCTAGAGCAGAATTCTCGAGTTGCATGGTGAGGCTCCGGCTGCCGTCGGGGAAGCTCAGAGAGGTATGCATACGTCATCACGAGCTCAACAAACACCAGCACGTGGTCTAAGAAGATAAAGATCCAAGAGTTCAAATTTGGCAATGGAATCTTTAACAAACTTGTTAGAATCTAGGAGATAATTCTGATAATGATCCTTAGCAGTTTTGGTGGGCTAGTGTGCTTAAAAAGGAAGGCGAGGACGCAGCACAAAAGACACAGATGATCAGAGAGAGCACACAGAGTGAACACACAGAGATCAACCACTATTATCTTTTAGAGACCGATCAAACAAGAGCTGGAACAATCTGGCTGCTCAGTAAAATAGATAAGATGATCCTTTGGCACAAACAAATGAGACACTTGAACCTGAAGAAACTTAAGAAAGTTGCGAACATGAGTGCAAGTAGCATCTCCAAAAATCCAAAGCAACACTTCAGAATGAAACACATCAACTTTTAAGGGATCACTTTATCCGATAATTCGTGGAAAGGAAAGTGATCATTCTTAAATAAAATAGAGCAATAACTGGCATATATCTTCAGCAAGCCCTTGAACAATACTCAGTTTGAAATATTACAATCCTCCCTAGGTCTGTGTGTTGTTGACTGGCTATTCCAGACCAAGCTGATAAGCCACGTAGAACAAAGACTATCTATTGAACTTGCAAAATGGGCAAATAAGACAGCTGGCATTGTGAAGTTAAAAGAGGGAAGTAATTAGAATTCAGACAACATATTCAAAATATGTTTCTCTCTCACAACAAAGAAAAGAATCAACTTCTATGACATCAACAAGTTGAGAACTCACAGCTCCAAAACTGCCAAGGCAACCACAGAAACAACCTCAACTAAACTTAAGAAGGAGGAAGCAGTCATCCCAAAACACCCTACACCGACAGAGATGACTTCTGTAGCTGACGAGTGGACAAATGACCTTATATTTGTATGTATTTTCTCTTTACTTCTTATTTGTTCCATTATTTTATAAAGTCGTTTGATGCTTTCTTTGTCCATTTCAGGTTTAAAATGTGTATTACATGATATGAAGTGGCCCGGAGAAGATCTGAATGAATTCTAGTCGATCGAGAGCAAAAATGAGCAAGCTGCAAAAGTGATTCGCCTAGGCACATTTTGACTCGACCAACCGGGTGACCGAATCACATATGACTCGACCAATCTTGGCTGAATCATCTTCCAGCTGCACGGATCAACCTGACTCGAGGAGAATATTAACCAAGGCTTGACCGAATCAAAAGTGATTCGCTCAATAAGAAGTGTGTTGCCCGGATCAGCTTGGTTCGAAAAGGATTTAGACCAATTGACCAAGGCTTGATCAAATCAATTGAAGGGCTTGATCGAATCAAAAGTGATTCGGCCAAGGAGAAGTGATTCGCCCACCCTTGATACACTCTGAGACTTTGATTCGCCCACTAATTTGCTCGAAACAATTTACTAAAGCTTGCCCGAATCAAAAGTGATTCGGGCACTGCGGGTAAATAGGTAATTTTCAAAGAGAGTATAAATAGAAAGAGATGCAAAATTAGAAGGGGCTTTTCCAGAAAACAGAAACCCTAGACGATTTCTCTTAAAGGACTTAAAGAATTGTCCAGAATTCGAAGAACACAACAACAATTAGAGATTCTACATCATGCATCTACTCAACCCCTACTAGTTTGTCTTCAATCGGTGAACAATTTCAATAAAAAATTATCTTGTATTGAACTCACCATGAGTGAGTAGTCCCATAGTAGTTGGGATCCTTATGGATTATTTAGGTTAGATTATAATGCAAAAAATGCAATTTTATATGATTTAGGTTTCTGATAGAAAATTTCCATGTTTTATCTTCATGTTAATTTTTATGCACATCAAGTTTTTGACGAAACTCATGAATGAGTGTGAATTGATAAAACACCTAAGGATGGAATGAGAATTGAACTTAGGGTGTTTAGAAGATCAAGCATGTTTATCATAGATACTGTTTATGCGCGATAGTGACATTCACATTCTATTAGGCTAAGTATAGATTAACTATCAATAGACCGAGAGGTTGAGATTATGAGACTTTTGTTCTACACGGTTCAATAGAGCGAGAGTTTGCGAATTGTGTCCCTTAGGTATCATTTTCATTCTAGAGAAGGAGCGAGAGTTGAATCTAGAGTGCGTGATATTTTAGCCTAGAACTATCAATCAAATTACCTTTGCATGAATGGCTATTTTGTGTTGCTAATCGCATGACCTAGGAGTGAAGTAGGATTCCGACTTCGTTTTCTTTTTTTTACTTTCCTTTAAAACAAATTCGAATTTGTCTTTAGTATTCACTAGAGATACCTCGCCTAGAGGAAAAACTCAAGTTTTCATTTAGTAGACTCGCATTAAGCATTACTAGCTAGCTTTAGACTAATCTAGGCTTTTCTCTTGGGTTCGACCCAAGGTCACTCGGATTATAAATATTATTTGTCCATTGTGATTGGACTAGTAACTTTACTACCACAATTTTGACAACGTTCAAAAAGGCTAAGAAATGAGCACCTGAACGAGGACTTCCATTTGGATCTGTAGAGGTGTCGAAAGAAAACCCTAATTTTGATGGAGTCGCTCGAACTGAAACTACTTTGGGAACTTCTGAGGTAATAACTGATGTTCCCTCTTATGAGTCCATATTTGTCAAAGATTCCGTGACTGTTGTTAAAAAAAAAAAAAAGAGAATGGAAGAGCGGATCCAAGGGGAGCCTCCTATTGTTATGAGCAGTCCAAAAGGAGAAAGAGTCAAAGAGTGCTAGAAAAAGGGTCCTTAGTGGTGGCATCCGCTTGAAAGGACCCATTGAAGATGAAAAAAAAACAAATAGAGCAGTCCAAGATGAGGAGCCTCAGGCAGAGTCGGGGAATGTTTAACAAGGAGTTAGACTAGTGAGAACATAATCTGAGAAGGTTGCTATCCAGATGTTGGTGGATTTGTACAAGTAGAAGCAGATAATATGATTGAAGCAGTTCAAGGGGAAGAAGTTTCTATGAATGTTGATATGTTATTGGAAATAGTTGTTGTGGTGAACAATAATGAAGAATCTGATCTAGATGAAATAGAAGATGTTTTTGAACTTGCTGAAGAGGTAAGGAATGAAGTAGAGGCAAAAGAGTTTAAGGAGCCACAAGGATTGCATATGAAGAATTGTGTGAAGATGTTGAGAACAATGTTGCTAAAGACACGGTCATGGAGACAAAGATTCCAGAGAGTGGTGTGAATAAGGAAATTGGCATTGATGCAGGGGGAGTCAAGGGAACTAAGAAGAGAAAGAGAAAAGTGTATGGTCCAGATGTTGTGAAACAGGAGTATATGATTTCACACTCCTAAACTTGTTGATAAATGGGATGTCATCAAGAAAAGGTTATTGATGAAACCAGGGACCCATCAAAGGAGATAATCAACCTACTAAAAGAAGGTGGTCTGCTTGGCATAGTGATCAATGTGTCAAATGAATAGAAATGCTTCTTTTTTTTTATACGCAACCGAGCTATAACGCTCCAGACGTCGCCTCACACTATGCTCAGGTGATGCCACACTTGTAGCGCCATCTCACTTTGGTCAAGCGTTGCATGAGTGCTCTCTAAAGCTCTTAAAAGCCATTAAACAAACTCATGTGTCGCCTTCAATTGGAGCTAGACGATGCTTCACTTGCGATGGTTGGGCGTCATCTGAGAGCTCGTGAAAGCTCTTAAACACCATTAACAGACTCGGGCGTTGCCTCTCATTTGAGCCAGGTGACGCCTCAGTTGGGGTGTCACCTCACTTTTGGTCAGACGTCGCTTGAATGCTTGTTAAAGCTCTTAAAATCCATTTAATATATTCATGTGTCACCCCACTTATAAGTCAGGCGACACCCAACCTAGGCATCGCCCCAACTTGGTTCCAGACAACGCCCCAATCTAGGCGTTGCCCCAACTTGGTGTCAGGCGACGCTTAGATCTTTAACAATCCTTAAAGACTTCTCACTCATTGCCTCACTTAATCCTTAATCCCAAACGGCGCCTCAAACTTCAGACGTCGCCTCTAAGTTGTAGTGTCTCCTTTACTTTGACTTATGTATCATTATGGATCAAATACCTCTGGTTTTATTGTATCTATCCAAGATTACTTGGCTCATTTTGGGATGTACTTCATCTCAATATTTTGGCTCGGTTTTAGTATACTTGACAAACATATTTTTAACTCTATATATGGTCTATTTATGTACTAGAAGTCAAGTTGTAGCCAAATTTATAATCTTGGTAAGTTTAAGGATCGATCCAAGGAGCAAACACGTGTATATACTATGAAAGATATTGCATTTATTTAGTTATTCTAATAAAAAAAGTTGTAATTACCTAACTAAGTCATTCTGACGCAATAAAAATACTCTGTAAATAAAAGTATTATTCCCGATTCAAACTTCACTCGTGTGCCCCACTCAATTCATGAAACATAACATATAATCACTTATATCATACAACAAATGGGAATAAACCATGTGTATTATAAGTAAGTCAGACACTTCTAGATCAATACTTTTCGCGATATATATTGTACTTCGAGTTTTTATAGTGAGGCATACACTCGATTGTTCCTAACCATTAATTTCCAATCAACATTGATAATAGTTAGGTCAGGTACACATTAAGAATATGTTTTCAAACAAGTGATGTTAACTTCCCTACCAAATCATATACTACCAATATAACTACTATGATTAGATATTAGTCCTACATAATTCCTGTTAATTGCCTGAACTATGGTGATATTTGTTCATTACCTAATTATCCTTATGACAAATTCGCATAAAACATAATATTAAGCGATGTAGGATCAAACATATATGTATCATTTCAATAAAGTCTATATTAAATCACATAAAAAGAATTGATACAACTAGGGATCCATAAGATCTCGGAATAAGACGACCACTCACTAATCATGGTGATAAAATCAAAATACATGTATAAAAGAGAATTAAAGAAGAAGAAACAAAAAGTAAAGGAGCAACCTTCACAACGAAATTGATCTTTAATCTTTTGTAGTCTTTCCTTTCTTCAAGAACTATATCTAATCATGCTCAAGTTCAGAATCATCCCCAGATGAACAATGTTTTCTATATATAAGATTAGATCGCCGCTTTAAAGTCCCAAGCCCATATCTACCTAGTACAACCGTACCACATGCATGTACGGCTGTACTGCTCTTCGAAGCAGTATGGGCGATACGAACTTCATGCAACTCAGTGGCCTTCAACCCATACTGTCCGTACTGGTCCTAGGTACCGCTGTACTAGTATGGATACTATTCACGTAGAAGTCTTCGATTTTTAATTTTTATGTCTTAGCCTCCAAATTTGGTCTCATTATAAAGCTTTAGAATGATACATAGCTTGTTTTAATTGAACTTTCCATATGCGCTCGGCGGGCCTCTGAATGCAAGAAGGTTAGTGTTCCCTGATTGTTTTCATGTTTTTGCCCAAATCTTCGCATATTGCCTCATTTTAATCCAAACGAACTTCAAAGATTCTATTTAGTTAAATTCGATCTAAAACAAGAGTATCATGATAAGCCTGAGAAAAGAATAGAAATTTTCATTGTAAATATATATTTATTTTTATAACTCAAAAAGAGACAGTTACAAACGAGATCTCAAATCAAAGAGGGAAAGAGTGAATATACATTGTAAATGAGTGAATATTTATTCATTGTAAATGAGTGAATATACATCGATATATCAACCGACCAATAGTCCACCGTGGTTATTAGGCTCAATTTGAGGTGCAATCCGGCTCAACATTTTGGCTCAAAATATGAAGGTCGCACCACCATTTTCTTCACACAGTTACATCATTTTCCAACAAGTTCTTCTTGCACTACTTTCAGAATATCATCTCTGACATGGAGAAGCTTCCTCCACCGCCAATAATCACTGTTCTGTTATTAATATCTCAAATAAATTGGTTGTGTAAGATAATCAGACTTTACACATTTCATCCCATGTGTTTGGAAAATGTTTAGACTTATCGAGTTTGTAGGTCCCGAGGAAACCTCTAAATTGGTTAATAATTCTTTTGATCATCCTTCTATGGATAAAAAAAGGTAATGCTTGGAACCGAAAAACTCTATAGAAAACAGAAGGAAATATTCCCTGCGTAGTTTAGCTGTCTTATGGCTTAACAGGAAATTTTATTTCAAGTTTCTTCATCATGGGATCATAATCCTTCTCCCTAGGCCGTTTAGACATCGAATGTAACCCTGAGATTGGAACGCCTCGTCTCGGCCATTTCTTGCCTTTGAAGAACCACTCCAAGCTATCGTTTATATGTACAGAATATCTGGGGTCTCAACACACATAAATATTCAGTTCACAAATTTTTCATGAAAGCCAAACACAGTTAGAAATAGAATCTGCCTCAGAAAATTCCAATTTACTGAACCATACATCTTGTGCAGGTTTATCTTTGTAATAAATCTTGCAGATGTTTTCAATAAAATTGACAAAAAAAGCTCCTAGCATTTCTTCCATAAAGCCAACAAGTCCTCAAATGATTCAATGAGCAGATAACAGCAGGATATAAGTCTATGATACCCACAAGTCCTCAAATGATTTTCCACATGACCCAATAGTTGTAATATTGCTCATCCTCAGATTTTTTTCGATTGTAGAAAATTCCACGACCACAATATATAATCTCCTTTGACCCAACTCGCTCCAGGCATTCTTGAAATAATACCTATTATACCGATCGAGACCTGTATTTTATTATTTCACATTCTAAAAATCATCCTTCTTATTTTCCCATAATAAGTCACAGTAGTGACTAGTCTCATTATTTAAATTTTTTGAATCAATCTGCTTCGTATTCAGATACTCAGACTCGAGTGCGTTCGTTATATAATCTGAATTCTCCCTCTTTTCTACTGTTTATCTCCCAGTATCATCATATAATGAATGCTAAAATGGCTTTCTGCTTCTGTCAGACTGAAGAATCATGGAAAATCTTAATGTTTTCAACACTAAATTTATCTAGTCTCCTAGTAGCGTCCCTGAACATCCCTGCCTTTTATTAGTTGACCGCGTCAAGTAGACCGTTACAGCATCCATCTTCACTGCGCACTGAAGAGGATTTAGGGAGGACTTTCCTGAACTCCCTCTCCTTGCACCCAACAACGTCTACCTCCCCAAAACTCCAATGTGGATCAGTGCATCAGTCATTCCTTATCTTTCCTAGAAAATGTTGTGAAGAAATTCCCTTGATATCAAATTTTACAAATGGAATAATCTTATTCCTTCATGCCTATCAAATTAAGATGTACCTTATTAATTATGGCTACATATCTATGAGTAATAACACAAAACAGCAACAGTGGAATTAGAGAAAACTTTGGGTCAGTTGACTAATGGAATAGAAGATCTATACGAATGAATGCAAATTATCCCATTTCGATGTGCAGTGAGAAGGCCGTTGGCCGTTGACAACCTGAATTTAGCAGTTTCAACGGACTCTTAAAATCACAGCAATTACCACGCCTATCACAGAACTAATGCATTTGATGCCGTTCTAGTGGGCAACAAAAACTCAGCAAGAAGGTTTTTTAAGGATGACACATATCTGAAGTTTAACACTTCAATATGCCAAGGATATATACTGTTTTGACAGACAGAAATTGCACGGCAAGCACCCTACGCTGAGGTCTCATTTTCCGTTTTCCTTCAATAATCCTCCTACTCCAAGTTCATCAGCAAATTAACAGGAACTGATTTTAAAGCACTTATAACTCCAAGTTCCTCTGTATATTTTATGAAAGCATTTAGAACTTCCAAAACTTGGTGCATCTCCTTACCCTCATCAAAAAAATGTCTCAGCACCACATAGACACGAAATCGACATAGATTTGCTGTCATGGTAATCCTTTTGAAAGCTTCACTTCAACATGGGATGGCTATATAAACAGTTAAATACAAGACAATAAAAAGAAGTTGTTCATGGAGAAAGTATCATAATAATAAGTTGCTGCACAACTTCTTTACTGCATCATATCATCAGTAATTAAAGACATCATTAGTCTTACACACCTTTAACATCCCTAACTTCAGCTGACGAGTAAGTTTTCGCTAGCAGCACTTAGCATTAACAATAACGAGTTTCACAACACTGGCCCATAAAATCACTTCATTTTTTTTCATCACTCATCTCCATTTCCTCCTCGCCGCCATTACCTAATTCCTTCCTCCAACTTGAACCAGCTGCAGGCAAAGGTGTACAAACAGGCGGCACCTCGAAGATCGACAGTGCAATTTCTTCACGAGCAAAGCCAATGTCGATCATGATCACACCAGAGTTGGGATCCTTGACGATTATGCTCTTGACTGGAAGCCAGATAAAGAGCTCCTTCTGCTCCAATCCTTGCACCCCCACCAGCCCACCATAGCTCAGATTAGCCTTCACCACCTTCTCAAAGTACACTGAGTTTTCATACTCAGCATAGCAAGGCCGATCTAGATAAATCTTCAGCCTACCGTAAAAATCCACAGTAAAGGACTTGACGTTCTCCGGGAAGATTCCTGGAGGCAAGCCGTGCTTCTGCAAAAGCCGAGCAAGAGACGGCAAGCTGGAAACTTTCGGAATGAAAACCGCAATGAGGATTGAAGAAGTCATGACTAAAAGCATGATGAGAGGAATTGTGGGGTGTTTTGCGAACCCCATTTCTGCAACTCGAGAAGTGAAGTGCGTCTGGAGGAGGACGAGCAGGTGTGCTCTTATACACCAACATGCTGCTGCCCGGGGATGATGAAGAGGATGAAGGGTAAAATGGTCATTAAGGGTTTGATTGGATTTCAAATGTTCGCTCGCGATGACGTGTTCAATTTTTGATTGGCAAGCAGACTACAATTTCACATTTAATTTATATTTTATATTTTATTATGATTACTATTTTTGCATAATAATTACTTGAAAAATAAATATGGATTATTACTAATTCTGTATTGGTCAATAATTCGAAAATAGATGACAATATGGGAAGGATGTACATTTACGGAAATTCAATGATGATATATGTTCATCTGGTTTCGCATCTTTGATATGTCTCGCTTGAAAAATAAAAAACATGAAATGAGAGTTGAGTGATGCAAAAAGGAAACTTTCCCATTTTTTCTGGGCTTTAGCAAAGCAGTCATGCTAAATGCAAGAAGCAAAGGTAGGCAGGAGAATCACTAAAAACGTTCCCAAAGAGGCTTGAAAATATACAAAGCAGTGATTTCTAGAGTGTGTTTTTGAGTACGATTAATAACAAATCGCAACGGATCAGCATAATTAATCATGCCACTAAAACGGGTTCGAGAATTCAATATAAGGGTATTTAAATGAAAGTAATTGTAAAGGCTTGTAATCTTAGTTTGTGGCATGAGTAACTTGAGTGCACTGAGGTAAGAATAAGTTGGGACAAAATTTTCCTTTTAAGTTGCTTTGCTCTCCTTTTGTGTTTTTTCTTTGGTCAATGCTTTTTGGGTTGAAAGCTGTGGGCTGAAACACTGCATTTCATTGGGAAAACATAAAAACAGAGCATCTCAAGAAATTAGGGTACACACAGAGAAAAGAAATTAGAAGAGAAGAAGACAGAACGAGGCGAGGAGAGTGTGACAAGGAGAAGATCAAGTCCGAGTGAAGTTTCGGTGAAGCTGCGACGTGCTATCGGCGAGCGAGGACATCTGTTGCGGAGGTTACAGAAGAGAGGAGGCTGCTTTGGGAGCGACGGACTGCGACCGAGAAGCGCATCAATCTCCGCAAGGGCTCTCCTGCGGCTTCAATTCAGGGGCTCTTGAAGGGGGCTTAATCCCTTCTTTCTCATTGCTCTTCTGTGATTCTTGATTGCTCAGTTAGTTAGGGTTCTCTGGTTCTTCATCTTCTTGCTATTTTGTATCTGTAATTATACACGGTTGCTTAGTGAATTGGGATGAACCTCCTCCGCCTGCGGTTTCGCAGATGCAAGGTCTTCTGACATGAACTGCGTAAACAATTATGGTGTACTATTGCTTACTTTCTTACTGTTTTTGTTCTGAGAGGAATTTTGTAAATTGAACTAAAGAGAAATTTGGAGTAAAAATTGGCTATGTAGTTTGGTTCTTGCTGCACTTTTGGTATCAGAGCCACATTGCTTGAACTCTACTAAGTCTCGAGTGATTTGGTCCATTCTTGTCACTGAATGCGTCGGGGCCTTTTTGCTCCATCTTTTATAGACGTCGAGCATCTGGCGGACTCCTGAACACATAATAACTAGACTTCTTGTTATTGTTGCATGTTAAGTCTTTAGATGCTTAATCTTGTTGATTCTCTTAGAAATTAGATAAATAGCTTAGGCACAAATAGAATAGGGAACTCTTGTCTCTCCATCTTTTTAAGACATCGAGCATTTGACGGGCTCCCTATCACATTTTTGAAAATGGATGTGCACTAAACTGCTTGAGGTTACTGTGATATTGTTTAATCATACTTAGGCTGAATTATTCCTTGTTGTTCTTGATACTAGTGACTGCTCTATTGTATATGATACCCGATCCCCGGTCATGTGTTATGAGTATCCACTATCGAAGTATCAGCTTCCTTTCTTCATTGAGTTTAATGAGCTATAAGATACATATGCATAGTGTCTGCAGTTGGACATTGTTCTCCAGTACCTGACAATGGGTGGTCTTCATCGTTTCTAGTACTTGTTAAGGATAGGGCAAAACCGTTGGATATGATCCCTTTGGTTGTAGAAGTAACAGATGTGTTTATCTCTCTCGGTAGTCATCCATTGATGTTGTTGTAGCGTTTGTAGTAGCATCTGTTGTCTGTTTCTTCGTAGTGCTTCCTCTAAATTTGTTTTTGAAGTCTAGTTGGCCTATCTACCTTTAGCTCTTGGGGTTCAAGTTGTTTTGGCTCCTGAGCCATAATGAACTAAGTCTTTTCAAAACCCAACTCTCCTGTTCAACCAAGGCCAGTGTTTCCTCCACTATACCTTTGACATGATAGTATAGCATCAAGGTTTCTATATCCACTGTTTAGCATCTTCATCATTCTCTTGTGTTGGCTCAGTTATTCCATCACTGCAATATAGTCTTCCATATGCTATTTGGCTTGAGTCGTCAGATAGATGATGGTCTGGTTTAGGTCATTCTTCTTAAAATTCTATTACGTTGCTGATGCCGAGTTACAGCTTCTGCTGTAGCACTCTCTATATCTTTTTGCGGAATTTACTCTACGAACAGAATAAGAAAGACACAATGATTTGTTCACCCAGTTAGGAAACTTGCCTGCGTCTGGCGAGGATACTCCGATCCTCAAGACTTCACTATCATTGTTCAAAGTACAAAGGACTCACACCTCTTCTTCTCCCCTTTCAAATCTTTACTCAGTCTAACTCCCTAAACTAGCTAGCAATCTGATCATACATATTCTCTTCATACGACCTACACACTTTCAGTAACAAATAGCTACGGACTTGACCCACAAACCTAGCCTATCCTATTACAATGCGTGATACACGGACTGCTTCAGCACACTCTATCAGAGTTGCTGTAACTTCTGTCGACAACTTTTAGCTTCTATGCCGAATAGTCGGACACTCTAAGTTCTGCAAACTCAGTCTCTGCTCCCCCTCAATCAATGACACACTGTCACTATCGGGTATCGACGATAAGCTCTTTCTTAGCCTGCAACAATGACTCTCCGCAGACTTCAAAGTATCCGCAGTGTCCTGCAAGTCTTCCTTTTCTCCTTCTAGCTGAGATATCTTAGTATTCAGATCTTTGTTAACTTCAATCACTTCCGGCCACCTCTGGTGCATCAGGGCAACGTTTTCAGCTAGACATTCTTAGTGAGCTCTTCATCATCACTGCTTTCTGAATCGGAAAGGTTGTGCACCAACTTTATTGTGTCTTTCTTAACTCTACTATCACTGTTGTGATCTGCTACAGATGCCTGTTCCAGATTGTTCCTGGGTTCAGTTTCATGCTCACTTTTTTCTGAGTCTACATTGGCTCCCTTTAGGTGTATAGAACTTATTGTTGTTCTTATTGTGGTTCTTGGCCCATTCTGACTAAATATGCCCTAGGCCTTCACATCCCCACCATCAAATTCCCATTGGCCTGTCTTTTCGTTCTAATCAGCAGATATGTTTTTCCTTGGAAAGTTTCCTCCCCTTCTGAATCGATTTTTGGGCCCATATTATTGTCCATTATATGGAGGTTTCTGATCAAATTTCTTTATAATCTTTCCAAATGTTTTGGCCAATAGTGCAAGTTACTGCATCATCTCCTTTTTTGTTCCTTGCTTCACATTAGTTTCAGCTTTCAGCCCAATGCTCTTCACGCTGGATGGTGGAGCTTCTTCCTTTAGTAACTTCATCTCAAATTGTTTTAGTGAGCCAATCAGTTCTTCCAATCTCATGTTCTTGAAATCTTGACCTTCCTCTATTATAGTGACTTTCATAGCAAACCTTGGAGGCAGTGATCTGAATACCTTACAAACTAGTTTTCTTCTTTCGTAGGTTCTCAGAGTGCGGCTTCATTGATCCTACAGCTTCTTCTTCTGTAGTCCATCGATCCGTAAATTTCTTCTTCTGTAATCCTCCCCAGACGTAGGCAAGTTGCCGAACTGGGTGAACAAATATTATATCTTTCTTATTTTGGCAGTAGAGTAATTCCGCAGAAAGATATAGAGAGTGCTTAAGCAGAAGCTATAACTCTAGATGCTATAACTCCGCATCAGCAGCGTAGCAGAATTTTAATTGGTATCAGAGCCGATCACTGAGTGTGATCCGGGAGTGCGTTGCTGACATCTACGACCACCATGAAGGAAGGACAAAGCACAATCAGACCCCCATTGCTCGAAGAAGGTAAATATGGGTATTGAAAGCTCGAACGGAAGCATTCTTAAAGGCCATGGATGAGAAGGCATGGAGAGGTGTAATCTCGAAATGGGCACACCCGTTGGTGATAGACGATAAATGAGTGGCATAAAAGAAATCCGAAGAGAGATGAACTGCTAAAGAAGTTGTTACAACGTCTGGTAACTCTAAAGCCCTCAATGTAACATTTGATGCAGTCAATGCTAACAATTTCAGGCTAATTTCAAACTGCGACGTCGCCCGAAAAAGGCTTGGGATACCCTTGAGACAGCTCATGAGGGAACAGACAAGGTGAAGAGCTTGAGAATTCAGATGATCATCTCAAGATTTGAAAGCTTGAAGATGCTGGAGGGAGAAACCATCAGTGAGTTCAATGTCAAGCTGTGTGACCTCTCAAATGAAGCTTGTCTCCTCAGAGAACTGATATAAGAAGAGAAGTTAGTCAGAAACGTTCTCCGGTCCCTGAAATCAAAGTTTGACATGAAGATCATAGCCATAGAAGAAGCTTAAGATGTGAAGAACATGAGGCTGGAGGCACTGATTGGCTCGTTGAGATAGTTTGAGATGAAAGTTACAGAGGATGCTTCACCACTCTCTGAGAAAAACCTTGGATTGACAGCTGCGACTAATAAGAAGAAGGCTGCTCCAGAAGACTTAGTTCAGCAACTGTCCGTGATTGCTAAGAACTTTGGTAAGTTCAAATTGGATCAAAAACCTTCATATGTAGGTCAGAAATCAAGGGGGAGAAATCAGTCCTAGAGAAAAATAAGAATGCTGATCGAAGTAGAGAAGAAGGGAAAGATAAGCAGAAGGGGATCCAATGCTGGGATTGTGGAGGCTATGATCATAGACTGTCTGAATGTCCGAGCAATCAAAAGAAGAACAAATCCCTTTCTGTAAACTGAAGCGACGAATACAGTGAAGACGGTGCTAAATAGAAGAGCAATGTTGCTCTGACCACTGTAATTGCTGTAGAAAACACTAGTTCACTAAAGTCGAAGTTTGTTGAAGAGATAGACAACAGTGATGATGAGGAAATCACTGAGGAGTCCATTGCAACTAAGTTTGCTCTTATGCACGAGAAATAGCTGGAAGTCATTAAAATCAACAATGGGTTGTGTGCAAAGATATCTTGCTTGGAATGCAAACAAGAGGAGTTGCTGAAGACCATTTCCTCTGTGACCGAGAAGTCCAACCAATAACAAGAGGAGTATGCAGCTGCGATGGAAGAGCTCAATCTCCACAGAAGAACAGAAAAGATGCTCGATAGTGGGTCGAGCAACTTGGACAACTTGCTGGCTTACCAAAGGTATGGAGGGGGGACTGAAGGTCCCTGGTACACTGGTGATGCAGGAACAAGTATGACTACATTTGTCAAGGCCACAAATTCCGAACAGACTGAAAGAACTGCAAGCTTCCAGGAGAGCTCTATCACAGTTGTACAGGAGAGAGTACCAGAGAACCAGAGAGTGCTGAAGCAATCCCTAGATAAGTCACCTTCTTTAAAACACAGATCAAAGAAAAGGAGATGCTACGCTTGTGATCAGATAGGACATCTTCAGAGACAGTGTCCAACACCGGCTAAGTATAAGAAGACTCAAAGAGGACCAAATATTAGACAAGTCAGAACGATGAACCATCCGTTCACGTATGATTACACAGCATGCAGGTAAACCAAGGTTATCGTATTACTCTGTGAAAAATATTCATAAGTATTGGAGGGTCTACCAATCAGAGAAGAAGGCACCGAAAGGAAAGAAGTAAATACTTCCTTACACAGATGCAAAAAGGGGAAGAACATCTGAGAAAAACAAGCGTCATATGTTCTGAGTGGAGGTGAAAAAGAACATTATTACTGATAAACAGCCACCAAATATCCCCACTGAAGCAGGAGCTGAGGAACGGAATCATGCATCAAAAGTTATTTTGGATCCAGATAAGACAGCTGAACAGAGTGCTGAAGCACTCTCTGGAATCTTGGAGCTGTAACTTACGGTCGTTGTCACCAAAAATAGCCGAGCATGGAGAAAGCGACATGTGTACAGATTTTTTGAAAAAGGTTTGGAAAAGGGCTGAAAGGAAAAGTTCTCGAAAAAGGAACACTACAAGTGCACGGTATGCCTAAGCTAAAGAATGTGATGCTCGTGGGTGGACTAAAGACAACTCCCAACAGAGCCAGTTGTGTGACGGTACGTAATTCATGATATTTGTTCAAAAGATCTGTCAAGTATTTGATATAGATGGGAGCTGCATAATGAAGGGGACAAGTTGCTACTGAGAAGAAGCTAGTTGACATTAGTTGACATAGTCACAAAACCTTTAGACGGAGCTCGGTTCGAGGAACTCAGAGTTGCCTTGGGATTATGTGTAGTTCCTGAATGAATTGTGCTACAACGGCCTCTGTTATTTGTTACAAAAAGGGGGGGGCGGGGAAACGGTGTTGATAGGGCTGCTGGCTGCTAGGCGATTTGTAGTGTTGCTTTGGTTTGGTCAAAATGCCAAAGGGGGAGATTGTTGAGGTATGACATCCTTGACAAAACTTCACAAGAGACTTCTGAAGCACTCCCTGAAGATTGGTGTTGAGACACAATTTGAAGACAGACAAAACAAGCAACATCAATGAAGAACCAGAGTCTGCTGAAGCACTCTGTGGATCACAAGAGCTGAGACACACTGGGTAATAGACAGAGGACGGATTCTGCTTCAGCTTTCCGTGGATCCAGAGCTCAAGCAGAATATCCGATCATCTTAGAGATGCATGGAGAGACTCCGACAAGGCACGGCAGGCATCGTGGATGACCAGGGGGACGTGCAAACATCATCAAGAGCTCAAAAATCGCCATCACATGGTCGAAAAAAGATAAGGATCCTAAAGTCCATATTAGGTAACGGAATCTCCAACAACCTTACAAGAATCTAGAAGAAGATTCTGATAATGATGGCAATGAGGTTTCCATCCCGGGCGACCTGAAAAGCTACAAGAGGAAGGCAGAGGTCGGTTCCAGAAGACACATACATGCACACAGATGTAGAAAGAAAAAGAGCAAACACTCAGAGATCAACCTACGGTAGCAGTGTATACACATTAAGTTGAAGACTTGTGTTGTGCAGAAGGAATCAGAACTCGTGGAGCTTGATTTAGTATTGATCCGGAGTTCAACTGGAGCGCTGCTCATTGAAGGATCATTTAGAGCTCGGTGGTCAGCCGCGAACAGGGACTGTTGCGAGCTGAGGAGTGATGAGTGGACAAATAACCTTATGTTTGTCTGTATTTTCACTTTACTTCTTGTTTGTTCCGTAATTTTATAAAGTCATTTGATGTTTTTTTTGTCCATTTCAGGTTGAAAATGTGTAGTACATGGTATGAAGTGATACGAAGAAGTTTTGAGTGAATTCTAATCAAAAGAGAGCAAAATTAAGCAAAAGGCAGATTTGATTCGCCCAGGCTAGTTTGATTCGTCCAGGATGATTGACCTATTCATCTTCAAAGAATCGCCGAGCACACGATTCTTATCCGATTGAGGCGTGCCATATCTTGTTGTAAAGCTAACTCAAAAGGCTACAACTTTGTAGTTTACATCAAGACGTGATTCGAAGGTTTGAAAGGTCAAAACAGGCGAGATTCTAGCACTGCAAAGTTGATTCGCCCAAGGAGGAATTCAGGCTAGGCCGAATCACTTTTGATTCGACCAAAGAAAAATGATTCGCCCATCTTCATTACATCACTGACATTATGATTCGGCCGAATCAAATTATGGGGCTGAACGAATCACTTGATTCGGGGAGAATTCGCTTGTAGATCAAATCTGGGCAGACTTCTTCGAAGGCTTGCCGAGGGCATGATTCTTATCCGATTGTGGTGTGTCATATCTTGTTGGAAATATAATTCAATGATCTACAACTTTGTAGTTTGCGTCAAAACGTGATTCGAAGGTTTAAAGGGTCCAACAAGTGAGTTTCTAACGCTGCAGAAGTGATTCGCCCAAGCAGTGGGCGAATCAAAAGTGATTCGGCCAAGGAGAAGGATTTCATCTCATGGACCAAGGTTTGACCAAATCAAATAAGGGCTGAACGAATCAAAAAGTGATTCGGCCAATAGAAAGTGATTCGCCTAGTTCAAAACAGCACTGAGATAGTGATCTGCCCGAATCACCTGCTGAGTGACTTGTTCACCTACAACTTTGTAGTTTACATCAAAACGTAATTCGAATATTTAAAGGGTCAAAAAGGCAAGAATCTAGCACTGCAAAGTTGATTAGGGCACTGCGGGTGATTTGATAATTTCCAGAAACAATATAAATAGAAGAAGAGGAGAAATCAAGGTGTGCCTTGAGGTGCCTAAGGTTCCTCTCTTGGGACGAAACCCTAATTGGAGAACTTGGAGAATTCGAAGAAGACATCATCAATTGAAGATTCCACATCAACCCTTTACTCATTCTCTACTTCCCTACTACTTTACTTTCCTTACTTTGTCTTGTTGAACTATTTCATTATGTCTTGTTTCAAAATCACCATGAGTGACACATGAGTGAGTAGTCTTTTAGTAGTTAGGGTTCTTATGGATCTCTTAGGTTTGATTGTACCGCAAGACTTGTCATTTTATCTATATGAATGAAGTTTGGTTGAAAATTCTCATGCTTTCTCTTCTTATCAATTTTGTGCACACCAAGTGTTTGACGAAACGCATGAATGAGTACGAATTGGTAGAACACCTAGGGATGGAATGATAGTTGAACCTAGGTTGTTTAAAAGATTGAGCATGTTAATTTTAGGTTGTGTTTGTGTGCGAGAGTGACATACGCATTCCACTAGGCTAAGTATTGAGCGACTTTAGTTAACTATCAATAGACCGAGAGGTTGAGATTATGAGACTTTTGTTCTACGCGGTTCAATAGAGAGAGTTTGAGAACCGTACTATTTAGGTATTATTCTCATTCTAGAGAAGGGGCGAGAGTTGAATTTAGAATGTGTGATACCTTAGCCTAGAACCATTACTTGAATTTACTCATGATTTAGATAAGTTTTGTATTGCTAATTGCATGACCTAGGGGTGAAAAAGGATTTCGACTACGTTTTCTCTCTTACTTTACTTCTTCATAAATGTGACATTGTCTTTAGTATTCACTAGAGATACCTCACCTAGAGGAACCCCTCCCCCCCCTTTTTTATTTAGTAGACTCGCATTAAGCATTACTAGCTAGCTTTAGACTAATCTACGCTTTTCTCTTCGGTTCGACTCGAGGTCACTCGGATAATAAATATTGTTTGAACACCGTGATTGGACTAGTATTTATACTACCACAATTACCACCACGTTTCAAGGAGCATTGATCGTAGTTACCAGATAGTGACAGAGTGTGTCATTGATTGAGGGGGAGCTGAGACTGAGTTTAAAGAACTCAGAGTGTCCAATGCATGGCGAGAGAGCTAGAAGAGTCATTGACTGAAGTTAAAGTAACTCTGATACAGAGTGTGCTGAAGCAGTTTGTGTACCACGCATTGTAATAGAATAGGCTAGATCTGTGAGTCGGGTCCGTAGCTATTTGTTACTGGGAGTGTGTAGGTAGCACGAAGAGAGTCTGTGTGATCAGACTGCTAGCTAGTCTAGGAGATTAGACTGAGGAAATGATTTCGGCTAGGTGATAAGTAGAGGTGTGAATCCTTTATACTTCAAACTGGGATAGTGGAATCTTGAGGATAGGAATGTGATCCTCCCAAGACGTAGGCAAGTTGCCGAACTGGGTGAACAAATACTATGTGTTTCTTATTCTGCCAGTAGAGTGATTCTGCATAAAGATATAAAGAGTGCGTAAGCAGAAGCTATAACTCCAGAGGCTATAACTCCGCATCAGCAGCGCAGCAGAATTTCATGGAAGACTCAGAAACTTTGGTAACCCAGTTCGGCAATAGCCTACGTCTGGGGAGGACTTCTCTCCAGTCCTCAAGATTCCACTATCACGGTTAAAGTACAACGGATTCCAAAACTCAGCCTATGCTAGTTTAACCTCTATTTCTAACCTAGTCAGAATCTTAGCTCAGTACGATCACACAAACTAGCGTACACTATCAACACACTCCATTAGTAGAACGCTACAGCTCTGATTACACAAACTTAGCCTTTTCCAAGACAATGTGTTACAGCGGATGCTATAACAACTTACTCTATCAAGTTTCTGTAACTTTTGTTTGTTAAGGTATGTGGCATACTTGACAAAACTAGCACAAGAAGTTGCGATAGCCTCTCGTGGAGTTAGAAGCTGAAACAGATATCTGAAGCTGACAAAAAGACAATGTTAAAGGCCTCTTCTCATTTGTGACAAAAATGGGAAGAAGAAGAAAAAGAAGTGTCTACTGCCAAGATGGTGTTAATATTATTCTTTATAAAATGAAAAGTTTGTCCGTCAAGAGTGAAGGCTGCAAGGGCTGAATTTTTGTCAAAAATATCAAGGGGGAGATTGTTAAGGTTATGGCATCCTTGACAAAACAGGCGCAAGAAGATTTTATAACATCCCGTGGAGGCTGAAGAATGTTTTGCAGACTGACAAAACAAGCGAAAGCAGATGCTATAGCTTCCCATGGCAACATAAGTTGAAGCAATATATCAGAAGACAACTACCAGAAGATGTTATAGCATACGATGAAGACTCAAAGCTATAGCAGAGTAGCCGATCAACATGGAGCTATACAGAGAGCGTCCTGAGGATTGCTGCCGGCGTCACAACAAGTCAGGGAGTTTCCCAGTTGATCAGAAGTCTTCATCAAGCGTTCGAAAGAGATCGTATAAAGAAACTGACACATCTGCCATAGAAGGAGTATGAAGAGAAGCTTGGGATAGCTTGAGATTAGAAGAGTCCTTGGGAGCCTGAAGACAAGCTTGGGATAGCTTGCGATCAGAAGAGTCCTTGGATACGGATATGGCATGTGTGACAAAGCGGAAAAAGCCGAGCGGAAGAAGAAGCTACAGCAAACTCTGATATCAGGAGCTTCTACTTTCAAAATGAAGACTGACAAAACAATAGAGGCAGAAGAAGCGATAGTATCCTGTGACGATTAGAGCTGGTGCAGTTGATCAGAAGGGATCAAGACAAGAACCAGAAGAGGCTATAACATCCTTTGAAAATTCAAGGCTAAAGCTAAAAAAAAAGTATATTTGTAGCAGATCAATCTGGTGGTGCTCGGAGGGTACCCAGGAGTATGCTGTCGGCGTGGCAATAGGCAGCAGACGACCCAGATGATTAGAGAATCTTCAGCAGAGGCGAGATGAAGGCAATCAAGATAAGATTTCTAAATTTAGATTTAGGAAACCAAATCTCAACAAACTCCTAAGATCTTGGGATAGATCTTGGACTCCAAAAAGGAGTTTAGAAAGTGTTATAAATCCTAGTGGAGCTAGGATTTTTATAATCCTTTATGGGCTGCCAGTATATAAGGGCAGCGCCTCCAAGGAAACAAACACACACATGTAAATACAAAAAAAAAATACTGAGTCCGCAGAAGAAGAGAAAGTGTTGTAGCGTTGAGCTGTGACTGTGCGAGAGCTAAGGAGTGATCAGGACTGGAGCAGTCTGATCCTATCTTGATCTGAGGAAGTCAATTGGAGCTCGTTGCAGATCAAGTGTTCGTGTGAAAGACGGTTGCGGAGTGGAGCGTGCGCTGACTGACCCAACGTGCTCCTTGATAGTGATTGGAGGTCATTGATTGAGGGGGAGCAGCGCCATGTGCCCGACTACTCAGCAGGGAAGGCTTAGAGATGTCAGGGACATAAGCGACAGTAACTTGGCGACAGAAGTTGCTGCAGCATCCGCTGTAACACATTGAATAGGATAGGCTGAGTCTGTGAGATCATGTTGTTAGCTATCTATTATTGGAGTGTGTTAATAGTGTAGGCTAGTCTGAGTTTAGAGATTGAGCAGAGACTTCGGCTAGGTTAGGAGTAGTGGTTAGACTAGCGGTGGCTGAGTTGTTGGAAACCATTGTACTCTAACTGTGATAGTGAAGTCTTGAGGCTGAGAGTAGGTCTCCACAGACGTAGGCTGTTGCTGAACTGGGTAAACAATTCTGTTTGTGCTTCTCAGGTTTGACTGAAGCAAAGCGTCAGCAACTTAGCGGAAGAAGTTGCTGAAGCGAACCGTGGGTTGTCGTCTACAGTAACGCAATGCCAATTTCACTGAGGGTGGAGTACACCCTTGATTGAGATGAATTAATCGTAATTAAATACCTTGAGATGAGAGGTATATGATTGATTATTCATATGTCAAAATCCATGATAAATTGAATGACATATTGATGCTGAAAGAGTGGTCTATAATAATGAAAATGTGAGTTCATTAAGAATAGAACACTCGCCCTTGTGGAGTTGAAATACAATCAATGTGTGAATATTCCACATTGCTTGGAAAGTGACTAGAATGTCAGTTTATTTTTAAACTCATTCTATCTACGTGGTAAGATAGTAACCAATGAGGCTTTCTATGTGCGGGTGGGCAAGGGGATGCAAATCACGAGCCGATTCGGGTTTGGAACTGGGGTCCAATGGGTGCGCCTGCAAGGTACGAGACGTGAATGGTGGACCGATTTATTTGCATGTGAACAGGCCCCCTTTGCACTTATTTCTACTCAAATTTTTAGTTTAAGCATGCAAATTGAGGCGACACCTCAACATAACTTGGAAGCGAGGTGTCGCATGGTTTGGACTAAACTATGCATCTTCTGGAGCTTAAAAAGTTGGGGCGACACGTGAGTGACATTAATTCATAAATATCATTTAAGGTCCAGCCGTTGGTTGGAGCTTAAATGTTGAAGCGACGCCTGATTGACCATTAATACATTTAATGTCATTTAAGATCGAGGCGTCGCCTGGAGCATCAATGACTAGGCGCCGCCTAGGTGGATTAATGGCTTTTAAGAGAATTAACTAGAATCGAGCTGTCGCCTAGCATTAAATCAATGACGAGTCAGAGTGAACAAGCAAAGTGCACAAGGGGTTGTTACAGCTTCCTATGACAGAAAGTTGTAGCATCCTGATCAACAGTTTCTGTGTGAAGAACAACCTGCCTAGACTTGAAGAGAAAAGCAACGGAAGCTTTCTAAAGTCAATTTAGAATATTCCCAGAGTCGCCTACTTATCCCAACAAGTCTGCTTCAAGATAATTCTACCAGCTTAAAGATAATACTGTTTTGAAAGGTGGGTGTCCTTATCTTTAACAGTCGACCCATTCCGATTTAGATGGAGCCTGGAGGCCGATATTTTCAAAGAAGGCTCAGCAGACCAACAAACACAGATCAATCGAGAATCAATTGAGTAAAGCAGCAAGTGCAGAACGAAGAATTGAGCAGAGCGGAGATTGATCATCACTCATATAGCAGAGCGTGCTCGCAAGAAGTGATTACAAAGCAGAGACTGATTGAGACTTGCAATGTTTGATCAATATCGGAGAAGGTTAATTGAGCACAAGGCTCGCTGATTGATCAAGGGGAGTCGAGGGAGCGTCGTAAGTGTCTAAGGAAGTCGAACGACGGCAGAATACTCACTCTCATCAGTGACAAGTGGTCACAAAGAAAGGGAGTATTCCGGAGTGTGCAGCACTCACGAAACAGTTCGATCGGCTTAGCGGAAGGCTTGGAGCGACGCGGATAGAATCGGTACAAGCTATACGGCACAAGAGTGTGATATAGCAACCTACGGTAATTACTATCTTAATTTGAATAGGCTAGCAGATTAGCTATTGTATTAAGTCGAGTAAGTAGCAGGTAGTGCAGGCTGGTCTAAGGTGTTTAGATCAGGCCCTAATTCATTGTAGCTTTCTTAGAAATAGAGATTATTTGAGCGTAGGCTGAACTGAATCGTTGTACTAGAAACCGAGGCTAGTGAATCGTTGAGGACTCTTGAGAAGTCCTCCTCAGATGTAGGTAGTTAGCCGAACTTGGTGACCAAATTCATGTGTGCTCTCTTTCATTCGTTGTACAAGCTTATTTCCGCAAAGTGGTAAAAGAGGTTGTTATAGCAACTTGCTAGTACACTCTCAGCAAATGAAGGCGATGCAATTCCAATTGGTATCAGAGCGGGAACTCGACACACAGAGTGAAGATCCTGAGCACATTGCTGAGAAGATAAATCAAAGATGAAAGAAGGTCAAAGCACAAGTCGCCCGCCCCTATTGGAAGAAAGCTACTATGGGTACTAAAAGACACGGATGAAGGCCTTACTCAAGGTTATTGACAAGAAGACCTGGAGAGCAGTTGTCTTTGAATAGTCACTCCCCTTGACCATTGATGAAAAAGAAATTACCCGGAAGAAGCCCGAGGTGAAATGGACAGTTGAAGAGGAAGCCATAGCAACCGGAAACTCCAAGGCCTTAAACACTACATTTGCTATTGTTGACGCTCAGATTGATCTCAAATTATGACATAGACAAATAAGCTTGGGAGATCCTCCAAACAGCATGTGAAGGGACTGACAATGTGAAGACCTGTAGATTGTAGATGATCACATCAGTTCGAGAACTTGAATACGCTGGAAGATGATGCAGTCACTAAGTGCAATGCCAAGCTCTGTGATCTGTCCAATGAGGCACATGCCCTCGGAGAGCCTATACCAGAAGAGAAGCTAATCAGGAAGGTGCTCAGATCACTGCCTCCAGATTTGACATGAAGGTGACAGCCATCGAAGAAGCTCAGAACATCAGTCATATGAGGTTGGAAGAACTGATAAGATCCCTCAAGCAGAAAAGAAAACAAAAGTATGGGGTTAAAAGCTGAAGCAGAAAAGAAGCCCTCAACTGAAGATCAACTCGGCCTACTGGTAAAGAACTTCAGTAGACTCCTGAAGAAGATGGATTCCAAACCTGGTCAATCCTCAAATTTCAGAAGGCAGTCCAGAAGAGGTGGAAACGATCAGAAGAAAGAGAAAGAACCTGATCAAGATGATATAGAGAAGAAGGAGAAGAGGAAAGGTATGCAGTGCTGCGGATGCGAAGGTTACCGGCACCAAGAAGCCGACTGCCCTAGCAATAAGAAGAAGAGCTCCGAGAAAAAAAGCAACAACTCCCTAGTAGCAAAGTAAAGTGATGGAGACTCTGAGGAGAGTGAGGAAAAGAACTATATTTCTTTGACCACTGTAACCAAAATTAATCCGGATGAATCAATGTAGAATGAATTTACCTATGGGATTGAAGTGTCAGACAGTGAAGATGAAAGAAAACCTGACAGAAAACCTTAGAGTCATACTGCAAAGGTGTTAAGAAACCTTCAAAATCAACAAAGAATTCGCTGACAAAAGTCTGGAAGAGTAGCGTGGAGAACTGCTAGACAAGATATCATCTCTCACTTACCAAGTCACTCAGCAAGAAGAAAAACCTACTGCTAAGAAGGGAGAACGCAACCTGCTTCAGAAGACAGAAAAGATGCTCGACCCGAGCTCAAATATCTTGGACGAAATATTAGTATACCAAAGATATGGAGGAGGACAATCTGGTCTTGGATATACGAGTGAAGAAAATTCAGGAACAACTATGTTTGTTAAAGCTGCAAAGGAAGGAACTGACAAGAGTATGGAAAAGAAGATACACAGAGAAGTGAACAAGTGGATGCTACAGCAACCGCTGTATCAACCACCTGTAGCAGAGAAGAAGTCCAGGAGCAAAGGTCACAGATGCTACTTTTGTGATTAGGTTGGTCACATCCAAAGAAAATGCCCGATCTTAAACAAGCACTAGAGTCCTCGGAGATCCACCGTGGTCGGAAAGCACCGAGAAAAACCAAAGAGTACAAGTGTATGCCCTTCAGCTTAGTAAGACCGATGAAGAACTTCTGATATCCAGTTGGGCATAGAATCGTCAGATACGATGGAAGGACAACGAACTGGGAATGATGATCGCAAAAGACACCGGCTCAGATCAGGTGAGACAACCCAACTATGCCAGAAGGGAAGAAAGCATGATTGGACACACCAGAGCTCAGAAACTATGGACTCACAAACCAGTCCAAATATGGGTGAAGAAACAACCAAAAGAACTTCATGACGACTTACAGGACTCGAGTCACAGAATGTCACCAGCATAGGTTGCGATTGCAACCCACTCCAGCGAGAGGAGCTTGTGCAGAGTATGTGGGTGATAAAAGAAGCGGGAACACGTACAAAGCTCGTGCAATTGGTTTTGAAGAAATTGGGGGAAATCCAAGTCTAGAGTTCAGTTTACCGATCAACGTCATTCACCAAAGTCTCCTGCCAAAGACCTGCAACGATCCCAGCCCCCTCCCTCACGAAATCAACAATGGTGCATACCAGAGGTTTAAAGAAGAGTTTCTCTGCCGCCAGACAATCCACTGACAGGAAAAGGGCGAAGGATCAACAGAAGGCAGCGGAACCATGCCGTGAACTTGCTATCTGGCAAAGGCCAACACCAACAGAAGAACTAATGAAGAAAAAGAGGAGACTAATGAGAGGTGGAGAACCAGTGTTAAAAGCCACAAATGAAGAATCTGCTGGAATAGAAGAAGAATCATCATCTCAAGAAGATGAACAAGAGGTTGATGCAGCACCCCAAGCGACCGAAGAACCAAGCAAAGTTGTAGTTACCACCCCTGGCTCAGATGAAGATTCTGAGGACACTTGGTCCGAGAACTCATCAGCAGAAGAAGCTGCCCCTCTTCCTCAATCAGACAAAGGCAAAACACCCATTATCATTCCTCACTCCAGCAGTGAAGAGGAATACTCTAAAGACTCAGCTGCCTCCATTAGAGAATCATCCCGAGCGCAAACTGATGCTCCTCCAACACTGCCAGAGACAATATAGGGCATCACTATCAAGGGAACATGGTTCAGACACCAGTCCGTGTCAGGATTCTGGCCCATTGTGAAAAGAAAGACCATTGTCAAAGAAAAGGTGTTGATACCAAGGAGATACAAGTCTGCTGAGATCATCAAAATCTTAGAAGAGGTAAACTTACTGAAAACACTTACTCTTCCCAAAAGATATTGTGGTCAACTGGTTAGAGAATTCTTAGTGAACCTAGAGGATAAATTTGATGATGAGAGGAGCAGTGAATATGGTAGTGGTCAATCCAAAAGTCATAAATGAATACTTAGGGATAAGTAGTGAGTCTAGGGTCCCTACCACGATAAGTCACAATGTCCTGGCCAGCACCTTCACTGGAGGACTGTGCAGAACGTGGATTGCCCATAATTTGAGTGCCTCAGAACTATCTTCTAAGTATGCATTACTATACAACATTGGGATAAGGAACTGGATTCCCAGCTCCCACGGGGGGAAAGTTAGCAAAGCCTTCGGGGACCTTTTATATGCCATTGGGAGATCAAGAAAAGCCAACATGGGTGAGGTGATGTTCTCACAGATATATAGCTGCCCATACTGGCTGCACAAAAACTGTCCAGTCCATAGTATTCCCTTCTCTTATCTATGAGCTAATTACTGCACAATATCCAGAGCTGAAAAATTAGTCTGAAGGGTTATCTGAGGAGCCTCAGGTGTGGTTGATCACAAACTATTTAAGGGAAAACATATAGTAGACATTGCTCAAGAAGATCCTCTGCCCACTGCCCCTCTACCAGAACCAGAAGCAGAAGAACAAGGAGAGGCCCCTACTATAGCTATCCAGGCTGCCCTCAGAGCAAGAATGATCAGACACCTGAATGCCGAGCTCAGTCTCCTGTCAACAGTGGTTAAAAAGGTTTCTGAAAGACGCAATCATATCAGAGGCTTGCTGCAAGACCTTAAGTATCCAGCAGATGAGGAAGCTGCCCCCTCCCCATGATGATGATATTTTGTGATCCTCCCCGTTGTCATTTATGACAAAAAGGGGGAGAAGAAAAAATAATAATGATGAACTGAACCTTGTGTAATAGGTAACTACTATACTTTTTTGGCCTTGCGTGGCTGAGACTAAGGCCGCATGTGGCCAGAACCGTCCCAAACAACAATAACCTCTAAGTAGTAATCAAGCATGTTAGCCTAAGATAGGAACATAAGTAGTTTACTATCGTAGAATTAGGCAACCAAAAGGCTGAAGAAACAGACCAACCATGGCTAAATTTTTTGGAGTCTGTCACAGATTGAAAGTTCAACAAAGAGTGCAGACAGAACACGACATCAATGGACATCAGGTTTTGTCAAAAATGTCAAGGGGAGATTGTTACGATAATGACATTCAATTAACAAAACTGTCTGAGTGAACAAGCAGAGTGTACAAGGGGTTGCTACAACTTTCTGTGACAGAAGAGCTGTAGCATCCTGATCAACAGTTTCTGTGTGAAGACAACCTGCTAGAATTGAAGAGAAAAGCAACGGAAGCTTTAAAAGTCAGTTTAGAATATTCTCAGAGTTGCCTACTTAAAGATAATGCTTCAAGATAATTCTACCAGCTTAAAGATAATGCTGTTTTGGAAGGTGGGTGTCCTTATCTTTAACAGCAGACCCATTCTGATTTAGATGGAGCCTGGAGGCTGTTATTTAAAAGAAGGCTCGGTAGAGCACCAATAAAAGATCAATCGAGAATCAATTGAGTAAAGCAGCAAGTGTAGAATGGAGAATTGAGCAGAGCGGAGATTGATCATCACTCATAGAGCAGAGCATGCGCGCAGAGCAGGAGTGATTGCGAAGCATAGACTGATCGAGACTTCCAGTCTCTGATCAGCGATTGATCGGAGAAGGTCAGTTGAGCATAAGGCTCGCTGATTGATCAAGGAGAGTCGAGGGAGCGTCCTGAGTGTCTGAGAAACTCGGATGACGGCAAAAGACTCACTCCCATCAGTGATAGGTGGTCACAGAGAAAGGGGGAGTATTTCGGAGTGTGCAATGCTCGCGGAAAGTTTGATCGGCTCAGCGGAAGGCTTGGAGCGACTCGGACAGAATCGACACAAGATATAAGGCACAAGAGTGTGTTATAGCAACTTACGGTAATTGTTGTCTTAACATTAATAGGCTATGTCTGTGAGAAGATTAGCTATTGCATTAAGTCAAGTAAGTAACAGGGGGCAGGCTGGTCTAAGGTGTTTAGATCGGGCCATGATTCATTGTAGCTTGGTTAGAAGTATAGATTGTTCGAGCGTCGGCTGAACTGAATCGTGGTACTAGAAACCGAGGCTAGTGAATCGTTGAGGACTCCTAAGAAGTTGTCCTCAGACGTAAGCAGTTGGCCGAACTGGGTGACCAAATTCGTGTGTGCTCTCTTTAATTCGTTGTATAAGCTTATTTCCGCACACTGGTACAAGACGTTTCTATAGCAACCTGCTAGTCTTAGCAAACGAAGGCTTTGCAATTCTATTTTCGAATACAATCTAATGCACAATAAGGAGGAGAAGTTCCATTTCATTTGTAAACTCACCAAACTACACAATGTAATACACTCTCCAACAGTCCTCCATGAAGAGCTAGCCAGCAAATGTTAGAGCTCTCACCCCCTATTTGAGTTTTCAAAGTCGTGGTGATAGCAAAAGATATAAGAAGGACAATTCTTAAAAGCAAGAAGAAAGCTCGTCAAATCATTGTATTCTGGGAAGAGGTTGACTAAGAATCCTAACACCAAAGGGAGACCAATAACACGTTAAGGAGATCGTCCAACGGGTCTTGACTCCTCATATTATTTTATACATTTTATTTAATAATTATTTAATGCACACATATTTTTGAATTTCCCTTCAACAGTTTTTAGCATTATCAACCTTTTTTGTAAATACCAAATATAGTAGGCTTTAAGTCAAGTGAAAGATGACAGATGAGACGAATATGCCTCATCTCAATTCTTACAGTCCAGTGCTTGCCTCTTTATCGCTCTATTATTGCTTGTATTTTTTCTTTAATTAATTACATAAATGAGTTTTATAATTTTGATAGAGTGTAGTGTTAAGTGAAATTTGTCTTTTAAGTTGAGATGGAGTTTGGATGAGATTTTTGAAACATCATTAAAGATAAAAAAAAAAAAATTGACAAATGAAAATTTTAGTATGTTAATTCTTTTTCTTCTATTTTTAAAAGTCCGGCTCGGCCAGTACAAAGTCCAACCCATGACTTACCAAATTTGTCAAAGCATGGGCCATCACTTTACTTCAAATTATACATGAATTTTGTAACTATTATGTTCTATATTAATTTAAGCCACGATGACAAATAAAAGAAGTGAAAATTTTTTCTCATGTTCCTTTGTAGTGTCCCTTGACCGAAAAAAAGTTACTTTGTGCTTCTTTTGGATCTTACAAAATTTGATAGAAAATGAAATGCAAAGTTAAGTTTAATTTTACAAGCAATCGAAACATAAACTTCATTTTTCTTCAAAAAATGAAAAAATTTTCAATAAACAACGTAGATTATAAAAATGGATACAAAATCCAACAAGGTGGCATGCTATGTACCAAGAAAATGAAGGCACAGAAGAAATTGTCAACTGCTGTACAAAATGGAATCTTGAACTGCATTTGACATTCTCCATATAAAGAGGTCAAACAAATACACAAGCTCCGATCCAAAAGCTAAGACTAAAAACAGAGTAACAATTTGATCATTGTACTGGGCACGCCAATTCGCATGCCGCAAACATCTTTATTTCATATAAACAAAAATGTTCACATCCATCCCAAAAAATGCGAAAAGAATTTTGAATTACCCAATGGAATACGATCCTCTCAGCGCCTAAATAATTAACCGCTGCTATCTCCCCGTTACCTCTGTAATAATAGTGAGTTCATTAGACGATGACACTGTTTCTATCCCTTTGCTTGTGCTCCATAATATTTCTGCCGAGCTGCTCATTGAACTAAATGTGGTTGGTTTGGGAACTGGGAGGGGCGTTGCATCGCTTTCTAGCATAATGATCACTGTCGACATATTAGGCCTGTACGCTGCAGAGTCTTGCACGCATAACATCCCTATGTGTATGCATCTCAGCACTTGCTCTATAATGCATGAATCTTTGAAGGATGGGTCAATGAGTTCCATTGCTTTTCCTTCTGTCCACATGCTCCATGCCTGAAACAATTAAAAAAAGTATGTTTAGAACCTCACATAGAAAAAAATCTTGGCGTAATTTAGTTTTGGAAAAGTTTCCTTACATAGCGAATGAGGTTGGGATTTTCCGTCAGGTGAAAGCTAGTATTTTTACGGCCGCTGATAATTTCTAAAAGCAGAACACCAAAGCTGTAAACATCAGACTTCACAGAAAAAAGACCTTCCATTGCATACTCGGGCGACATATAACCACTGCATCATTTAAGAAGAAAACCATTGTCAGACGAAGATAAAAGGTTCAACTTTTTAATAGAATACAAAGGCATGCACATTTTACATACTATGTGCCAACTACTCTGGTTGTGTTGGCTTCATTTTGGTTGCCTCCAAATATTCTGGCCATGCCGAAGTCAGATATTTTCGGGTTCATCTCCCCATCCAACAAGATGTTGCTGGCTTTCAAGTCTCGATGTATAATTCTGAGCCTTGAATCTCGGTGAAGATATAAGAGGCCACGCGCAATGCCCTCTATGATGTTAAAGCGAGTGTTCCAATGGAGCTCTGGGCGCTTGGCTGGGTCTGAAATAATGTTCATCATCAGTTAAATAAACTAGTAATAGTAAAGTTCTAACCCTGTGTGGTGTATATTAATGTAAGCACGAGCAAGTCGCTGCAAGGAGATGTGAGCACAGAAAAGTGCCTACCAAACAAAAAGAAGTCCAAGCTTTTGTTTGGCATGTATTCATAAATAAGCATTTTTTCTTCATCCTGCATACACCACCCAAGTAATCGTACAAGGTTTCGGTGCTGCAGTTTTGAAATTAAAATTATTTCATTTCTGAATTCCTCATTCCCTTGCCCAGACTTAACAGAAAGTCTCTTCACGGCTACTTCTTGCCCAGTTGGTAACTTTCCCTGAGAGAAAATCATCATCAGATTCATCCAAATAACATAAAAGAAGAAAAATGACTCGATACAAGCAAGCCTCTCAAAAAAATCAAATACCATGTAGACTGGACCAAATCCTCCTTGTCCAAGCTTATTTTTTTCTGAGAAGTTGTTTGTAGCCACTGCAACGGTATCAAATTGAAACAGCGGCACCTCTGGTCCATTTCCGTCTTCACTTTCTCCGATGATACATTCTTCACTTTTGCTCGGGGTATGTGTCAGTGTAGCATTTTTCTTCGTCACCTGACCTGGTAATGAGCCAGAAGATGAATTTGAATATGAGAACTTCAATGGGGCGATCAAACTAGCAATAGAGACGGGATTAATAATCCAAGATACATATATAATTACCTTTAAGTTTTTTTCTGAAACTGAATAAAAGGCAGGCTAATACGAACAGAGCAACAGCGGCTGCCAGTACGATTCCAATGATGGCCAACACTGATAGAGTCCCCTTGTTACTGCTAGCTGTATTTAAACAATATTATCACACCCATAACAAAAAAAAAAAATAAGAGAAAAATTATGCCAAACGCATTTTAGAAAATGAATCTTGTGTGCTTTTTTAATCTAGCCAATTTTTGCTTCACTGATGTATAATTCTATCAAGACGAGAAATCCATGAAGTAGACAATAACAAAATATATATATATATATATATATATATGCCATGATTTTGCTGCCTTTAAGTACCTAATTCAGAAGCAGCAAGTCGAACATGTAAAGTTTTTCCACTAGCATCTGAAAACTGCCGAATATCAACCAAATCCTGCGTCCAAATGAAGCATCCAAGCCCACTGGTCATCACATATGCCTTACAGGAACAATTTATTAAACACAGCTCCTTACACGCATCATTTCCCGAAAGCCCTTGAACCGAATCAGCAAAATCAGGCAACTTCACATTCCTCATTTCAAAGAATCCGTCACTACCACTAGTCACACTACTATTCCCATTGCACTGCAGCGGAGTAGACCTCACGCATCCCCCGCTCCAGTTCCCCTTCTGCCACTCCTCCTCATTTTCAGGCTCAAACCCTTTTAAGCAACTACATGGTGAGGTCCCCCGATGCCCGCAAGTGGCGAACTTTCCACACTTGTTGTAGAAATCACACTCGGTATCAGGCTGAGACTGCGCTATATCCCACTTCTGGACTCCATAGTCCCACACCAGCAGCTCCTCAATCCCATCATCAGTGATCAAAAACCTGAAAAGCGTGGAGCTGTTTGAAATAGTGTAAGTAAAATACATGTTGCCATCTCCCTCATCATTGGACAGCTTGAAGCCGTAGAGGTAATTGGCAGTCATGTTGGGAACTCCAACAAACTGCAGCCCATTCCAATGCCCGCTTCTCCATCTCCGATTGTCCAGCTCATCCCAGACCACAATCTGCGGTGACCCTCTTGGATCCACCCCCATGGTGTACCTCCCAGGCGAAGGATCATCCTTAGATTTCCACGATGAGAAAGCCCTGTTGACCCCCATCTGACGGTTCACCAGAACCTCCATACCAGGCAAGTAGGTATCAGTCGGGTGGTCGAAGCTCTGCCACCGCGTCCTGCCGGAATCAATGTCGGACAAGACGAGGTTTCCAGCATTTCTGAGGATGGCGACGGTGTTGTTGGACGAGAGGGAAGCGTTCGAGGACCAGTAAACTCCGCCGCTGGAATCGGAAACGATGAGGTTTCCGTCGTTAGAGAAGGCGAGGAGTCCTCGTTTTCCGGGAGAAATGGGTTTGTCCCTGTTGGCGACCCAGACGATGGTCTGTGTGGGGATGTTGTGGTACCAGAGACCGAGGTACCTGGAGGTGGAGTTGGCGGGGGAGAAGAAGCCGAGGATGAAGGTGGAGGCGGAGGCGGAGGCGGAGGAGGTGAGGAAGTCTCCGTCAGTGAGGGGCTGGGAGCGAGTGAGATTGGTGAAGGTGGCAGCGCGGCAGAGGTCAATGTTGAGCAGGCATATAAATGCAGCTGCGATGGCGAAACCCATCATCAGCTTTGGTTGAATTAAGTTGAGAGAGACGGGGGGAGAAAATGGAGAGATGGGGGTATTTGATTTCGAGCTTAAGCTGGCTGGGGTGGTTGGCGAGTTGGACCTGGAGCAGGAGCAGGAGCTGGACAAGGAAGGCGGCTTCGCTGGGTTTGAAGATATGACTCCTCCTCGATCAACATTTCTGTTTACTAGTCAGCTTTCATTTAATCCAATATTTCTATGGAATGCCATGCTAACAAACAAAAATCAAAACTAAAAAATAACTACTTAAAATTAACCCTTAATTTTAGATTCTACAGTTATGATTGGTTTCATGCTATTTTCAATCCCGTATGACTGTTCTTCATAGAAGTTATAAATTTGAATGGAATATAGATGAATTTATCTTACCAACAAATTCATAATACTATCCACACAATGTTTATGTATTCAAGTATCTGTAAAAACCAATGGAAATATAAATAAAACTATTGTTATATTAATAACATCAAGATTTACATGACAGTTAAAAGGCAAGTGAGATAATTATTTAATTCCAAAAGAAAAGTTAAACATTCTTAGCACTGTAAAATAAGAAAACAGTGAAATAAAAGAAGATGCAGGTTATGCACTAGCTATTAACATTATTGGACATTGAAAATAATGAAAACATTATTACAAAATCATAGGCGTAAAACACTTATAGATTTTAGATGGTATAAAAATAATTTTCTCAGTAGAATCATGGAAGTACCTGAGTATAGTACTCATTGGAAGTCTAAGTTCGTTGATGGTCTTCGTAGTTTATTTGCTAACAAATCAGAAATATTCTAAGACAAAATTACAATCAAATTCCTTACGAAAACTATACATATGGGAAACTAATTGGAGTATATATTCAAGAAGGACTAACCCTTTGTAATTAAATCAAACTAGACAAACAATTATACCACCAAAATGGACAGAAAAACACCAATTATGACAATTTTGTTATTAGTTTGCTATGAACAAACCCTCAACTAGTAAAACTTGAGCGAAAAAAAACAAATTAATAAAGAAGATAAGCCTTATTATAAAAATAAGAAATAACATTCTTCTAAAAAAAGAGTGAAGAAAAAGATCAAAGGAAATATTATAAAATAAATTATAAGAAAAATGAAATAAAAAATATCAATAATTTGTAGTAAATATGGCCACCATAAGTATTCTTGCTTGGTTAAGAAAATATTAATAATCTAGTAACAGATGACAAAATGAAAGACATCCTTTCAAAAATTATGGTAAACTCAAACAATGAATTAAATTCAGAATCTAGCTCAAGTACATCTCCATCTGATAATAACGAAGATTTAAATATCCTTGATGATGAATCTATAATATCCCGTTCAGATACTGAACCATGCATTCTAAGACATGCATGCCCAAAAGACAAACCTGACAATTACGAAGAGAAAAAATTGTACAAACTTCTTTCACAGTTCTAAGATTTAAAAATTAATGTAATAACTCATCACAGTATAATGAAGTTACTCAAAATAATTAAGGATCCATGAATTAAGATCCAAAATAATTGATCGGATTGAAGGCAATCCAAGAAATCAAAATTTTGAACCTTACATGATGTCAACGAATCAGACAAAAGAAGATAAATGAAAACCCAACTTTTATGAATGATATTGAAATTGATGTATTGCTGGTGTCTGGCTTAATCAGGTTGTTATAGCAACTGCTTGTGACTCTTGCAGAATAAACTTGCTAAGGCCGAACCTAGAAAACGCAAGCACTTTGGTTACCCAGCTCGGCCAATGCCTACGTCTTGGGAGGACTTCTCTTCAGTCCTCAAAATTCCACTATGACCGGTTAAAGTACAAAGGTAATAGTTCTCAACCTATGCTAGAACATCCTTTACTTCTAACCTACCAAGAATCTTTGTTCATTCTGGTCACACAGACTAGCCTATTCTATCAACTACACAAGACAATGTGTGATAGATGCTACAACAACTTACTAAGTTAAGTTGCTCTTCAATAGCATATGTCTCGGACTCTCCTCTCTCTTCGAGATGCTTAGTCTGACCTCGCGAGCTCTCACAACTCCTTTGATGCTCCCCCTTGATTAGTGACCTCCAGTCAATGTACGGAGACGTAACTCCGCACTTTGATCGATCGGTCTTTATCGTGACAGTGGCGATTCTCTAAAGTACAAGTACTTGATCTTCAACGAGACTTCTTTCAGGTTGAACTCAATGATTAAGCTTCGTTCACACTAACTAAGTAGTGATCTCTCTCAAACTTCCTCAGTGATCGCTTCCTAGCTCTTCACTGGTAGATCATAGAAATCTTAGTCCTCCTAGAACTTAGTAGATCTAGGAAGACTTCCTAAAAGCTTTCCAACCAACGAATCTCCTCCTCGATCTTCGCGGGTGTTACACAAGTGTGTTGTAAAAACTGTTTCCTAAAACCTTTTAGGAAACTTTGTAGATTTCTCCAAGACAATTGGTAATTCTGTTGTAGAACATATTTCCTAAAACCAGTTAGGAAACTTTTTTGGATTAGTAACTTTTGACTGTCCACCGGTTGTTTTCAAGTTGACTGTCTTCAGGTTGCTCCAGCTATCTGCTTCACTGCTTGTTGTAGCAATAGTCAGATCAATCGACATGGGTTTTTGTCAAGAGTGCCACAATCCTTAACAAATATGAATATTGAATAAAAAATCTAAAAAAATGAAATACAATATTTAAAATAGGAAAATAGGAAATTAGATTATAGAATTTCTAGAATTGAAGAAAACTCTTTTGAATGAGATAAAATTTCAGCTCAAAATGAAGTCAAACCTTTTGAAGAAGACAGTGGGTTGTCAACCAACAATTCTTATCAACTTTAGAGCTTCTCATAAGCCAATAATGACATGTGAAAATTACTCTTCTTATTGACAATTATTATTCTAATATATTTACTATTCTTACTATAGTGGAGTAGATCTTAATGTTATTCATGAATGATTAATCCCTACCAGATATTTTTATAAAACAACTAATACGTTGCAGAAGAAAATAACTTAAAAATCAATTATAAATTACCAAAAGCAAAGATATGCATAAATAACAATTACATTGAGACGATTTTCTTACTTGCTAAAAACATAATCAACCAAGTCACACTTGGCACACCATTCTTAGAAAAGATTTATTCTTTAAAACAAGTTGATAATAAAATTATTATATGGACTTTTGAAGGAAAAAATATTTTCTTAAATTTTGTTTTTGAATTTTTAACTAGCGTATTGCATTACATCTATCTTAGGAAAGAATGCTTTCCTTCAAGGTATTGCATTAACCACTAGAAAGACTCCACATGAAAAAATAATCAATGAGAACTTATGGGGAAAGAATGCTTTCCTTCAAGGAGTGATAAAGTCTGTCAGTATAATGAAAATATTTTTTTTACAAAATGGCTGCCAGATCAAACACTTTTCTAGTGGTAGTCGGAGATTTATAACTTCAAAAAGATCATTATCAAAAGGGTTATGACCACTGAAGACTAGGGAATTTCACCCCTTTCAAATAAAGAATAATGTCATCCATAGATTCTAACCCCATGAGATATAATTTTTGTGATTATGTAGATGCATTCGATAAAGCTTTTTTATATGAGAACTTGAGAATGAAACACTCATGATTTATAAAAATTTGCTCAGATGTTTATAATTTCGATATCCCTCTTTGGTTTATAAGATGGTGGCTATATTTTGGCTCCTTTGAGAAAATCCTTTGTGAAGAATTGAAGAGAAACTTTTATAAGTGGACGAATATCTCGCCAAGAGTCATTGAAAATGAAAAGAAAGATTGTTTCATGGAAGGAATAACTTCCTTATTCTTTTTCATAGAATTCTCAATCCCATAGATTTGGACTTGGGCCCTATTCTTTTGCACTTAAATTTAAGTACTTAAGTTAAGTTAAGTACATTAATTATTATTATTTATTGGTGGTGTGTTGTTTTTGTTGTAGTGGATTGTTGTGGTTTTGGAAGTGTTGTGGTAATGGTGGTGGTAGTGGTAGTGGTGTGATGGTGGTGTGGTAGTGTTTTTGTGGTGGTGGGTTGTTGTGATGGTGGTAGTGTTGTGGTAATGGTGGTGGTAGTGGTGTTGTGGTGGTGGTGGATTGTTGTTGTGTTGTGGTTAGGGACGGAGCTGGGCTTTCTAAGCAAAAAAAAAAATATAAGTTTCTCATGCGAAGACCGCAAGTCCGCAAGCGCAGCTCCCCCTTCTCCTCCCTTGTCATCCCTGGTCGCAGTCCCTTGCCAGTACCCCCTCCTCCTTCCCGCTCCGTCGAACTCACAGATATTCCTTTTCGCTCAGTCGCACTCGCGTCTCGCAGTATTAGGCTTGCCCTACAGGCTACAACCCTAGACTCTGTTTTCAAATCCCTCGCACTCGCAGGACGCAGCCTATTATATGCACAATCATCTCGAAAGGTAAACGAATTTTTGAATCTGTTTATGTCATTATGTGTGAATTCCCTGACTGGAATTGGAATTGTTGGATTCATGTGCAAATTCCCTGAACTTCTCTGGAATTATTGAAATTGTTCATGTGGATATCCTTGGAATTTTCGAATCTGTTTATGTGTGAATTGTTGGAATTTTCCAGTGTGGAAATTGGAATTGCTGTTGATTTGGTGTGGAATTTTTGTAGCCTTGTATGCTGTCTACACTCTACAAGTCTAAGACTACAAAGCGGAGTTTTCCCTGATTTATGAAGTAAGCTTCCCAGTTCCCATTGCCAGTGATTTGCAATCTTAATTCTCTGAAGTCTGAAGTAAGCTTCCTAACTCCAAGTAAGCTTCTCTCTTTTCCAAATTTTTAGCAAACTCTGATTTCTGAAATCTGAATTTTGAACTGAAAGTTTGAGTTTAATTTTGAATTTGTTGATATTATTCCCACTGCCAGTGATATGCGAATCTTCATTCTTCATATTATGTTTCTGGATTGGCTTCGAGTCTTGGTGATGTAGTCAATCAGATTGTGAATTGTTAATTTGTGATGAAATCAGATTGTGATGAAGTAAGCTCCACTTGTGAGTTCTTGTGAGTTGTGACATGTGTGATGAAGTCTAATTACTGGTTGTGAATCTTTCAAATTGTTGGTGCTCATTGCTCAGTGTTCTTTCAAATCACTTTCATGATTAGAGATTAGAGCATACTTATGCCCTGCCTTGGAGTCTTTATTTCCTCTATGATGATGCTATCAAGATGATTTTGTTACTTTATTAAAAACATATTTGGTAATTGGTATTTTTTTCAATCTTATCATATTCTTTGACATATTATTATAGGTGTATTAAAGACAATGACGAATGAAAGAAATCCTAAGCGTTATAAAAATCTATTACAATGATTTAAAGGTGATGTTTCTTCAAGTACTAGTGATAGTGAATGTCAAAAGATTCATAGTGGAAGTGGGGAAGGGACTAAGAATTTTTCTGAGGCATCATTAGAAGATGATCAAAATGAAACAATTGAGAAGGAAGAAATATTTAATATTACTTGTCTTGAAAGGGATCCCGGAAAACGTCATCCAATATGCAAGTATCCTTTGAATGAACATGATAGTGCTCGAAGTGCTATGTCGTGCTAGGAACGAATCAACCTCACTTAAAATGTTACCCATCTACTCGGGATGGAGTTCAAGTTCGAAGATTTTGTCACAAATGGTTCATGGAGTGGTCTTGGCTTGAATATTCTATTGAGAAGGATAGAGCATATTTCAAAGATGTCGGGCATCGTATCTCATATGGGAGGGATTAATTCCGTACATAGTTCCTCAATGTTAAAGTGGGAAAATTTGAGAAACCCTTCCAAACACATTAAAAGAGTGATGAGCTCATTATCTTCACAAGAATTAGTAGATCACCAAAAGCGGCTTGTCGCTACTATAGAGGTTGTGAAGGTGTTGGCATGACAAGGATTGCCTTTTAGAGATAACGATGAATCGGCTGACTCTACTAATAGTGGCAAATTCAATGCGATTTTGGATCTTTTGAAAAGAATGAATGAGGAATATCACAAAGTCTTAGACAATGCTCCAAACAAACGCCAAGTATACATCTCCAACAATTCAAAAGCAAATTACAAATATTCTTGGTAACAAAGTTAGAGCCATGATTCGTGAGGAAATAGGAGATGCAAAATTTTGCATACTTGTTGATGAGGCTCTTGATGTGGCAAATAAGGAGCAAATGGTAATCATCCTTCGGTTTGTGGATTGTAATGGATTGATTAGAGAACGGTTTTTCAAAGTGCTTAGTGTCGTTGACACTTGTTCTCAAACATTGAAAGATGAGATATCTAGGGTCCTTGCTCAATATGAACTTAATGAAGAAAACATACGTGGTCAAGGGAATGATGGTGCAAGTAACATTCGTGGTCAATTTAATGGCTTGCAAGCTTTGTTCCTTAGAGAATGCCCATATGCAAATTATGTGCATTGTTTCATCGCTTACAACTGACTTTAAATACCTCGGCTAAAGGAATGGCTGATGTGTGACAATTCTTTTCTACTCTGACTACAATTGTAAACTTTGTTGATTCTTCTGCGAAAAGACATTCAATGTTAAAAGCTTGTAAAGAAGCAAAAATTCTTGATTACGTGGCTGCTGGTACACTTAAGACAGGTTCGGGTCTGAATCAAGCTTGCACTTTGCAACGAGCCGGGGCTACTCGTTAGGGATCACATTTTCATTCTATTACAAGTTTGATCAAGTTATTTGGAGCTACCCGAGAAACTAGTGAGGATTCGTATAAAAATGGAGGGGACAAAGTTCAAGGGGAAGCAAAAGGAATTGCTAAAGCTTTGAAAAAATTTGACTTTGTTTATTGTTTGCTTTTAATGCATGAAGTGATGAAGAATACCGAGTTTCTTTCTCAAGCTCTTCAAAAGAAAGACATGTACATTTTGAATGCTATGCACTTTTTTTCAATAACGAAAGAAAAACTTCAAGATATTAGAGATAATGGATGGGATGATTTGATAATGAAGGTTGATGCATTTTTTCTGAGCATGCCATTACTATGCCAAATATGTCAGCTCTTTATAAGAAAGGATTCAGAGATAGTGAATTGAATATAACAAACGAGCACTACTTTCGGGTCAACATACTTTATTCTGTGATAGACTTTCAGTGGACAAAGCTTGATAGTAGGTTTCCAGAGAATTCTATGGAGCTTCTTATTCTTAGTGCATCATTTCATCCACACAATGATTTTCGAGCATTCAAAGCTGAAGATGTGTGTAAACTTGCTTCAAAGTTCTATCCTTCCTACTTTTCATCATACGATATGAATGCTCTAGATATAGAGTGTCGGTTCTTTCTACCTGGTATCCGAGAGGATCCAACATTCGCAAATATGGCTTCCATATCTGATTTATGCCGGTTGTTGGTTACATCAGGAAAATCATCATATTATCCCATGATTTATCAATTGATTTGTCTCATTTTGACTCTACCGGTATCTACAGTAACAACGGAAAGGGCATTTTCATCCATGAACATCATCAAGAATAATCTCAGAAATATGATGAATGATGAATTTCTCAATGATCTTATGGTTCTTTATGTAGAAAGGACATTTGCAGATTGTATCAGTAATGATGATGTAGTCAATGAATTTGACATGAGCAGACCTCGTAGGGTAAAATTTAGTTAGTAGGATATTTTGTATAATACATTATCTTTTATAACATATTTTGATTTTGTAAATTATTATAAAAAGTACATTCTTACATTTTGTTGTAACTGTCATAAAAAAAATTCATCCCTAGGAACGGATCATTCCTGGCTCCGTCCCTAGTTGTGGTGGTGGGTTGTTGTTGTGGTGGTGGTGATGGTGGTGGTGGTGATGGTGGATTGTTGTTGTGTTGTGGTGGTGTGGTGTTTTTGTGGTGGTGAGTTGTTGTTATTTTGTGGTCGTGGTAGTGTTTTTGTGGTGGTGGATTGTTGTGGTGATATTATGGTTGTGATGTTAAGGTAGTGGGGTGGTGGTGGTGGTGACGGTGGTGGTAGTGGAGTGGTGTTGTTGTTGGTGGTGGTGGTGTGAATGTGTTGTGGTTGTGATGTTTAGGTAGTGGGGTGGTGGTGGTGGTCATGATGATGGTGGTGGTAATGGAGTGGTGGTGATTTGAATGTATTGTGGTGGTGGTGTGGTAATGGGGTGGTAGTGGTGCGGTGGTGTGGATGTGTTGTAATGTGTTGTGGTGGTGGTGATATTGTGGTTGTGTGGTGGTGGTTTATTTTTGTAGTGGTGGTGTGGATGTGTTGTTGCGGGGTGGTGGTAGTGTTGTGATGGTGGTGGTGATAATGTTGTTATGTGGTGGTTGTGATGTTAAGGTAGTGGGGTGGTGGTGGTGGTAGTGGTGTTGTGGTGGTGGTGGGTTATTGTTGTGTTGTGGTGGTTTGATATTTTTGTGGTGGTAGGTTGTTGTTGTGTTGTGGTGGTAGTATTTTTGTGGCGGTGGGTTGTTATGGTGGTGGTGGTGATATTGTGGTGATAGTTGAAAAAATGAAGAAGCAAACTAATAGTTTATCCAAAGAATAACTTATAGCAGTCTACATGGATGAAACGAAGAAGGACATATTACTAGATTTGATGATGAGACGAAGTCCCACAGGTCTGATGCCTTGATGGCTACATCCAACCACCAAGAGATCTAGTTTACTTAAGATCCTAAGGATGACATCATTAATGTTGACATTTTTGGAGCCATCAAAGAGACTCTCCTAGAAGATTCAAAGACAAAGGCGAATCTTCTTCAACAAAGAACGAAATCAAGAATTATGTTTACCGATGGTTTTAATAAAAATCAACATATGGTTTTTGCCCATAGTTTAGCAAAACCAACTCATGGTTTTAGCTCATTGTTTTACAAAATCATTTACTTTAATGTTTGTGTCCTCAACTTTCATAAAGTGTTGGGTCCCCTTCTCCTTCCTATTTAATGAGGGGTCTCAAATGTTGTAAATAATCTTCTTCTTTTCCTTAATATGACACACAGTCTTATAAGTTGAGCAACTATGTGTGATGAATCATTATCAATATCAGTGTACATATTTTAATTATGTATTGATCCTGTTTCGATGATACTTTGGTAGCTCCTACTTGATTTAACCGACCAAAGGTTTTCAAGTATCATGACATTTATGATGATACTTTGGTAGCTCCTACTTGATTTAACCGACCAAAGGTTTTCAAGTATCATGACATTTATGATGTGATCGTATCTTATTGATTAAAATAATAGATAAAAGATTCACATGTATTTGGATGACCATAGTAGCGGATAAAGGTTGGATAAAATCATGGCAGATATTTTCATTAAGTGTTCAGATATGAAGGCGTTGAGGCATTTAGGACTAAGCCCGGGATGCAATTAACTTGTTTGTAATCAGAGTTCGAAGATTCTATTCTTTATAATCCATTACTTTGCTTATTTTAATATTTGTAATATTGGATCTACTATTGTGATTAGTTTGATACTACGCTCCATTGAGTTATTTATTCCCATAGTTTTATTACATTTTGCGTAAGATCGATTACTCTTTTGTAGTGTTTTCGTATCGCATGTGTGTTCAAGATCGCATTAGATTTTATTGCATACTTGGAGCATTCATTCAATATCAAGAAGAGCAAGGTCAACAGCAATCAGCAGTAGCTAAACCAAAGACCTGCTGGTTCAACCAGAACCGCTTCAAGTCTCAAACCCTAAAATGCTAACAAATTAGACAAAGAGATGGGACATCAGATAGTAGGAGGCACGACACTGTAGCAGCGGCGGCTTAGAGAGATAAAGGAGAAGAAGCTGTTGGGCGGTCGTCGGAGTTAGTATCCATCACGGTTACTGTTCATCTATTACTATTCATCGTATTGTTCATCTGTTACTATTCACTGCCGGAAAACACTATTCACGTTGTTTTTCTTATTAGTTCAGTTTCGTGTTCTTAACTCAGTTTATATTGCATTTGATGGATGTTATGAGTAGCTAAACCTTTTATCAGTTTGGGGTTTACATTGCAACACTTGGTTTGAGATTAATGAACACTTTATTTGAGTTAGTGATTTACTGTCTTTGTATGAACTGAATGCTTGATTATCTATTTAGTGGAGCTTAGTAGTTAAGCTAGGTTAATATCGATTGTATTATACTAGACTGAATTACATTGCTAGCTAAGCTTAGCGGTGGAACTAATTGGTGGAGTTAGTCGAGTAACCATTACATCTTCGAGAACTTAACGGTTAAGAATAGGTAGAATATTGAAGTCGACGTATCTTTAGCGAGAATGTTGGACTGGGGCAGTATTGATATGAAATATGCTAGCTTAACAACACCGCACAAATATTTGTGACGATGTATTTTAATCCCTTTTTGTAATACTCATATATATAGAAACGTGTTGTTGACTAAATGATAGTTAAAGACTATGAATTTTAATAGGACAAAAACAGAAAAACAACCCTTACACAAATTTATTTGCTACCGTTTTCGTTGATACTTAAAACTTAATAATTATGTGGTATTTTGGTTTCTCATGGAAATTCTCCATCGAAACTCTGTTGAAATTAAAAGTAATATTAGTGACGGAAATAGTTCCCACAATATTTGTTGATACTTAAAATATTAAAATTACATGGAATTAAGTTTGAAAACTTTATATTTACAATTTTCATTACTTACTTAAATTCTGTCGAAAATATGCTTCCTACAATCAATGACTTTTATTACGATAGATATTTGTTGCAAATAAAATCATATTGTCAACGGAATTAGTTCCAACCTATTTTCGTTAGCATTATACATAAAAAAAACAACATAAAATCTGTTGCTTTTATAACGTAGATTTTAGTACATATTCTTGTAGAATTAGTTTTAGTATGTTGTTTAATCAATAATAACTAGTTGCAGTGTATTCTCTGAACTGATTTCTTTCCACTTGATAGACTCTCATCATAGATAATTGATGTTCTGTTTTCTTCAAACTACCATTAGGACTCTTGATCACTTGCTCTCTTTGGGTTCGACCCTCCTTACCGCTTTCTAAGTGTTAATAGTTAATTATAAATATAAATTTGAGGCGCACAACGACGCGCTGTCAGGTATCCACGAATCTACTTAAAATTAACCCTTACTTAACCTAATTCCAATTTTATTTCACTTCAGTTAATTAGCCTTATTATTCCATAAGTAACAGACTCCGGCTCATTTTCAAAAGAACAACCAAAACTTATACATTGGATATATTTCAGCGTCTTCATTCTTTTTTAGAAGTAGGGAAACAATCGGGAATGGTTGAAAATGAGTGACTTAGGTGTAGAGAGACAGGTGAAGTATACCAAATAACGCGCCACTCCATTGGACAAGTGGTCAAGTAGCATCATATGACCGAGTCCCATAGATGGACCCTAGCACGTGTTTCTGACTCTCTAAAAACGTTGAATGCTTTCAATCGCGATGTTAAAAGTGTATTTGTATATGTGTGTTTTGCTATAAATATAAATTAGAAAAATTAAACATACATACATACACACACGTGCAAAGTGTACTGCTATGCTCAAGTTAAGTAGCAAAAATTTAACATACTATATACATTTTAGAATTGGTTTTGAAAGTAAAAACTAAAGTTCAGATAGACACACTTTTTCATATGATGCATTTCTTAGACAATTTTCATGTCTCAAAAAATGCACTATATGAAAATTGCCATAACACAAAAAGTGGCATGTCTATGTTCAGAGAAATGCATTAAAAATAATTTAACAAAAATGCATATAATAGAAAGTGCATTAGGTCTATTCTTTTGATCTAAGTTATTTACTTAAATACTTAATTTAACTTAAATTTACTTAATTTAATTTAGCTTAAATATTTAATTTAAGTATTTAAATTACTATTCATCATCACAACAACCCACCACCACAATAACAACAACCCACCACCGCCAGCACAACAACCCACCGCCACCATCAACAACAAACAACCCACCACCACCACCACCAACAACAACAACAATAACCCATCACTACCACCTAGGGCCGGCCCAACCGTGAGGCTCATGAGGCAGCTACCTCAGGCCTCACGGTTGAGGAGGCCACACAAAAAAAAAAAAAGGTTTATGGCTGTCTTCTCCTCCTCCTCCGCTAGCTCTCTCGAATCCTCTTCGCTTCCGCGATCGCGCTCTTCGTCCGGCGTTGGCAGAATATAAAGGCACTGATCCACATCGGTCCGCATCACTATCGCTCCAACCGTCGTCATTTTCCGCCATGGATATTGTTGGTTTCTTTTTGAGGAGCACGATTGTTGGTAGGTATGTATCGGTAATCAGTTCATCGCATCGCTGGTGTTGGTTTTCGTTTCTGAAGCATTTGATTCTGTGAATATTTGCAGTCAGTGCATGTGTTGCGTGACCTTATTGTTGTTTGGTTGCTGTAGAGGATTGTTAGGAGTTTGAAATCGATTATCGATGCTGCTATTTCTTACATTTTTTATGATTCTGGTTTATTGATGTGCCTGTGTGCTTCAGCTATTTAGGTGTGAGCAGTTTGAAAAGTTTTTTTGAACAATTTTGTATGTGAATTGAATGTTGGATAGGTAATGGATTTGTACATTGATATTGTTCTGGAAACATTTTTGATATTAATCAACAAAGTGCAGGAAGTAAGAACTAAGAACAGAATCAAAATCAGAGTTTTCTGATGAGTTGTTTTGCTTAATTTGAAATTGAATAGAATTGGATAGGTAACAATGATATTTTTTTGAAAAACATTTTTTAATATTTATCAGGAAAGTTTCATAACAGAACAAAAATTGGGAGTTTTGATCACTTGTTATTTGTTCGCTTTGGCAGATTTAATTTTAAATTGAATGATAATCTGGATTAGTCACATTGTGTCGTGTAGTGTTCTTCAGAGCACTCTGTTTAATTATCTGTAAAGTTTCAGAACATAAATGATAATGAAAAGTTTGGCTTGGCTTTCCGTTTATTCACCATTATATTAATTAGTACTCAGAATATGATGCCTTCCGATTTCCTGATCAGGTTGATCTGGTATATATATTTTGCAGTAAATTTTGCAGGCTGCCAAAATGATTGGACATTTCTGACTAGAGGACTTGTGTAAGTTGTCTTCTATATGCTTAGAATATGTCCTACTTATGCTATACACACTGTTGTCACTTAATCTTCTTGTTGTGATTTCTGCGGGGTTCCTATGTACGGTGAAGCCAAGTTAGTATTGTACATATATTTGTGGTATTCCAAGACAAGGGTATGTCTGTCCAATTTTATATTGACTTATATTTTGTTTGTTTGTCATAACTGAGTCTGATGGTATATATGTTGTCTATCATGGATGGTATGATATGGATGAAGGCCACGTATGGATGTCACCAAACTTTACTTTTAGATATCTTATAAAATATGTTTGCTTTTTTATTTTGAATTATCAAGTTTTGATGTACATTTTGCTTTAAATTGTAGGTATTATCATCTCTCGAATGATGGAAGTCGTCGTTCAAAAGGCCTCTTTTGGTGCTTCGCTTCAGGCCACCAAAAGTGTTGAGCCGCCTCTGTTACCACCACAACAACACAACCACAACTCATCACCATTACTACAACAATTCTAAAATCACAACAACCCACCACCACAAAAATAATACACAACCAATAAAAAATAATACTTAACTTAAGTTTACTTTACTTTACTTACTTAACCTAAGTACTTCAAATTTAAGTGCATAAGAACAGGGCCTAAATATGTTCGAGAAAAGCATTATATATGAAAAGTGCATTAATGAAAATGCGTTAACAAAAAAAAGGCATTAATATAAAATGCATCATATAGTTCCATCGAGACCAATTTCTTTAAAAAATAAAAATCAAAACTCATTTAAAAAATAAAAAACCTTGAAAAAGGTAACAAAAAAATGTCAATCCGAGGCCACTTTTTCAGGCCATTCCGATGTCGCAAGACGATCCTCTATCATCCGATTCATCCATTGTTGTCGCTGTCGTTCGTTGTTGCATGCTCTTCTGTTGCTCAATCCTCCCACTGCCGCTTGCCCTGGCTCAACTTATGTATCTTTAAACTTATGCTTGCAAACTCACTATAAATTTGCGAGGCACAGTTTGCGAGGATTGTTAGAGATATATTAAGATATTTATAATATTATAGTTATCTCGTATATTTTATGTTTATCTTTTGTGATTCGTATTATATGCTATATAAGTCTTGTTGACCTCATATCAATAATAAGCTTAACTTAACTTATCTATTAAAGTGATAAAAAAACATATCATTTGATTTTAATGATTGTGAAATCATTGTTATTAGGAGCGACAAGTCACACGCCAAAATGGCACGGTCCTATCAAGGAGCCAGGTGTGGTATCAGGTCTTGGGAGCAACCATTGAATGTGAAGGAAGAGAATTAGAGTTTGTCCGGAGAGAAAATAATAAAATATTTTTTATAAACAAATGCCTCCAAAGTGGTAAGATAATCCAAAAAGTTTTTAACTATATCGTAAATTGATCCTAATTAAACTCTTAAATTGTATTATTAAATATAGGAGAGTCACCATATATCATATGAAATTGTGTTTAAAAAAAAAAAAAAAAACATGTGTGATCCATGGATGTTATGACAAAAGTGTCTAGCCGCCCAATGCTTTAAGAAACATAATTGAGGCACATCTCACCTCCTTATCTTCTACTTTATTTAATGTGGCATTATCACGAGTTTAAAATTGGACCAGATGGGCGAGGTTAACTTCTAGTGACCAATTGGGTTAATAATAATTTGTGAAAATATTTTATATATCTCTTAAAGAGAATTAGTAATGAGATTCAAATTAGAAATACTATTGTCACGTATTTAATGTTTACATTTTTTATTTGGAAAGATCAATATTTATCATTAATTAATACATGCCATTTACCATAAAATAATTTAGTTTTATTTAGTGTTTGTAGACAATTTCAATTATAAATTTCTCATTAAAAAATAATCTAAGTTACGTAATTTTCTCTAATAAACATTTTTACTCATAATATGAAAAAAAATCATAAATAGTATGACTTAAGATATTGAAATTTATTCCCTAACATATTTTTTGTTTCCTTGAATCTTCTGTCTTGTCTAGAATCAAAAAGATGGTCGGTGCACTAACATAAGAAGAGTGACCCACTCATGACCTTCATCATTGCATACGTTACATCTTCTAATTAACCAACCAAACACCAACAATGATTTTGTACATCATTCAATCAAATCGGGAAATAATTTCGTTCTGATTTTTTATTTATTTACGAGAAATAATTATATAAAATCTTAGAATGATGTATATAGTTGAAATAATTATATAAATAATTAATGGTTATTATACTATCTAAAAATGAAAATAGATAAATGATGTATGCTTAATAATTATATCAAACATCAATATATTGCTAAAACCATCAAAATAACTTAGAAGATCCATAACTCCGGCTAAATAGAAAATATAATTAATTATTAAAGAAAAAATTAATTATACAAGTAGTATTAAAATATACAATTATTTAACTCTTCAATAAAAGTCCTCAAATTTTGGATATGTGTATATAGTTAGCCAGACCCGCCCAACACGCTTAGGTTTCGCCTGATCCAGCTTGCCAGCTAAGGCGTTGCCCAGGAGGAAAACAAATTCCGATAGATTTATCTGATTTGGACAAAATCAGACGGGTTCAAGAAAAATGCCGCATGTACGGGATAGGCGGTCGATTTCATGAACACTAGGACTAGGTAATAGACATAGTTTAATGACTTCTACCTTGGAACTAGATTGGATCAGTTGGATGACTTAAGGACGGTATTGAGATACACTTCACGTCTCATATGAATAATATGCAACAAGATTAAAAAATTCCAATTTTTTTCGAGAAACAAGTTGTATGTTGATGCTCCTATTAATTGAACTTAAGAGTGCAAGTATTATAGTTTCGTAGTAGTCTGACCAATGTGGGATAAGGGTATTGTTGTGACTAATAACTTCAATGTAGGACTAAATTTGATTTATATTTCACACCAACAGCAACATCACTAATAATTTAGTGAGATATAAAATGCTTCCTCATTACATGTTTAGACGGGTCTTTGGGAGCTCATGCAATTCCGAGCCTTGTCTAAAGGGTCCGCCAAAAGTGAAATCCGTGGGTGGCTCCAGAGCCGAAGAAATTCTAACGGTCCAGCCTAATACAATGTTTAGACCATCTGCACCCATTGATGAGAAATATGCTAAGAGAAAGTTTTCACAAAGCAATTTTTATTACTGATCATCAAACAGTAATAACATTTTATATATTTTGCGCACCGCAACATTCTCTAATAAGACTTTCTGTTACTATTCAAGCTTTATTTCGATAGTTTGATTGTATATGAGTTATTCATCAATAATTGAGCAATGTTTCGATAAGATTTCGTTCCAATTAGTACAAGACACGTGCATAGAAGGATAATTTGAAATACTATAAAACAAGGTTTGACCTTCAATTGCAATCACACCTTCTTCACCTTCTCCAGCTTTATGTGTGCAATGAATCCTTCCGATTTTAGTGAGATTTTTTGAATGTACCAACAAAGATGGAGAGCAGTGAATGAGAGGGCTAACTCGTTCGTTATGAGTGCCTTAATAGTAGGAACTGCAGGTGGTGGGAACGGAGCGCCGCATCCTCGACGACCAAACGATAAAGGCAGAGAGGTTCTAAGGGCCAAAAACCTTTTAGACGATTACTTTGTGGAGCGCCCAATTTTCTCCGAATCAGACTTCTGATGGAGGTACCGAATGAGTAGCAACTTATTTGGTCGTATCAAGACTAAGCTTTGCAACCATGATGACTATTGACATCAACGGCGTCATGTCGTCAGTGTGCATGTCCTCCTGCCAGAGAAAAAGATGTCGCTGTTGTATGGATGTTGACATATGGATCATGTGCTGGTCAATATGTTGAGATCACAATAATGGATGACAACTACCCTAGAGTGATGAAGCAGTTTTGTGCTCAGGTAGTTTATCATTACAAATATCAATATCTACTGTCTCCAAATGCTACAGATTTGAGTCGAGTTTTAGTAAGGGCTGAGCAACGAGGATTTTTTTTGGTATGCTTGGAAGCATTGATTGCATGTATTGGTAGTGGAAAAATTGTCCAACGGCTTGGCAAGGGTCATACTCAGGTCGTAGTCGTCGTCTAACCATCATCCTAGAGGCTGGTAGCTTCATATGACACATGGATATGACACAATTTTGCCGGCGTACCGGGAGCACAAAATGATCTTAACGTATTGTACCAATCAGACATATTTGATTCTTATCTTGAAGGAATCTCCCCACGGGTGGCATACAAAGTTAATGACAGCACATACGATAACACATACTACTTAGATGATGGAATCTATATGAGGTACTCTTCATTTGTTAAAACAATTTCCAATCCACAAAGTGATGTCAAAAAATTATTTTCAAAGAAACATAAATCGTACCGCAAGAACGTTGAGAGATGCTTTGGAATCTTATAATTTGGGCAATAATTCGTCATGCAGGTATGAGCCATAGGTTAAGTGTTTTAAAAAACATTATGCTAGCTTGCATCATAATGCATAACACGATTATTGAAGACGAATTTATAGAAGAATTCGAGGAGTTTCATGACCAAGATCCACACAATCCATCTAAGTTTACAATATATGATGGGCCAACAGACCAGAATGGTACGCGCCATGATCCTGTCGAAAGAGCTCCGTAGTCGCAAGTCTTCAGTGATCGTCTTACAAGCCTCCAGTCTGCGTATCTCCACGCGTAACTACAAAATGATCTAGTAAAGCACAACTGGTATAGTGGTATATAGAAACTGGTGAACAACTTTAACCATCGAAGTTTAATGGATGATAACAATTTGCAAAATCATCAGAACCACCAGCTTCGTTGTGGTCATCCTCATCATGGCAGTGAAGAATTTCAGCCCTCCTCTTTGAGAAGAACTTCTTTGATTTTGGGGTCATTATGTATATATCCATAAGCGTGATTCCGGATTCCTCCTCCCTTTTTCTTAAACTAAATTGATGTTGTTGCATTTTCCATTCTCGATCCATTTTTTGTTGATTCTGCTCGAGAAGTTATTGTTGTATTTTCCAATCTCGCTGTATTTGTAGTTGATTATGCTCGAGATGTTGTTTTTGAGTTTCTGCAATGCTCAATAAAGCTGCATTTTGTGCTTCATTGATTGTTGTAACAACCTTCTTACCTTTTCTTTTAGCTTCCTTCGCCGCCTTTAATCCCGGCGGTCTAATCAGACTCGAAGAACTTCTGATTACTTTCAGGTGGAGAAAATATCGGTTCCTCAAAGTCAAGATTTGTAGGTACCTCACTCGTATGCACTTAATCAACTATCGGGCTAGTATATGTGTAAGTAGGCAGAGTATATTTCAGCAAAATGTTTGATGATCCTTCACTTGTTCCCAACATTCAAAATGTGTGAATGCTTTCTTATATTGGGCAATAAATAGAATTTGAGACTTCCTTATCTAAAAATTGAATGATGAGATATTGTGTAAGCACATCATCATAATGTACAAAATAAATTTGTAATAATACAATGAAAAAAGATAAAAAATAACTACCTCATCTTGTAAATTACATTCCGATTCTGAATTTCGTTTTGCATATGCGAGACTAGAACTTCAGAAAACCAATAGGGGTTTCAATTTGGATAAACGAGCTTGAAGCGTGGATAGAGTTCTCCGAGTCTCGATGATCATAATTTCATACTCATCTCTAACCCAATTTCGTTGATAGTCGGCATGAATCTTTTCCCATAATTTGTTCACCTTTTGTTTGCTCTCGGAAATTGGATCAACGGATTGACGGCAATATATGCACAATTGTATGTCTTCATAAGTAGACCAATTGATATTGGAAGCCATTTGGATGTGGAAGAGACAAATGTTTGAAAATATTTGCTAGAGTGAAATCGGAGTGAATTGAAGTACTTAAAATTTTGTACTTATATACAAAAATATGTGACAACTGAAATTTAATTTATTCTGATTTTTTACTTTTTAAAATTATTTAATTAATTATAACGGTTTAGATCAAAGAACCGTTAAAATATATTCGTTGGAAGTCCACTGCCAGGCTTTTTCTCTGGCTTGCTGCCAGACTGTTCTCTAAGCATGCTGCTCTCCACTGCCCCCAACTGGTCCGCTGCTTCATCTGGTGTTCTCCATGGGAATAGCAAGCTGCCAAAATGTGGCAGCGCTGCCAGTGGCGGAGCCAGAAATTTTTTATATAGGGGTTATAAAAACAAATCTGGGTACATGATTTCTTAATTAATTATAATAAATTAATATTTTCATCAAAAAAGATATGTTTGGGTACAGAAGTTAGTATTTTAAATAATTTTAAATTTTTATTTGGATACGCTTTTAAAAAAAGATGAGTATAAATTTATTTATAAAACCAAACGGGATCAAATATCAAAAAATCTGGGGGTCAATAGAGTAATTTTATACGCATTGATGAATATTTATTATAATATAATGTATGCAATTGACCCCTTACCAATACACATGACTCCGCCCCTGAGCGCTGCATATGCCCTTAGCTTGAGTTTAGGCACAACAAAATGGAGCCAACCATACATTTCTAACCCATGCATATAAAAATTCTCACTGATATTGATCAAAAAATTGATTAATACTTGGATTTTTTTTTAGTTGAGCTTATTTATTGAAATATTTAATTAAAAATTAATTTTACTTAAGTACTTAATTTAGGTGCTTAAATTACTATTCATCATCTCTTTCCTATCTCTCATCTCTCACCACCATAATTACAACATCACCCACTTCACACACGCACAGCCCACTCCCACCGCTCACGTCTCATCTCATCACCACTATCACTCACCTACATCCTCTATCCACTCTAATCTTACTATCACCCACAAACGAATATGGAACAATAAATTTTTTGTTTGTTTATAATCTTATTTACGTATTATAAAACATTCATTTTAAATGATCTTAGTTTTAATGTTGCTTGTATTTCTATCAAAGAAGTTTTAGTTATTGGATATGTGATGGGAATTAGGGCAGCAAATATAACCAATTATAGTGCAAAGTTGTGTGGACATTATTTTTAATTTTTTAAAAATAAAGTTATATCTTTTAAAAGTAATGATATTCCATGAATTAGGATGGACCAGCTATTTAATAAATAAAAACAATAGTATTGAATGCTGCTAAATTGTGATAGGCCTGACGGCATTCTGTCCTACTCACTCAACCTCCATGTCATCCCTCCCACCTCGTCCACACAAAAACAACTACAAATATATACTTTGAAACACAGCAAATCCCCATTTTGATTCTCATCTCATCGGCCCCTCCAAATTGCTGGAGTTCTCTTTCGGCCGGCCATGATGCCAGCCACCCACCAAGATCTGGACTCCAGCTCTACCACCTCCACGCCGCGAGCTGACCATCACGACCTCACTCCGCCACGCATACGCTTCATGTGCAGCTTCGGCGGCAAGATCCTCCCCCGCCCTCACGACAACCAGCTCCGCTACGTCGGCGGCGACACCCGAATCATCGCCGTCGGCAGGCATACAAGCTTCTCTACTCTGCTCTCCAAGCTGGCCAAAACTGTTGGAACAGTCGACAACTTTAATGTCAAGTACCAGCTCCCGAGTGAAGATCTCGACGCCCTCATCTCAGTCTCTAATGACGAGGATGTGGAGAATATGATGGATGAGTGTGAGCGGATCGGGTTGAAAGCGGCTCGTCTGCGTCTCTTCCTCTTCCACGACCTCTCGCGCACCAGCAGCATCAGCTCGCTTCTGGACGGCTCAACCAGGAGGGAGAGCTGGTTTTTCGATGCGCTGAATGGCGGCGGCTCGACTGCAGGTGTGCCCGTTCTCGAACGTGGTCTGTCGGAGGCATCTTCGATTGTGTCCGAGGTCCCGGATTACTTGTTCGGGTTGGATAGTTCAGACGAGCCTGCAGCACAACAACTGCGCGAGCCCAGAGTCAGGACCCGATCCAACTTGGCCGACTGTATTTCACGCTCCGATCCGGGCTCACCCGCCCCGGTTATGTCAACGCCTTTCTTCTCGACTTCATCAGCCGCCATGGCGCCACAGATCATCCCGGATCTGCTTCCCGTCAAGTTCACTCCACCTCCGGCTTTGGTAGCTCGCGTGGGAAGACAGGTCGAGGTCGACCCGCCCATTTCAATGCCTGCGGGGTTGGTTCAAAGTAGCCCAATGTGGCGGCAATATAACCCGGATCCACATTACTCGGGTCTGACCGGTATGACATCGCATCAACCGTTGCCAGTTTATTACATTCCGGGTCCGGTTCAACCAGCAAACTACCCGGTCCAGCCAGCTCAGTTTGTCCAGCAGCAGCAGCAGATTCCGGTAGGGTACCATCCAGCAGGTATGGGTATGGGTATGGGTATGGGTCAAATCCCTAGCGGAGGAGGAATGATGAGGCCAATGGGTCTGGGTTTGGATTCATATGATGCTCACGGAAGACTGATCGCAGTAGAGGGATCAAGTCACCCAGCTCCTGGTTATTACGGGCCGGTTATTGTGACAGCCGCTGGCATGGAGCCTCACGTCGGATCCGGGTCGGATGCAATCCAGTGATTAAAGCTCAAACCCAATTATAGAGTATGTAAAGAATCATTCGAGGACCAATTGGGGATTGTTGTTGCCTTCTTTTTTTTCTCTCAAGGAAATAAAATAAACAAATAAAAAACTATTGGCACCGCATGAACTCAAAATGACATCGACATATTTCATATCAAACCTATAATTTAAGATTTAATTATGTAATCACGTCATTAACACAAATTAAATAGTCATATTTTGTGTTGTTAATTCATACACACTTGTTGATTTGACTTGTTTGTCGTAACAAAATTTTACCAATCATTCAATATTGATTTCTTCCTCGAAATCTACGTATAATAATGTTGTGCAAAATGATAATGACTATTATCAACTGATATATGTTGTTCTTGTCATCATAGGAGAATAAGTATATAAATAATTAAGACATATCATTTGTTTATAACCTTTGATTATAAATCTCGCCTTGTATTTACCGATTGTGTCATCCATTTTTGTCTAATTTGTGAAATTCTATTTGAATCCAAGTATTTGCTAATAAAGGGAAGATTTAACATCTCTCACATGTGATTTTGCGTGATAGAGTGAACTTCATTATGTCCTATTTCCATAAATGATCTTCAGTGAAAATTAACAATATTTTTACGCGCTCCACGTTTAGTGTCGACCATATATGTAACAAATCAGAACTAAATGAGTTTTCTATTTTGGCTCATGTTCTTCGGACTCATTAGACTTTTCATCAAGTTCTTAAGTTATTTATTCAATATTCTCAAGCATTTGGCATGATAAACTCGTTTCATCTACATTAGACTTATAAGAAAGCATGAGTTCAAATAATGATGCACCCCAGTATTCACAGTTGATTTCTTATGTATATTGAGGTTTCTCCATTCATACACAAGAAATTGATATATCAATTTTTAATCTCTCCATATGTCAATATAGAGAATCGTTATAATGTCAAACAAAATTATATTCATTTAGACCGAGTTGTAAACAAAAGAGCTAGGTAAAAACTATGTATACTATATAAGATTATATTTTATTCAGTTATTCCAAATTGAATGTATCTAAATGCGAAAATGCAAAAGAATTTTGTATCAACTTTCAAGTGATATTTAGGGTATTACTTCACTTGTACACTCAAATCAAGTAGCACAGATATCATGTTAAGCAATGTTAAGAATGAATAGATATAGACAATGTGTTAATCCAAGCAGGGTCGACCGTCGTTTCACATTCACTTTCAACAGCGTATCATGAACTATGTGAAAGCTTGGAGAAAGTCTAAAGAATATGTTATTGATCAATGAACGGCAATGTGGTGGGTTATATAACCCTAATACAAACAAAAGATAAAAAGATTAAAATAGCCTTATACTAAAATTATACTATGCTAATATCTCCCCTCAAACTCATGATGCTACAACGATAAGCATGGAGAGTTTGTCAGCTAAGAAGCGGAAGCGCAATGGAATGTGCCTTCATGAACAAATCAACAATCTGAAGAGAAGAGGAAACATAAGACAATGCGATCGTACCGAGCTGTAAATGATGACGAGTGCCATGACAATCAATCTCAATATGCTTCAACGAGCCTTTCAAACTAGTACTTTTTGTAATCGACTCTATAGCTTCTTCAATAAACGCTGGTTTTTCGATCAAGTTTTTAATGACTTTCTATCAGATCGTTCCTGCGTTTCGGATATGAAGTCTCATTCGAAGCTTTAGACAAAGGTGCTATTGAGATATTGGGCCCTTATGGTATCTCGTACACATTCCGACGATTGGCCGAGCGAATAAGTCAACTTCAAAGTGGATGCTCATGAAATACCGAGTTACGAGCAATCTGGATGGCACTCTGATTATCACAGTATAGCGGCGTAGGATGATGGAGAGTAACACCCATATCAGTAAGTAACCAGCGTAACCAAACAATCTCACATGTAGTTGTGGCCATAGCTATACTCAGCTTCGGTGGAAGAGCGAGAAATGACATCCTGCTTCTTACTCTTCTAAGAGATGACAGAATCTCCAAGGAAAATACAGAATCCAGTGGTGGACTTGCGATCGGTAGGATCACCAGCCCAATCGGCATCAGAGTAGGCACGCAGCTCTAACGAAGAGGATGAAGGAAACAATAGGTTCTGAAACTGAGTACCACGAAGATTCATGAGAATACGAAGAACGGCAGCCCAATGAACTGTGGTAGGAGCAGTGACAAACTGACAACATGAACAGCATGCGCAATATCGGGACGAGTAACCGTGAGTTAAACCAAGCTCCCTACCACCGTGCGGTATAGACTAGGATCAGGAAGAGGAGAACTGTCAGACGGAGAGTAGCGAGCATTGGTTTCAAGTGGAGTGTCAACAGTCTTGTTGTCAGTAAGACGAGCTCGCTCAAAGAGATCTGATACATACTTCGACTACGGGAGAAGGAAGCCCTTCTGAGAGAAGGCCACCTCTGTACCCAATGAACCCAGATCTTTCATAGCAAAGCACCTAGCCAGGTCTGACTTCAATGATCCAATTCCATCAGAATCATCGCCGGTAATAATCATATCATCAACATACAAGGACAGAAGGATGCGACCTGCACTTGTATGCTTGACAAACAAAGCGGAATCATGCTGACTGGGAAGAAAGCCAAGAGAGGTGATCACTGTGGAGAACTTCTCAAACCAAGCTCGAGGAGCTTGTTTGAGACCATATAGCGCTTTGCGCAGCTTGCACACATGACTGGGCTGGTGCTTAACATCTGGAGGGGGTGTCATTTAGACTTCTTCGTGAAGATCACCATACAGAAAGGCATTCTTGACATCTATCTGAGATATTTTCCACTGATGAAAGGAAGCAACGGCGATAAGCGTGCAGATGGTGGTCATCTTCGCAACTGGCGCAAAAGTCTCTTCATAATCCATACCATATTTTTTTGAATAGTCCTTAGCAACAAGACGAGCCTTGAACCGCTCCACGGACCCATCCGCTTTGGTCTTGATCTTATAGATCCAGCGCGAGCCTATGGCTTGCTTCCCAGACAACAACGGTACAAAATCCCATGTGTGAGTCCGATGTAGTGCAGTAAGTTCCTTAGCCATAGCAGCCTGCCAAAGGGGGTCAATAACAGCCTCTCGGTAAGATAAAGGCTCAAACAAAGAGTGAAGAGACACAAGAAATGAAACAAAGGAAGTAGAGTATGAAGAGTACTCAAAATCGGAAAGTTTAGTGGACTAACGAGAAAGAGTGGACTGACGCAGAGGAGGATGATCCGCAATCTCATCGGATGGCTGAGCAGTCGTAGTAGGGGAGGTCGGAGGGGTGTGTCTCTCGGGAACCAAAGTATTAGTGAGGATAGCCTCATCGGTGTCAATATCAAAAGGATCAATACGAAGAAGATCTGACTGAGTCATGTGATGAGAACTAGCGGGGACAGAAAAAAAAAGGAATATGCTATAAAAACACGACATGACGAGAGACATACGATTTCTGGCTAACTGGATCGAAACAAAGATATCCCTTCTGACCAATACCATAACCTAAAAAGACACACAAGGCAGACTTAGGAGACAATTTATCGCGCTCAACATGAGGTCGAAGCACGAAACAAGTGGAACCAAACACACGTAAAGAGGCATAATCAGGGGCGTTGCCAAACAATTTTTCAAAGGGTGACAGACCTGAATTGTGAGATGGTGGGATTCTGTTTATGACATAGGCAGCGGTATGGATAGCCTCCCCCCAAAAGAGACTAGGAACCTCAGCGGACAATAGGAATGAGCTAGCGGTCTCAACAAGATGACGGTGTTTCCTTTCAGTGACACCATTTTGTTGAGATGTGTCGGTACAAGAGATTTGACGAATGGTCCCATCAAAAGCAAGTAACTAAGAAAACTCGTTAGAAGTGTATTCACCCCCTAAGTCACAACGAAAACATTTAATGACAGCAGAATGTTGTGTTTGTACGAGAGCTCTAAAGTCACGATAAATGCCCACAAAATCAGATCTTCGCTTCATAAGATAGACCCAAGTGTAATGAATGGAATCATCAATGAATGAGACATAATACCTAGAGCCACCCTTAGTAGACACGGGAGCAGATCCCCACATATCAGAATGCACAATATCAAAGGGAGCAAGAGATGACGAAACACTTTTTGAAAAAGGTAAAGCTGAAAAATTTTGCAAGTTTATAGCCACTACAATCAGAAATATCATGGGAGTTCAAATGTCCTAAAGCTCCCGTAGAAGCCACAAAACACAAATGAGACGCTGAAACATGACCCAAACGAGAATGCCACAAATTGAATTCAGATGATAAATGACTTAGAGACGAAAGGAGGATAAATCCACACTAGAGGCAGCCACATCCGATACTTTGAGTTCATCCAAGACATAGAGTCTACCCTTCCTACAGCCTGTCCCAATCACCATCTGAGACCGCGGATCTTGCACACAACAAGTGGAAGAAGCAAAGGTCACTAAAAAATCAGATTCACATAATTGACTGATAGACACAAGGTTTATAGCAAGACTAGGAATATAGTATGATAATGCAAGTATGGCAGTGTTTGACAAAACCAGAATGAGTGAACAAGGAGCTGCTGCAGCTCAATCAATCAGGGAGGCCAGCAGAAGTATACAGCAGAAGTAAACCAGCAACAGATGCAGCAGGGGATGCTGCAGCAGGTGCTGGTTCAAGAGCTAGTTCAACTGTCCGAATAACAGTTTTGTGCTGGGTGAGTTTTGAAGGCTTGGCAGCTTTGTGAACGTGCTTAGAAGAATTTCTAAAATGCTGCTGAGCATATTTCAGCAAGGATTATCAGTCAGAGAAGGAGATATGCTTCAAGATATTCATCAAATCTAATCTCCTAGATTTTAGGAGATAATTGATCTTGTGGGTCAATGGCCTAAACCTGGAAATTGCTTAAAGTGGTGAGGGTATTTAAGCAGAAGGTTTGAGGGCTGAAGATGTTGATCGAAGCTGAGTGATACACGAGAGTAGACACGAAATTCAGAGAGAGGATTTTTCTGGGTGTGCTACGGAAGTTATTCTTCGATCAACACACACCGGCAGAGCGTTGAGCGCAGAGCTGTGGTGCGTATTGCAGAAGAGAGTCAGGTCTTGCAGAGACTGATTCGTGCTTTGATCTTGAAGCCAATTTAGAGCTGTGGAGCTTGTTGGTTGATCAAAGGCAGCCGCGGGAGAGCTGACGGGTGGAAGGCTCGGTCAAGGTTCGTGCGGAAGAACTCACTAGTGGCAGGTGGTCACTGAGTGAGGGGGAGTTACTCAGAGTGTGCAGCGCTCTTGGAGTGGTTCGATCGGCTCGGCAGGAGGCCTTGGAGCGACGCGGACAGAGTGCTTCAGCTGGTGTTACAGCTGTTGCTGCAGCAACCCTGCTGAGTAGTGTAGGCTAGAATAGGCTGAGTTCTTGAAGAGGATTGTAGCTATTCTAGACAGACATATTGTAGAGGGTGTGCTGGCACAAATCAGAGCTTGTTCTGATTGTGTTGAGTAGTCCACACGGGGTTAAAGTAGCATAGGTTGCGTGCGTTGTAACCTAGTGTGATCTGAACCTTTGGTTGAGTGGATTGAGGACTGGAGAATAGTCCTCCCCAGACGTAGGCAGATTGGCCGAACTGGGTGAACAAATCTGTGTCCTATTCATTGTCTGCTGTGCCTACATTTAAGTGAACAAGAGTGTGCTGCAGCAACTGCTAGTTCACAAATTTGCATAAGTAGAGACACTTGAAATTTCAATTGGTATCAGAGCGGGAACTCGACACACAGAGTTTAAAAGGTCCTACAGTGTCTCCGAAGTAGACAAGACAATGAAGGAAGGACAGAGCACGAGTAGACCTCCACTCCTGGAAGAGAGCAACTATGGTTATTGGAAAGCTAGGATGAAGGCCTTTCTCAGGGCCATTGACGAGAAGACATGGAGAGCTGTTGTGATTCAGTGGTCTCCCCCAATCACCATAGATGAGCAAGGAGTGACAAGAATAAAACCTGAAGAGCAGTGGACTGTTGAAGAAGGTGCTGCAGCAACTGGTAATTCAAAGGCTTTGAATGCAATTTTTGCTGCAGTTGATGCTAATAACTTCAGGTTGATCTCAAACTGTGACATGGCCAAGCAAGCATGGGAGATTCTGCAAACTGCCCATGAGGGAACTGATAGAGTGAAGCTGTCAAGACTCCAGATAATTGCCACACAATTTGAGAATCTGAGGATGCTGGATGAAGAAACAGTCACTGAGTTTAATGCTAAACTCTGTGATCTTGCAAATGAAGCTCATGCCCTTGGTGAACCCATCCCAGAAGAAAAGCTTATCAGAAAGGTGCTCAGATCGCTGCCTACAAAATTTGACATGAAAGTGACAGCCATTGAAGAAGCACAAAATGTCAGATTCATGAGGTTGGAAGAGCTGATGGGGTCTCTCAAACAATTTGAGATGAAGTTGGTCAAAGGAGACACCACCTCCCAGGATAAGAATGTTGGGTTGAAGGCAGAAGCGGAAAGCAAGCAGACAGATCCAGATGATCAGATAAACATGCTGGTTAAGAACCTCGGAAAGCTCCTGAAAAACATGGAATCCAGAACTGAGAAAAGATCTTCTTCGCGAAAACAATTCAGGAGGAGCGGTGAAAACAAAAGGAAAGGTAAGGAACCAGCTCAGAGTGAAGAAGAAAAGAACGAAGTGAAGAAAGGAGTCCAATGCTGGAATTGTGCAGGCTACGGCCATCGACAGATCAATTGCACCAGCAAACGGATGAAGAAGAAAGCCCTTTCTGCCAGTGAAAGTGAAGATCTGAGTGAAGATGAATGCAACATGGCCAGATACAGGTCAGCAAGAAGAGGCACAAAAACACAAAAAGGAGTGAACCAGGACTTGCTGCAGCAATGTCTATTTCACCGTAACAAGAGAGCTTTGAAGTTTAAGAAATGTTACAGCTGTGGTCGCAGAGGACATATTCAAAGAAACTGCTCCTCAGCTCATGCCAGAATTACATCGCCCAGGAAATCTGCCAAGCAGAAACATGCGCAGACTCAGCTCCTCGCCCTAGTCAGCACAGCTAGCACCTCAGACAAGATAAGCTGGTACTTTGACAGTGGCTGTTCAGGCCATATGACAGGAGAAAGATCCTTTCTGAAGAATATTACTCCCTGTCTGGAACAAAATGTGAAGTTTGGTAATGGTCTGAAAGGAAGGGTGCTGGGAAGAGGAACTTTGGCTGTAGAAGGAATGCCAAATCTGAGCAATGTTCTTCTGGTGGAAGGATTAAAGGCTAATCTTATCAGCATCAGCCAGTTGTGTGATGGAACTAAACAAGTTAAGTTTACAAGAGACTCATGCCAAGTTCTCGATAAATCTGGAAAGTGCATAATGGAAGGAGCCAGATCCAAGAGCAATTGCTACCTTCTCAATGTGAGTTCAAACTCACGGATTCAGAAATGTATGCTGACAAAGGCCGAGGAAATGACCTTATGGCACAAAAGGATGGGACATGTTAACCTGAGAACTCTAAAGAGAATTGCCACAGAAGGGCTGGTCAGAGGAATTCCACGGCTGAAAGGAGAGACAGACTCCATCTGTGGAGACTGTCAGATTGGGAAACAAAAGAGGGCTTCACATCCTCGGGTCAAAGATATTGGTACCATCAGGCCTCTTCAGCTGATCCATATGGATCTGATGGGACCAATGGAAGTGGAGAGCCTAGGCAAGAAAAGGTATGCATTTGTCTGTGTTGATGACTATTCTAGATTCACTTGGATTGAATTTATCAGAGAAAAATCAGACACTGTGAGTGTCATTGTGTCTCTGGTGTCTCGGCTAGAGCAAGAAAAGAATCTTAGAATCAGCAGCATTCGCAGTGATCATGGCAGAGAATTTGAAAACAAAGACATGGATGAGTTCTGTCAACAAAGGGGCATAACACATCAGTTCTCGTCTCCTATTACTCCTCAGCAAAATGGTGTGGTGGAACGGAAGAACCGAACAATTCAAGAAATGGCCAGGGTAATGATCCATGCTAAGAGGATTCCTCTGAAATTCTGGGCAGAGGCCATGAATACCGCCTGCTACATCATCAATAGAGTTACCTTGCGAAGAGGTACCATGCAGACCTGCTATGAGCTCTGGAATCAGAAAAAGCCCACTGTTAAGTACTTTCACATCTTTGGAAGTGACTGCTTCATTCTGAGAGACCGGGAGTATCGAAAGAAACTCGATCCAAAGAGTGATTCTGGAATATTCTTGGGATATTCAACAAACAGCAGGGCATATCGTGTGTTCAACCAGCGAACAAAGACTGTCATGGAATCAATAAATGTGGTTGTCAAAGATGTAGATGAAGCACCTAACTCTGAGTCTGACACTGGTGAAGAAGACTCTGATCCTGAAGAAATGTCTGATAGACAGACCAGAAGTGAACAAGCTGCGGCTCCAGCAGATGCTACAGCAAGTGCTGAAGCAGAGATTCCAGATGACCAAGCAGAGAGTCTGTCTGAGGATTTTCACACTGAAGCTCCTGGTCCACCTTCAAGGCAGCCTCCAAAGAAGATACAGAAGGATCATCCCTTGACAAATGTGATTGGGAATCCCTCAGATAGAAGAAGAACCAGAGGCCATGCCTACCTCAACACATGCTTCATGTCCAGTCTTGAACCAAAGAACTTCAAGGAGGCCATGAGTGATGAATTCTGGATTATGGCTATGCAAGAGGAGTTGGCAGAGTTTGAAAGGCACGATGTCTGGGATTTGGTAGACAGACCTAAAGGGGTAAACATCATCGGCACAAAATGGGTGTTCAAAAATAAAACTGACGAAAAGGGCAACATTACAAGAAATAAAGCCAGACTGGTTGCCCAGGGATATTCTCAGATTGAAGGTCTTGATTTTGAAGAAACATTCGCTCCAGTAGCTCGCCTGGAGGCCATCAGACTGCTTCTAGCAATGTCTTGCTGCCTGGGATTCAAATTATATCAAATGGATGTTAAAAGTGCGTTCTTGAACGGAGATCTCTCTGAAGAAGTCTATGTCTCTCAACCAAAAGGTTTTGAAGATCCTCATCATCCAGAGCAGGTGTATAAATTGAAGAAAGCTTTATATGGGCTGAATTAGGCTCCTCGGGCTTGGTATGAGCGATTGACAATCTTCCTGGAAAATCATGGCTACAACCGAGGGGGAGCTGACAAAACCTTGTTTGTCAAAAGAACTCGGTCTGATGTGATCATTGCTCAAATATATGTGGATGACATTGTCTTTGGATCAAAGTCCCAGCACCTGGTGAAGCAGTTTGTGCAACACATGCAGCAAGAATTTCAGATGAGCATGGTAGGAGAACTTTCCTATTTTCTTGGTTTGGAGATCACTCAGAAAATGGACGGAATCTTTATTGCTCAAAGCAAATACAGCAAGGCCCTTGTGAAGAAATTTCAGCTTGACTCAGCCAGTCACAAGCGTACTCCTGCTGCTACTCATGTGAAAGCCATTAAAGATGAGCAAGGTTTGGAAGTAAGTCAGACTGTCTACAGAAGCATGATTGGGAGCCTTCTTTACCTGACTGCCAGCCGTCCTGACATTTCCTATGCAGTAGGAGTCTGTGCCAGATTCCAAGCCAGTCCAAGAGACAGCCATATGCAGTTGGTCAAGCGCATTATTCGGTATGTCGGGGGCACTGTGGGCTATGGCCTATGGTATACTAAAGACACAAAGGCTAATCTGGTTGGATTCAGTGATGCAGACTGGGCCGGGTGCTCAGAAGACAGGAAGAGCACCTCGGGAGGATGTTTCTTCTTGGGGAATAACCTGGTCTCTTGGTTCAGCAGAAAACAAAATAGCATTTCTCTATCCACTGCCGAGGCTGAGTACATTGCTGCTGGGAGCTGCTGTGCACAAATGTTGTGGATGAAGCAAATGCTGAGTGAGTATGGGGTTGCTCAAGATGCCATGACTCTCTACTGTGACAATATGAGTGCCATCAGCATATCCAAGAACCCTGTCCAGCACAGTAGAACCAAGCACATTGACATCCGTCATCACTTCATCCGTGACCTTGTTGAACAGAAAGTCATCTCGCTCCAGCATGTTGTGTCTGCCAAACAACTTGCTGATATCTTCACCAAAGCTCTGGATGCAGTCCGGTTTGAAGACCTGAGAGCCTCTCTCGGGCTCTGTGTATTGCCGTCATAAGTACTCCCGGCAGAGACACCCCCTCGTCATTTGTTCCAAAAAGGGGGAGAAAGAGCAGGCTGAGGAGTGGAGTTATGAAGTGGTTTTGTCAAAATGCCAAGGGGGAGATTGATAATGCAAGTATGGCAGTGTTTGACAAAACCAGCATGAGTGAACAAGGAGCTGCTGCAGCTCAATCAATCAGGGAGGCCAGCAGAAGTATACAGCAGAAGTAAACCAGCAACAGATGCAGCAGGGGATGCTGCAACAGGTGCTGGTTCAAGAGCTAGTTCAACTGTCCGAATAACAGTTTTGTGCTGGGTGAGTTTTGAAGGCTTGGCAGCTTTGTGAACGTGCTTAGAAGAATTTCTAAAATGCTGCTGAGCATATTTCAGCAAGGATTATCAGTCAGAGAAGGAGATATGCTTCAAGATATTCATCAAATCTAATCTCCTAGATTTTAGGAGATAATTGATCTTGTGGGTCAATGGCCTAAACCTGGAAATTGCTTAAAGTGGTGAGGGTATTTAAGCAGAAGGTTTGAGGGCTGAAGAGGTTGATCGAAGCTGAGTGATACACGAGAGTAGACACGAAATTCAGAGAGAGGATTTTTCTGGGTGTGCTACGGAAGTTGTTCTTCGATCAACACACACCGGCAGAGCGTTGAGCGCAGAGCTGTGGTGCGTATTGCAGAAGAGAGTCAGGTCTTGCAGAGACTAATTCGTGCTTTGATCTGGAAGCCAATTTAGAGCTGTGGAGCTTGTTGGTTGATCAAAGGCAGCCGCGGGAGAGCTGACGGGTGGAAGGCTCGGTCAAGGTTCGTGCGGAAGAACTCACTAGTGGCAGGTGGTCACTGAGTGAGGGGGAGTTACTCAGAGTGTGCAGCGCTCTTGGAGTGGTTCGATCGGCTCGGCAGGAGGCCTTGGAGCGACGCGGACAGAGTGCTTCAGCTGGTGTTACAGCTGTTGCTGCAGCAACCCTGCTGAGTAGTGTAGGCTAGAATAGGCTGAGTTCTTGAAGAGGATTGTAGCTATTCTAGACAGACATATTGTAGAGGGTGTGCTGGCACAAATCAGAGCTTGTTCTGATTGTGTTGAGTAGTCCACACGGGGTTAAAGTAGCATAGGTTGCGTGCGTTGTAACCTAGTGTGATCTGAACCTTTGGTTGAGTGGATTGAGGACTGGAGAATAGTCCTCCCCAGACGTAGGCAGATTGGCCGAACTGGGTGAACAAATCTGTGTCCTATTCATTGTCTGCTGTGCCTACATTTAAGTGAACAAGAGTGTGCTGCAGCAACTGCTAGTTCACAAATTTGCATAAGTAGAGACACTTGAAATTTCATAGTAGACATCACAAAGAGAAATATGAGATGTGGTAACATAACCTACTCTCTACAATGACATAGGAGTGAGTGCCATCAGCGGTCAAAATGGGAAGAGATGAATGACGAGACAAAAACACAAAGGACGGAAAGTGAAGAGACATATGGTGGGAGGCACCCGAATCAAGAATTCACAAGGATGATGATATACCTGAGACTGACGATGAGGACAAACCTTTTGAGGAAGAGGGCATGAGGTTGAGAGGCAAGAAACTTCTGGAACTGCTCAAACATGGACTGATCCACAGACGGGGCAGCAACATCATTGGTGAACTGAGGTGAATTGCACCACGCAATCCTTCAAAGTCATCACGAAGAGCCATCAGAAATTGAACCAGTCGCTGCTCTTCACGCCGAGAAATATAACCCTTCTCTGTCCGCAACTCAGCCGATTCAGCCAATGCTAACTGATCTCATAACGAGGACATGGTAAAGTTGGACTGAGTGTAGAGTCTCTCCAAATGGTCCCACGCCTCCTTTGCAGTCTCATACTTCGCTAGTTGAGCATCGATCGAGTGGGTAACAGAGTTGTTAATCCATGTAAGAATCTTTGCATTATCAGTCTCCCAACCATCAACCAAAGTAGGCTTAACACGCACAACCGTCACATAACTCCACATAGATTTCCCACGCAGAAAATTCCTCATAACATTACTCCAATATGAGTAGTTTTTGTCATCCAATTGAACACGCCTGCAGGGAATCCTCTCTACGACCAGCCATATTAAAACACCAATCCAAACACTCGAAAAACGATACTCAAAGAACCAATGAGAACCCCCAAATAGAAATCCAAACAAGAACGTAACCCCAGACAATTACGGCATCCACAACGAAGAACCCAGAATCCAGATTCACCAAAACGAAGAACAATCACCAAAAAAAAATTTCGGGGCGTTGCACTGAACTCTAACGGGGGCGCGATGCCGCCCCCCCCCCCCCAGCAACTCAGCGCAGAGTTCAACGTGTCAATTAAATCAAATCTATCTCATTTAATCAAAATTTTTGTTGCATAGTTAATCGAACTAGAAATGTAATAAGCGCTAGTCTTATAAATCCAAATTTGGCTAACTTCTTTTTAAACAATAGGTCACCTTGATGATCAATGCACTTTAGAGATAATTCCATGGGCTTCCGAATTCCGGTTTAACCATTTGGTTTATTACTCTCTAGCCTGATTATTATGAATAAAAACATTTCATCAAACATATGATGTGAACAAATTTACAGTTATGATCACATACAACATACCATTTAAGACCTACTAAAACATACTTTTATTACATAAATTTGATAAGTAATGAAAATAAAATCGATCGAGAATTCGACTAATCAAAACACTTCACATTTAGAATTTATTTGTTTTGAACAAATATAAAGCATAAGACCGGTCATTCAATTTGATTACCCACTCAAGGTTCATGGACTTATTCCCAACTAATCTTGCATACAATAATAATTTAAGAAATTCTTACCTCACTTTCGTAAAAATCACAAACGCAGTGAGCGTTTGCATTAAGCTATTTAAATCCATAGCCTAGTTTAATGGATGAGTTTTATTTTGCGAAGGTTTTCAGATATAGGATTGTTGCGGTAAAAGATGCAACAATATGTGTGGGAATAATAAAATTAATATTGAACTTAGATAAAACCAGAGTAAGGAGGAATGAAGCTCGTTAACGATCTCTTTAAGCGTTATTGGCCTCCATCCTTTGTCAACCGCTTCCCAGGATACAATGATTCAGCGAGCTTTCTCTTGCACTATAAAACTTTACTTGTCAAACTTTCTTGTACCTAAACTTTCTTGACTATCACCACAACAAAAGACCTAAACGAAATCTCAAAAAATTGAATAAGTAGCCAATTAGGATTTCAGGTTGGAATGCTGGAGAACGTTGTGTATTTTTTATTTTCGAACTGATTTCCAAATAAATATAAAAATTCTCTTTTTATTGGCTTGGTGTAGTAATGCCCAAGGCGTCGCCTCATTTGGTGTTAGACGTTGCTTGAGCAAGGCGATGCGTTGCGTCTCATATCATGGGTAGTCGACGCCTAAGACCTTAATTACTATTTAAGTTAATTAATGGTCACTCAAGCATGGTCTCACTTAAGCCCAAAAAACTCAAGAGACGCCCGGACATTCACGCATCACTTATAAGTTATGTTTAGGCGTCGTCACAACTTATTTGTTCAAAATTAAAAGTTTGAGAAGAAAAAAGTGCAAAAGAGTCTGTCCACATGTGACTAAATTCGCCCACCATTCTCATCCCGCACATCGCAGGCGTACCCATTAGACCCTATTTCAAACCCGAATTGGTTCATAATTTGCACACCTCCGCATAGAGAGAGTTTCCTTGGTTAACATCTTACTAAGGAGGTAGAATGAGTTTCCAAATAAGAGAAGCACTAATCTTGTCACGAAGGAACTCCCTTATGAGCGTCGAACCGTCGCTCCGTGTGATCTTGGGCCTTCTTGGCAAAGGCTTCAGCTTCTGTGCTCTTATGAACTTAAGCTCTCTTTTCATATTGGATCTTAGGCGTCGCCTAGAATAAGGGCAAGGCTTCACCTGGAATGATGAGGCACCTCCCGAAATCCTCTAATCTTGAACTAGGCATCGCCTGACTAAGTGAGGCGTCGCCCGAAGTCTTCTCAACAGCGCGACGCATCACCTGAACGAGTGAGGTGTCACTTGAAGAGCTTTCTGATTAGTCAGACGTTGCCTAGAAAAATGAGGCATCGCCTGAAATTCTCTCAACTGAATGAGGCATCACCTAAGGTAGTGAGCAATTTTTGAACACTTTGTAGGCTCATTTCCAGCTTCTCTTAGGCTCTTTGCGCTCGGGTTGTGCATTTTGTCCTTTGGATCCTCCTTTAGACGACTCCACATCTCAGGCGTCGCCCCACATAGTGTCAGGCGACGCCTAGGAACTTAAACGCCATTTAGTGACCTTAATGGCTCCTCAGGCGCCACCTCACTTAAGACAGTATCTCAGGCAACACCTCAACCATAATTAGAAATTTTACCTCTCATTGCTTAAGACTAATCATGGATCAAATACCTCTCATTTCAAGGTCTCTATGCATGAGTATTTGGCTCATTTTGAGATGTAATTCATCTCAATACTTTGAGGTGTACTACACCTTAAATATTTTGCTTAGTATGAGATGTAATCCACCTCAATATTTTTACTCACAAAATGAGGGCGCACCACCATTTTCTTTACATATATAACAGTTTCCAACAAATACTAAAAAAGACACATACTTAACAATGACATTAAGTACTAGTATTTGTGCATCCTAACTAATGTTGCTTGCTAAAAAATGTATATGCTGATCAAAGATATCTCCTTGATGGATGCCTCTGCCTCTATCTCAATCTGAAATTCTTCAAAAGTGGTATGTGGGAAAGTTGTTGAAGCCTTGAGATGACACTGTGTTAGCACAGGTACACTCACTCACAGAAATAATGAATCGAAACTAACAAGACACAAGACGTTTGATACGCAGTTCGGTAACGATGTGTCTGTGGCTATAGAGTAGTTATAGCTCCGTTTATTGCTTTCATGTGTTGTTAGGGTTACAGAAGCAACAAAATATATATACAAGATAACTGCAGGCCAGCCCACATGAGCCACACTCAACACACTATAATCTAGGTGATGAAGTTTGATGATCTAACTTTGATTTATTATGCCTTTGAGTGCATTATCAAACACCAAATAGAACTCTACTAGTACAAAGCTAATGGTGTTGATAAACTTTGCAAAATGTTGCCCCCCATATGGTTTACACATGGGACTTTAATTGATAAACAAATAGGTTGAACCCTAAACCTGGCCTTTTAATTTTTCATCTATGCCGAGTGTTTTGATATTTTGGAAATTGCAATCTTCAGCGATCAATTGTTTCCCGATTCATTGACTTCTTGAAGCAATTCAACATCTTCATTTATATAAGATAGTGTCGCGCATCTTGCCTGTTATCCACTCCAATAAATATTTGAAGTTTCATATAATGCACTTTAAATTTAACATTTTTTATTTGAAATCAAAATATTATTTTCGATTTATATTAATTTATTAATGAGTTAAAAAGCATCGGCGCACATGATATTTTAACGCAAACTCAACCCCAACACAATGATTGCGCTGCTCAATCAACTCTCCTTCGACAATCGGCCAATCATATTCTCCACTCACACAACCTTAGCCCCGCGCCAATAGTAGCTTCTTCATTTCGCCACTTCAAATATATTGTCAATCAAAAAATCGATACCAGGAGTAACGGTTTGATCAGAAAATAAGGTTCAATCATTACTCATAATAGATATTTAACCAAAAAATAAGTCAAATCGTTATTGATAGTAGCTTCTAGTAAAAAATATGGCATTAATAGAATGTTTTTAAACGATATGGCATAAAAGAAAATAATTTCTCAAAAACTAAAAATTTCAGTAAATATTTTAAAGTGATGGTTTATGCTAAATGTAAGGACTTCAAAGCAAATTGAAAACTCCTCACTATCCATTTCCCATAAACAACAAAGCATCTTTGATTGAGAAAATTGTTTCTCATAAAATAAAAACACTTTATATTGAACGTGAAAGAATAGAGAAACAAAGCACTTTGTAGTGCTTATTTATTACAGTTGAGGAGGAACAATGCTACCCCATGTGAGCTTACATTTGCTTCCAATGACTCTTGCAATACTCCTAAATCCTTTACACTCCATATCTCCATGCCATTACACACACCTGTTAGATTTCTCCCAGGAACCGCGCTATCCAAATCCACAAGTTTTCCAGATATAAATGTTTCTTCATCTTTCAGATTGAAATATGCCACATATACCTCACCTACGTCATAAGGCAAGAGACAAAAAAACATTTAATTCAAACATCGGTATTACGGTTTTTTTAAAAGTTACAGTTATAACTGTTAACCTTGGTTTCCAGTCGCAACCCATGAGCGTGCCCCCGTAGGTATATTATTAGATGAGACAGCCACTACGAACGGGGCTAGTACTGCATATATTGATCTCCAAAGTGAAACAAGCCAGTTTTTCTCCGTGCGCGCAATCGGGCTGCAAACAATTCCTGCAAACTTTTGGAGGGGAAAATAATTAAAATTTTAGCCAAACAATCACAACAAGTCTAGCTTACTGAGAAAACAAAAAGGAAGCTTTAACCAAAGTAGCTGACCTCCTTATTGTTGGAGCTGTCAGAGTTTATCAGCAACAATGTAGACTCGGTTAGAAGCCGGTATGTGTAGTTATCAAGATTTCTCATATCTCCTCCGAACATGAGGGGAGATTTCGCTATAGACCATAAAGTCACCTGCAAATGGGCATCCATGATGTTAAGGTATTTCTCGAAATTAAAAATAAGCAAACAGCTGCTGGATTACTTTTTCAATAGAAGACTCACCTGTGTTTTTTGCTCATCTGGTGTAAGTCTGCAGTTTCTATGTGGACCTTCATTCGATGCTGTCAAAATAACAAACTGAAAGTTAATTAGAAATTTGTTTTTCCCACACCAAAGTGCATCCTTGGTCGCATTTTTCATTTCTTTTTTAGTGCCTGGTGAGTTGATAATGTAAACTGGGTAGGAGATATTTCTAAGAACCTGGATCCGTTAGCCATCCTAGCGGCAACATGTCTAAATCAGGCCACGACTTTCCCGCCAAGCCTTTTGCTCCTATCAAATCAGCTGCAGCAAAATCCCTGAGAAAACACTGGCCTAGAAGTTAAATGTCTATAAGAGACAACACATGTTCAACATAAAAAAATAAGCATGGAATTATTTACCTTGCAATATCAAAATGAGATGCAACATCAGCCCATGTATCCCAGTCGTCTCCGGTGACTCTATACATATTAACTAATTCACTTACATTTTTGGAGACCGTTTCAGGCGTTGCTTGTTTTCCAGGAGAGACTGAAAATATAACCGTCGAGTTCTGACTCGCAATGGCCTGAATACATGTCTCCTATGAATGATAGCTTGCATAACATGACATATCAAGTTTTATTACCTATCAAAATTACGTTTTTTTTTTACCTGTGAAACAATTGTTATCTCGTTAAGATCCAAGTCTTCGCCAAATACACAGTCAAGCTTCACTGAAAGTGATAATGGCAGCCCTCATCAACAGTTACCAATGACATCCAAAAAACAATAAAAAAACCTCAGAAGGACAAGCTTTTGTTACCAAAATCAACACCCCATTCAGAATATTGCTGATAGAGTGACCTTAAAAAAGCTTTTCCCGCGTCCACTGAGGTATCAACGCCCATAAAACCATGAGACATCCATGGACAGAGTCTTTGCGTGTCTCCTATGTCTTGTGCAGTCCAATTTTTACCTTCTTGTTGAAATGGGCCACCCTATACACAACAGAAGAAGACTACACTTATATGGTACCAACTAGTGATGCAAGAATGAGTAACATGTTGTCATATATACCGACCGTAGTAACATCTAAAATGGGCGTGTTTGCATTGACTGCCTGAGTGCTTATGCCCCTCATGACATGAATCCCAAACTTAAGACCCATATCATGTACTTGTTGGGCCACGGCAGCGAATCCTTTTCCTTCAACCGACGAAGGCCATCTTTGAGGATCAGGAAGCATCCTCCCCCACTCATCAATCACATCAAACCCAAGTGAATCAGGGTTTGCTTCAGGGACCATTTTCCTATACCACAAGTAATCCACCACAACATACTGGGAAATAAAAATAAATAAACTTAGAGGCAGCCAACAGTTCATTCATCAGCAATGACTATAGACTATAGTATGTATCAGTAATGAGTATAGAAGTGGCAAAAGATGAATTTATATCACCTCGTATCCGGAAGACTTTAGTTTCTGAGAAACAAGCTGTGCATTGTCTAGAAAGTCTTTTTCATCTATCGTCCAACTAAAGGAATCATAAGAATTCCAGCCTCTTGGGGGAGTGGCCGCATGGATATCTGAGTCCAAAACCCTGAGGGGATTCAAGAGGAAGTGTGTAGTTTGTAATGATCAAGAAACAGATAATATGAAAGACATGGAGAGATACCTACCTGTGTTGGTGGGATAAACAGATAAAAGAGGAGAAGAGGAAGAGGTTGAGAGGAGGATGGCGGAGCAACATGTTGATGGGGCCAAGATAAAAGTGATGACGGGGACAAGAAGGAAGGAAATGATAGGTATAAAAAAAGATGAGCAGCTAGTTAAGGAAGGTGAGAAGAGAGAGGGAGTTGGGAAATAAATAAAGAAGTGGGTGGCTCAAAATTAAAAGAGGTTCCTTTTGATTTTGGAAGAGACCTGAAACGGGGAGGTAAGGAATATTGGGAACCTTACATTACCGGGTTGGGTGAAAGCAAAAGTTTGATAAGCAAGCATCAGTAGAGATTAGGCAGGCAAGCGTGGTGATGTTGTGTTCCTTCCTTTATTTGACCTTGTATACAGTTTTGAAGCGGAGGACACGACCCATTCATCCATTTGCCCTTGTCACACTAATTTATTTACAGATTATCCAATTCAAATTTTCATCTTTTTATAAGCAAAATTCCACTCGTATCAACAAAAACTTAAAATCAATCCATGTATATTTACCCCAACACTAAAAATAAACTTATTTACTTTATCCTCATAATAATAACATTTAAAATGAAGATCAAGAAAAAATGCAACAGAGCCTTTCCAAATGTTCAAACGGAACATCATTACTCAAAAGTAGCATACAACTTTCTTCTTATTTTTGTTGATACAGACAGGCTGACCCTGCCTGCCATATTCTCTCTCTACAACTCTCTCTTCTACATAAAAGAGGCACACGATCTAAAATTTGAATCCCTTATCCTTCTTTGCCTTCCCATCCTTCTCTTGCATCTTTCGTTTCCTTTTCTTTTCCTTCTGCAATTATAACACACCACACAAATTACCACCATAATTCCATGGGTAAGGAAGGGTATACAACAAATTCAATACACGAACAATGTCCCTACCTCAGCCACCATGTCACTGAAATCCTCACGTTGAGCGAGTGCATTTTTTGCTTCTCTCGCTTCTTGGTACCTGCGAGTAACAAAGAATAAAAGAACACATGCACATTAGCATATACACAAGGTGTACACATACAGGCTAAATAAGCGGGGGAGCTAGTTATTGAAAATTATCGTGTTGCTAAATTTTCAAGTTGAATTTCTGACCTAAAGCTAATAGGGACAATGCGTTGGAACCAACAAGAGAAACCACAAGCAGCAAAGATGCTGCTAGTGAGTGAGAACTTAATCTCTTATAAGTTCTAACTACCGAATACAAATGAAAGGGGAAACCATAACCTCTAACGCTCTTGACACTTCCAGTCCATTTCGGTAACATATTATATAAAGTCCATCATTCGGAAAAGAATGTGACTTGCGCATGCTTCATTGAAAGTGATATGCAAGTCACGTGCCTGATGATTTAATCTGAACTATTCGAGCACATGATCGGCTCATAAAAATTGGTTTACGTTTTCCATTTAAGTCAGCTTTTCATTTGAACCACTATCTCTCTATATATACATATATAAGGAAACAATCAAACAAGTCAATATTATGCAAATGAAAATGAGACTTACTTGGCAGGCAATACATTAACAAGAGATTCAAGCTCTTCTGGAAGTAAAGTGACATCAACATTGTCAGACTTTTGAGCTCGAAGTGTATCAACCTGCAATGCATATAGTTTCAATAACTTGGAGCAAAACACAATACAATCAGAAAATATATAACAATTCAAAATTCAATTGACGAGCATATGTAGGCTATATTGTCCAAATAAAGCAATTAACAAACACATCCACTCATCTCATCACAAAAAACAGAAGGTACATGTTATCTAACTAGTATATCCTAACTTGATTATATCAGCCATAAACAAGCCAAGAGTGTAGTGAAATTATAAACACTAAAATCAAATGATGAAAGCTTACCCTTTTTGCACCAGTCTTGTCTTGTGGCCCATGTGCACCGCTGGGAACCACATATGTGTGTGTTGTTCCGGGCAGGGTCCCTGGAGCAATCTTTTCTTCTTTCTCTTCAAGTCGCTTTAATCAAAAGAATCAAATGTAGATAAATTCCCATCAGGGTATGGTCAGCAAGACTCTGAATAATCATAAGAACATTATTTTATCCATGTTACATACTAGATATAAAGCCTTCTCTGGCTCTTTCCTTTGCTGCTCACGAAGTTCAATAACATCAGGAGTCTCCACACCAGTGGGGGTGCTGCAACAAAAAGAAAGGATAAATCCACTGAAGTTAGCTATACACTGATAGAAAAATCCTGTCAATATTCATACCCTGTCACCTACTTTTTCGCTCTAAATTTGTAGCATCAAACAAAACGGACATGCAGTGAAAAGAGAGATGGAAATAAAAGCTATCATTTATAACATGTGTGGTTGGTACAAATAAAAGAGGTATCGTATCAAAGACGCTTGCTTGAAACACAAAGGTCCTGAAACATTAATGAGTCAAAATCAAACTGCAAACATAGAAATATGAATCCTTGATTTGGAAATAAATACTTCGACAGGAATTCACGCAAAAAAATCTAGTGCTTACAAAGATGATACAATACTTGATCATGTGTGCTCAGAAATGTACAGAAAGAGTAAAATTTGTCCTTTTTAATGAAAATTATGTCCGTATGTTTTTAGGGAGATTACAAAAGTTTTATGGAGGTGCAAACACAGGAAGCCACATACCCAAATGAGATTTAAAGAGCATGATGAAAATATGTGGTTCTATTCCCAAGACATTGAACTAAGACTTAAGAGATAAAGCAAATACCTGGACAGACTATCCACCGATTGGATGCCTCCTCCATTTGTTCCTCCTCTTCCTCTTCCTCTTCTTCTTCCTCCAAATCACCCCAATGTTTACTTTTATCAACAGGCTCTTCCTAAATTGCCAGAAAAGAACAGAAATGGTATTAGCCAAATGTAGGCACAGTCCCATGAATTGATGTACAGTTTGAAGTTAAAAAATAAAATAGATGCATCAAATTAAAAATAGGGAGATTGAAGAGTCCTTTAATTTCAATAAAAAAAATTAACATATTTCTATGTAGCAGAAAATTATTGTTTGATCCGTACCTCATAGTTTGGTTGTTCTTTTTGCAAAACACCAAACACATCACCGTATAACGGGCGGCCAAACTGCAAATCAAGACATGATGTCAAAATGATCACATGAGAAAATCACTAAGACCTTAGATACACAAAACAAAACAAAAATAAGATTGTCTAGACATACTTCATCAACAGGAGGTTTTGCCCAACCACCAGGATGATAACCAAAGCTAGCTCCGGCTGGTATTGGGGCATTTAGGCTATGTTCTTTTGGACTTATAAAGTGCTTATTTAAGTACATATAAGTAAATATAAGTAAATATAAGTACATATCAGTAAATATCAGTAAATATAAGTACATATAAGTAAATATAAGTATATATAAGTACATATAAGTAAATATAATTATTCATCATTTTTTTCATCAACAATCCACCACCACTATTCATCACCACCACCATAACAAAAAAACCACCACCACAACCACTACTATTCATCATCTCTTTCATCAACAACCCACCACCACTATTCATCACCACCACCACAACCACTACTATTCATCATCTCTTTCATCAACAACCCACCACCATAACAACAACACCACCACCACAACTACTACTATTCATCATCTCTTTCATCAACAACCCACCACCATAACAACAACACCACCACCACAACCACTACTATTCATCATCTCTTTCATCAACAACCCACCACCACTATTCATCACCACCACCACAACCACTAGTATTCATCATCTCTTTCATCAACAACCCACCACCATAACAACAACACCACCACCACAACCACTACTATTCATCATCTCTTTCATCAACAACCCACCACCACTATTCATCACCACCACCATAACAACAACACCACCACCACAACCACTACTATTCATCATCTCTTTCATCAAATGCCCACCACCACTATTCATCACCACCACCATAACAACAACACCACCACCACAACCACTACTATTCATCATCTCTTTCATCAACACACCACCACCCTTATTCATCACCGCCACCACCACCATAACAGCACCACCACCACTATTCATCATCTCTTTCATCAACACATCACCACTATTCATCATCTTTTTCATCAACACACCACCACAACCACTATTTATCATCTCTTTCATTATTTTAAGTTAAGTAATTTAAATTAAATTAAGTTAAATTTTTATTTTTTATTAGTGGTGTGTTATTTTTGTGTTGGTGAATTGTTGTGATTTTGAAAGTGTCATGGTAATGGTGGTAGTAGTCAGTGGCGGATCGAGAGAGGGGAGTCACAAAATAAGATTGTATGGATTTATTAATATTTATTTAAAACTAATTAAAATAATAATTAAATAATAATTTTTTATAAAATATTTGGGGGGCAGGGGTAGTGGTGTGGTGGAACTGATATTGTGGTGGTGGTGGTAGTAATGATGTTGTGGTGGTGGTGGGTTGTTGTTGTGATGGTGGTGGTGGTGTTGTGATAATGGTGGTGGTAGTGGAGTGATGGTGTTGTTGGTGGAGTTAAGTTAAGTTAAATCAAGTTAAATTAAAAGTCAAAAATCAAGTTAAGTTTAGTTTACTTAAATTAAGTCAAGTTAAGTTAAGCTAAGCTTATATAAGTTAAGTTAGATTTTTTTTATTGGTGGTGTGTGTTTTTGTAATGATGGTGATTAATAGTACATATAAGTACGTATAAGTAAACATAAGTACATATAAATAAATATAAGTACATATAAGTAAATATAAGTAAATATAAGTACATATAAATAAATATAAGTAAATATAAGTAAAGCAATAAGTTTAAGCACAAAATATGAGTCCAAAAGAACACACCCTTAGACCAGGTATCTTCAGGTGAGGGTATGAAGGTGGAGGACCATACCTCTGTAAATTATTGTTTATGAAGGGAAAGTTGCAGTTAGAAGAGTAACCCAGTTAGCTTACAAAACTAAACTAGAAAATGAAACTCTAAATAAAGCATATTCACCTGCATGTTGATGAGCCAGGGAGGAGGAGCACCCTCTGGCATACCAAGAGCTTCCTTCAATTCTTGTGATAGCATTCCTGGTTTCCTTTCTCGAAGCTTAAACTGCAAAAAAAAGTATAGAACATAAGTCAATCAGTCTGTTGCTGTTGCAAGCATCATGGGAACAGAAGATTAAATTTATGCAATTAGCCCAACAGTAAAAACTTCGGAAGGAATCCTGTGCAAACTCATGATATGACCAGCCATGACTTCATAGAAAAGATTTGACAGCTATTTGAAAGATGTAAATAATGAACTATGCTTTTAACCAGAATTTTTTACATGTCATATTTATTGGCAATTGTGGTTATCTACTTCATATGTATGGAGCGCAAAGAATGAACCTCTAATCAACTAAGTCTACCACAGTCAAAATGGACTTCACCTGTAAATAATACATCTGATATATAACACAAGGAGCATGTGAGCCGAGCAAGGTATGGTCGTTGAATCTAGGAAGCTTATTATCTTTCCTTTCCTCTTATTTTTTTCTTTTTGATTGGACTTCTATGGGCTTTCCTCTTTTGAACTCAACTTAACTCATATATGTTAAAAACAAAAAATTTCTATTTACAAATTAAAAGAACAAGCCCTAACAACGTTTATTACATCAGTATACTGCATAACCATAATCACCTTCTTACCAAAAGAGAGAAAAAATAGACATACCTCAAATTTTTTTCCTTCGTAGTACAAGTCACCGTAACTTCAAAGTTTAGGCTTAGTTTGATTCTTAAAAAATGCATCATGTAGCACCTGCATAAAAAGAAGACATCACATGCATATCTTCAACACAAGGAAGATGATAGAAAACTATGACAATCACCACATTGATGCAAAGAGTAAAGAAAACCTGATAATCTATATCCATCTTCCCCATCTTTGGTTGCATACGCTCACGCTGCTTCTGTTTCAGCTTCTTACTATCCTCTTTTTCTATGTAAGCCTGGAGAAAAGACCCCAAAACATGCAATAATTAGATTACATCTTACAGTGGCAAGATATCCTTCAGCCAAGTGCAGTTAACGGATCTGGAATAACATGGAGCTTCATGTGACTGTCTAAAATGAAATTCCAGAAATAGTTAAGTAAAAAAATGTAATCGTACAGAATGTTTCTCAAAATACTTTATGCCGGCACCAGTGTACCAAGTGGATCAAGATGTAGCAAAATGATAGACCTAGGGCTGTACTCAAACATTTAATCAAACAATTGAATGCAAAAAGAAAAGGAAAACACCCTCCCAGGCCCAATGCATTGGACTTTAGGAAATTTAACTGACCTATACTTCAACTAGCTTATGTTTCAAACATCCCTGCAACTACGACCAACAATTACTAACTGTCAGGTGTTGTCTCTCAGAAATCAAGTATATGAAATAATCATCACAATGTTTATCTAGTAACAATTAGATTATTACTCCATGTGAATAGGAAAAAAGTGAATCAAGCTACTACTGTTCTGAGTGGCATTTCATGTAGCATTCTATTTAATTTACTACTGATTGGACAAATGAAAAAAAAAAAAAAAAGTAGAACCAGACAAGCATAAATTAATGACCTATGGTCACCTGTCGGATTTTCTCTATTCCCGTAGCAGCAATAAAATCTGGAAGTTGAAAAGGCTGCTTCTCAATACCACGTTTTCCCTGCAATAAAAACAATACTTGTGAGAAATAATTCGGAGCAAATATCAGTTGAACATACAATAAAATGCAGCAACAGTAACAATGAATTTCACAACCGAAAGTGCTTTATTATTGACATTATATACCGTAACAACAGTAGCATGTTGAACTCGAGTCCCACCCCCAGACACTTGCACGATATGCGACATTCTGCTGATAATTTCCTACAGCAGTAAATGCATTCTTGACCCCACCCACACTAATAAACATTTTCCAGAGAACCAATGGAGCTCTCATGTTTCAAATACCTATTTATCCAGGCTCTTCAGGAGTGTCACAGCATTTCCCCTGCAAGAACCACGCATGCATATAAGAGACCTCATATACATTACCTTCACTCACCATCGATGCTACACCACTCATGAATTCCCAGGAACATTAATGCATATATCACCTATTTTCCAACTACAATACCCTTCGTCATGAACTTTCTAGTTCAAATCCAAAAAAAAAAAATCACAGCCAGTAACTGATAATGAAGCATGTTACCATAGATAATCCTGAAAGTCATTTTTCATACAAAACTTATCACATCTTAAAAGAGTTATATGAAGCATAAGAATATTTAACCTTAAGAATTTCCTCTTCTGTGACCAATGCCTAGGAACGGGACTGTATTTCGGTATGATTTCAAAAAAACAAGCAGCTTAGGGTCTGCAGCAGTAAGCATCCCAAACCTGTACCACAACAGGAAGAAAGTTAATGATGTACAAGTTATGAGGGTCTCAAACAAATTAGGGGGAAATTAAGAGGAGAAAAAAGCTACGAACGAAGCTGAGTGGCTGTGAGGTAAAAACTTCCATGTGAAAATAAATTTAAAAAATAGATGGTCGGAATCGCTAAGCATCATGTAGGACACCGGTTATTAACAAGCATTCCAAGTTTTGGCATCGTATAGAGTTTTTATAAAAAAACTGATACATCATACAGCTGAATACAGCATGGGCCACTGAGATGGGTTTAAGAACTCACATTAAAAAAACTCAATCACACCTAGATTAACTATAGTTGTTTATGTTTATATGATTTTTGAAATCGACTGTATGCAAAGCAAGAACAAAAATAGAGAGTTTAGAGATTACCTCAACGACATCTGGTCTTGAGGAGATTTGTTTAAGTTCACCAATCTTCATACGCTGCTGGAGCTACAAATACAGCAGTTCGCAATTAATGACTACTGGCATAGAATAAAACAATAGCAGTTCCACGTTGTATAGATAGCAAAGCAAGCAAAAGATGATGTCATGTCCTGAAGAGATAGATGATAATACTAGCCCAACGATTTATAGTATTGTTCAAGTTTGTGGACCATGAAACAAAATTGGCATGTTTATTAAAATTCAGCAATGTGTTGCATTAAATTGGTTATTAACTTTTTTGCTCTTATAACCATTATTAATCTCCTTCCTTCTCACACTGTTCTACTTTATTACAGAATTTGACATTCAGGGAGTATTAATTCCATTAAAGAGCCACTCAACAATGTTAAAAAAAAAACTGAAAGGTACAAAAAATATACACAGCTAGAACAAAGGTCTGATAAACCGCACAGGTAAAGCCAGGTAAAAAAATGTAATGCATGAATGATATACCTTTTTTTTCTTATTCGAAACTCCTTTCTCTTTTTGTTGGCCATCTTGCTCTTCCTCGTCTGAGTCTGAGTCAGCTTTCTTGTTTGATGCAGCGTTTTCGGTGGCTTCATCCTTTTTGTCAGTTTCCTAGTTGGGAAAAATGCAACAACTCAAGTTAGTAATTAAGTGATAACACTTGAATATTGAAAATTCTATTCGACATAAAACAGTGTCCCTACCTCTGAAGCAACTGACTCTGAGAAAGTGAACTTCTCAATGATTTTTCTAAATTCATCATCCATTATACCATCAAATTCAGCTTTGTCCGGCACATACTCAATAACAACTTCTTCCATCACCTAAAAACCGAATCAAAAAAAAAACATAGTAAGCAAATAGTGAACAGAATAAAACATATCTACAAATTTTAAATAGTAAAAACTGCGCATGACATCCACTCTATTGAACAAATGTAGAAGATATAACTAGGTCCTCGCATCTCAACTGATTTTTTATATTTATATAGTCTCTATGGTTCACATGGTCAGTGATAAGAACCTTTTAGCGTCTCAGTTTCAAGTTCATATTGCAGCCAAATAAGGCATTCAGTAAATAGTAACAAATAAACAAATGGTTTCCTCTATTAACAGAGGATAAAAACACTCTTATTCTCTTCCTGTCAGACATTTCTGCTTCTCTTTGACTGCACATCTTCATCAATTGAAAACTACAAATTTAAACAGGAGATTAAAAAAAGCTACACGCTGCGCCACATTTACAGAAGACAGCTCAATCCTCAATGGATTGTGATTGTTTCTATTGTCTCTAGTGTAGAACCTAATGCTCTATCGGTTTAGTGGTTTCCATACCACCAAAGTAAGAATGCAGGACTATCCAGAAACAACTGTCAACCAAAAGTAAATCGATGCAACTGACTTAACATCACAGACATGAACATCATAAAAATATAAACAATAATCGAAGAGCATAAAAAACTAACCTGCTGAGGGTGAGGGCCGTCATTGGCATCGACGTCGCTATCTTCGATGTTAGAGGAGGCCTTATTGTTCTTCTTCTGCTTGCGTCTGCGGCGGCGTCCGGTGTCCTTGGATTTTTCAGAGGAGGAGGAGGAAGCGGCGTGGGAGAGAGAGCCGTTGGGAAGAGGAGGAAGCACTTGGGCCATGGTCCGATCGAACTGGTGAGTGATGAATGGATTTTTGAGAGCCACGAGGAAACGACGACTGATGATCTGTAGCCTGTAGGTATACAACAAAAATACAATTTTGCCTCAATTTCTTATTTTATCACACAAATATTTCATTTTTCATCATATATTTACTGTCAACCGTTGGCGCCTTTTTTTCACTTAAATTAACATAATCTAAATTAACCCACCCCACCAGCCAAGCAACCGAAGATGGCTGGCCGGAGGTGGCCAGCGAGATGGTCGGACTTTGCTGGCCGGTGGTGGTCGGCAGGGTTGGTCGGCCGGAGATGGGCACCCGGTGGTGATGGATTTAAGTTAATTTCAATTAGTTAAATTAGATTAAGCAATTCAGATATTAATTTTATTTCAAAAAACAGGCTCTAAGGCACTATTATTTCACTTAAATTTTTAATAAATTAATTAAGTACATAAAACTCACAATCGCCGCCGAAGCGTCGCCAACAGCCCCCCTCCAGCAGCCAATTCCGACCACCTCCGGCCGCTAGTGGCGACCAAAGGTTTCGGCGATAATCTGGTAGTTCGGCGGTGGTGGTCTGGCGGTCCGGTCGGAGGTACAATAACGGTCCATTCGGTGATCTTGTAGTGGTCCGGCGGTAGTCACTTTAAGTAAAATTCAGGTAAATTCAATTAAATTAAGTATTTTAATAAATAACTCCAGTTCAAAAACTAGGCCGTAAGATTGATTACTTACGGACATATTTTTTGAATTAAATATTTCACCATTCAATTCATTTCAGTTCCAATGGTTTCAGATACTTCAATTTGAACTATTAATACACATTTTATTATTTAATGCAATTAATTATAGAATATATATCATAAATCTGGGCATGTGAACAATGGTGTGCAAAGTAAATGTATCTAAAATTATGTCAATTTAACGCACAATTGATGCTTGAGGCATAATTAAAGGATCTTTCATATATTCTTCAAGACATCAAATGTTCTTTCAATGTATTTATCCAAATTGTTTGATAATGGACACTTCTTTCCATTGACAAGAACATATGTAAAAATTATATCAAACAAACAATAAGCAAGAACATTCCACATTTTTTTCATTAGTTAACATGCTAGTGTATGAAAGTATATGAAATTAGTCGGCATGTTAGTAATTCATTTTAAAATAAGGTGAGTAAAAAGCTCTTGTTATTTTTTGAGTGACACGCGTCGTTGTACGCGCCAAATTTGAATACTCTAATCTTAACACTAGTAAAGCAGTAAATCGAGATTGAATCCACAGGGAACTGATTCTTGTAACAATAATGAAAAAGGAGGTTGTAAGTAATTTGGGATACAAGAAACAAGTAAAGAAATTTCCAATTATGAGAGGTATCAATCAAGAACAATCATTTGTGACTAACATTTATCACATGCACTAAATATCATATTTCATCAAATCTCGTAGTCCACTCCGCCAAAGGTAGTACACTAATTAATACATCTCATCAAAGATGATATACTCTAGTTCTCCTAGGCAGACATATCCCTGCAAAGGTGATAATTAACCTAGTCGTTACTACTTGTCTTTGCGGTAAAGTTTCCAAGAAGTGGTAACCATAAAAAATAAATCACATAGAAAAAGATCGTACTCACGTATCTACTAAATCTAGTAGTTTAAGATCATAATAATAAACATAGAGAACTAGTAACAGAAAGGATAACATACGCATTATAATCAAGCCTCAAAACGTATAGCCACAAGCTCATGCGCTGAATTGAAAAGTGATTTAGCTAGACATAGTCATAACTAAATAATAATAATTAAAGGAAAAGGAAAGATAGACATAGTCATAACTAAACAATAATAATTAAAGGACAAAAAGATGTAGAAGAAGGTTGTTGTAGGGAAACTCCAAGACTTCGTCCTCTTGCTCCTCTGCACTTCTCTACACTCTCAACTCTCTTGTATGAGACTTGTATTCTTGTTTTGATTCTTGTACTAGGGGCCCTTTATATATAGCTTCAAGGTTGGTTAAATGCTAGAGAAAGTAAGATTCATTTCCCAAATATTCTCCAACTATTTTGGAATTATTTATTTTTGGAAATGTCTTGGGGATTTGAATCTTGAGTTGTTGGCAACTTGGGTAAGATTATCAAAACTTGAACTGCCAAAGATAATGATTTTTGAATTTGATGGCGTCATCACGACGTCATCATTCTCCATTGAAGATGTCATTCACGCACAACGATCAAATTACGGCTACACGCACAAGCCAATTTACAAGCTCGTGCACGGTGATAATATCCGCGGTGCCTACTGAGTCACTGTGTCAACTAGAAAGTGGTAAGGCATCAAGTTAGCTTCACAATAGTATATATCTCATCTTCTTTGGATCATTTATGAATGCAAAGTGAGCTTTTGAAGCATCAAACAAGTGATCAGAAGGTTGCTATAGCAACCTGTTGGTTCAAGACTCTAGCAGCGCGTCAAATTTCACAATATGTTGAGGTATGACATCCTTAACAAAACGGCACAAGAAACTGCTACAGCACTCCCTGAAGATTTACAGCTGGAGCACAATCTGAAGACTGACAAAATAGCAACAAAGTACAGTAATAAAGCACAAGAATCTGCTATAGCACTTTGTGGATCACAAAAGCTGAGGGAGAGTGGACAATAGACAAATGACAGAATTTAGCTATAGCAACCCGTGATGTTTTGAAGCTAGAGCAGAATTGCCGATCATCTTGAAACTGCACGGAGAGAATCTAGCTAAGTGTTGGCGGAGTCGCAAGAACTCGGGAAGCTTTGCAAACGTCATCAAGTGAGCAGCAGCGTCATCACATGGTCGGAGAGATTCAAAAAGATAAAGTTTCTAAATTCCGATTTAGGAAACGGAATCCTAACAAACTCCAACAACTTCGCAAGAATCTAGGAGAAAATTCTAAAGATGATGTGCTGCACTAAAAATCCTAGGGCATCTAGGGTTCCCGTCACTGATGATTGATGAGCATGTAAAGCAATCCAGAGGTAGAAGACCGAGATACAGAGAAGAAAAGAATCGAAGCAAAGAACACACAACGAGAGTTAATAGCAGAAGGCTGAAGTAACAGTGTTGTGTTGAGCGCAGAAGAGATCAGAACTCGCAGAGTTTAATCTAATATTGATCCATAGAACTCAATCGGAGCATGGCTCGTTGAAGGATCAATCACTTGCTTCGGAGAATGGTTGCGGACACATAGTGTCGCAGGTTGTTGGAGAGCTGATCCAAGCTACCTGATATTGACAGACGGTCATTGATCGAGGGGGAGTAAGGTCTGAGTTTGAAGAATTCAGGTTGAGTCAGACTGTTTGGCAGAATATGCTAGAATAGTTGTTGACTAGAGTTAGAACAACTCTGGTATAGAGTGTGCTATAAAATTCCGTCTACTACACATTGTAATAGGATAGGCTAAGTCTGAGCGTCAGGTCTGTAGCTGTTCTTTACTGAAAGTGTGTAAGTAGTACGAAGCGAGTCTATGGGATCAGACTGCGAGCTAGTCTGTGCAAATGGAGCTGAGTTGGAGCTAGGTTAGAAGTAGTGGTTAAACTAGAGCATGACTTAGTTTTGGAATCTACTGTACTCTAGCAGATATAGTGAAACCTTGAGGATCAGAGTATCCTCCTCAGACGTAGGCAAGTTGTCGAACTGGGTTAACTATTATTGAGTGTCTTTCAGATTCGGAGATAAAGCTAACTCCACAGAATGATACAGAGAGTGCTACATCATATGCTGTAACTCATTACCAGCAACACGCATTGAATTTCACAATATGTTTACAATGGAAGTTGCGATAGTACGTTTTATGACAATAATCTCCATCGTACATCTGTCCGACCGTACGACGATTATACGTTGGACTTACGATGCGTGAGATTTTTGTCGTAAACACGGTACACAATACAAGGATTTATACGATGTATTGACGATGGAATTATGAAGTACGCTTTTACAACAATATTTGTCGTCGTGTAACCGTTATCATGACGGCTTTACGTCAGTAATTATTTCCATTGTAAAGATTATAATGCGATGGAATGATGTCCCCAAGAGATAACCGTCGCATGTCTTCGGCATTTATCTCTTATTAACTTCTTTCTCGGATCATTCTCTCTACACAACATAACATTTATTTCCCCAATTCACACAACCTAAAATTTCAGATTCAATAACTTATAATCAGGTACTTTACTTCTCAACTTATCATTTAATTGTTGAACTCGAACCCGTATATATAGATTATGTAGGTTTATTTATTAACATGTTTTTCATGGAAGTCGGAAGAGTTGGTTCAAGAACATTTTTGGATAGACAAACATTGTAATCCCGATGAATCGTATAATAGTGATATGTTTATGGACGATGTCGGGAGGTTTCTTGAAGCGGTCTCGGCGAAAGGGCGAGTATTTGATGAAAACAAGATGCTTTGTCCATGCAGTAAGGCTCTAATCTTTTGCACTTAAATTTTCAGTAAATAAGTTAAGTAAAGTAAAATTAAGTTAAGTATATTAATTATTATTTTTTATTGGTGGTGTGTTGTTTTTGTGGTGGTGGGTTGTTGTGGTTTTGGAAGTATTGAGGTAATGGTGGTGGTAGTGGTGTGGTAATGGTGGTGGTAGTGTTGTGGTAATGGTGGTGGTAATGGTGGTGGTAGTGGTGTTGTGGTGGTGGTGGGTTGTTGTTGTTGTTGTGTTGTGGTGGTGTGGTGTTTTTGTGATGGTGGTTTGTTGTTGTGTTGTGATGTTAAGGTAGTGGGGTGGTGGTGGTAGTGGAGTGACGGTGTTGTTGGTAGTGGTGGTGCGAATGTGTTGTGGTAGTGTGGTGATGGTGGTGGTGTGGATGTGTTGTTGTGGAGGTGGTGATCTGATGTTGTGGTGGTGGTGGGTTGTTGTGATGGTGGTAGTGTTTTTGTGGTGGTGGACTGGTGGTGATATTGTGATTTTGCGTGGTGGTGGTGTGGATGTGTTGTTGTGGGTGTGGTGGTAGTGTTGTGGTGGTGGTGGTGATAATGTGGTTGTGTAGTGGTTGTGATGTTAAGGCAGTGAGGTTGTGGTAGTGGTGGTGGTGGGTTGTTGTTGTATTGTGGTGGTGTGGTGTTTTTGTGATGGTGTGATATCGTTGTATTGCAGTGGTGGTAGTGTTTTTGTGGTGGCGGGTTGTTGGGGTGGTAGTGGTGGTGCTATTGTAATTGTGATGTTTAGGTAGTGGGGTAGTGGTGGTAGTGGAGTGGTGGTGTTGGTGGTGGTGGTGTGAATGTGTTGTGGTGGTGTGGTGTTCTAGTGATGGTATTGTTGTGGTGATGAATAGTAATTTAAGTACTTAAGTTAAGTTTAGTTCAGTTCAGTTCAATACTTAGATAAATAACTTCAGCTCAAAAAAATAGACCCTAAGTGTAAGAATAGGTTGTTTTGGTAAAATTGGGGTTACTATTGTTTACCTTGATTCGTGAAGGATTATTATAATTGTACTATTCAGGGAGAGGCTATGGCAAAAATGACATATATTTTATGCGATAAGCAGCATAGTTGTAATGATATTTATGAATTGCATGAACAACACTCTTTGATGCAATTGATAACAAGTGTTAGGATATGGGAAGTGAAATTACTGTGCGCTTCTGGTGACGAGTTACAACGGTTGCTATAGCACTTTCTAGGTCACTTTTTAGAATTTGTTTCTCTGGACGAATCTGAAACACACCAATCAATTTGTTCACCCAGTTCAGCAACTGCCTACGTCTGAGGAGGATCACTCTCCAATCCTCGAGATTTCACTATTCACGGTTATAGTACAAAGGATTCGAGAAACTCAGCCACCACTAGTTTCATCCTCTACTTCTAACCTACTCAAAATCTTAGCTCAATCTGTTCACACAGAGCTCGCAGTCTGATCACACAGACTCGCTTCGTACTACCTACATATTTCCAGTAAAGAACAGCTACAGACCTGATGCACAGACTTAGCATATCCTGTTACAATGTGTAGTAAACGGAATGCTATAGCAATCTCTGTAGCAGAATTGTTGTAACTTCTATCGACGACTTCTCTAGCACCCTCTGCCAAGCCGTCAGACTCTCACCGAGTTCTTCCAACTCAGATATTGCTACCCCTTGATCAATGTCCACCGGTCACTATCAAGGAGAGACGTTCAACTCCAACAGCTTGCAACACCACCTGTCCGTAGCTGCTCGCCGAAGTAACTAATTGATCCTTCAACGAGCCACGCTCTAGTTGAGTTGTGTGGATAAATACTAGATCAAACTCAGCGAGTTCTGATCCCCTCAACACTCTATACAACTTAGCAAAACTATCTCGTAGTCTTTGCTCTTCGCTCGTAGATTTATCTCTCGTTGTGCATTCTCTACTCTTCGATGCTTCAATAGATCCGCCTCTGTACTCCTTGGAATCCTTGTTGCCTTCGTTTCTAGGACCACTCAGCACCTCTTGAATCTTCTCCTGCATTCTTGAGGAGTTATTGGATTTTATTTCCTAAACTGAATTTAGAAACCTTATCTTTACTTAATTGCTTCCACCCGCGTGATGACACCTGTTGATCACTTGAGGACGTTTTCAAAGCTCCCTGAGCTCTTACGACACCTGCAGCACCACGCAAGACTCTCTCCGTGCAGCTTCAAGATGATCGGTCATTCTGCTCTAGCTTCAAAACATAACAGGTTGCTATAGCAGATTCTATCATTTTTGTCTTTTGTCCAGGTTGCCTCACCTTTTGTGGTCCACAGAGTGTTACAACATTTTCTTGTGCTTGCCGCTGTACTTTTTTATTATCAATCTTCATGTTGTGCTCCAGCTACGATCTTCAGGGAGTGTTGTAGCATCATCTTGTGCTGTTTTGTCAAGGATGTCATACCTCAACAGTAAGTGATATAGCTGGGCCGGGAAGTTGTTCCCATCAATTGTACGAAAAACAAGCTGAGGAACCTAATGAAGCATCATCCAAGATGTATAATATGTTTAAATCGAGCCGTGAACCTATGTTTGAAAGTTGCCTACTGAGACAGAATTATCTATTGTCATGAAATTGCTTTAAACCAAGGAAGATCATGGATTATCGGAAGCAACGTATGATTCAATATGCGGCAACAATAGAAAATTTGCTTAACTAACCGAGTGTTTGTTACGTTTCGTCAAACAAAGAAACTGGTCAGTGGATTTGGTATAGGTACACTGGATTATCAGAAGCAAAGTATGATTCAATATGCAGCAACAATAGAAAATTTGCTATTTGGTATAGGTACACTGGATTATCAGAAGCAAAGTATGATTCAATATGCAGCAACAATAGAAAATTTGCTAACTAACCGAGTGTTTGTTACGTTTCGTCAAATAAAGAAACTGGTAAGTGGATTTGGTATAGGTACACACGAATTGATGTATGTGAAACGGTTGTATGATCTATGGGGAGGATAAGAATTTGTTAAACTGTCATTTTTGTGGATAACCAAAATACAAAAAATCACGTAAATCGCAAAGTTCGAGCAATTACAAGGAATGCGAAATTCCAAATGTTCTACCTTCCTATCGTACCTCATTTTCTAAGGTTGTATATGAAGAAACAATAGCTACACGCATGAGCTGACATGCAAATAGAGCTTGGGATGACATTGTTATGTTGCACCCTTCAGACGGTGAGTCATGGAAACATTTTGATCAAACATAACCCGACTTCAGTTCTGAGCCTGGCAGTTTAAGACTATGTTTGTGTTCTGATGGTTTCGGTTTGTTTGGTATGTCAATAAAAAATAATATTCACGTTGGCTAGTTATGTTGACCCCCTATAACTTACCCATGGTTGTGCATGGAAATGAGATACATGTGGCTGACTTTCTTAATGTCGGGGGCCTAAAAACCTAAAAAACACATTGATATATATCTGCGTCATTTGATTGATGACTAGCTCACTTTGTGGAATGTTGGAGTGGATACATTTGATACGTACAACAAGCAAAGCTTCAAAATGAGAGTTGTTCTAATGTGGACATATTTGATTTCCCTTCCTACAGTATATTATCTAGATGGTCAACTCAGAGATGCTGAGGATGTCCATATTGTATGGAACATACTAAGACGTCTGTGCTAAATAATGGAACGAAAATTCCTTATTTTGATTGTCACATGAGAATTTTGCCTCAAAACCTTTCATACATGCAAAATCATCTAAATTTCTTTTGGGATGGTTAGAACACGATCCTCTAGTAAATATGCACAACGGCCATGCAATTAACAAAAGAATATGTCGTATGAAGACTGTATTTGAACAGGGCGCAAATGAAAAATGTGCACTAAATTTTGTATTTTTGATGTACATAATATTTTAATCCGACTATCATCTAGCAGTTATTTGAGTGTAAGAAATTGGGGCTGAACTCATCTGATAACTAGTTGATTCTTCTACCGACTTTTTGTCAGAAGGATGTCCACTAGATCCGTTGGATTCTCGGAAGAAACCCGGCGCTGTTAGTTGCTTCTCATTTAATCGAATGTTTCTAGAGAGCATTTCAACAACTTGGCTCATTAGTGGCCTTCGGGTAGCTGCTGTTTGTGTGCAGAAAAATGCGACTTTTATGTATCTTATAACATCTTCCTCCTTGTATTCATCAAGCTCGGGATCCACAAGCTCTGGTAATCTTCCTTCTTCATAGAGTTCCCATGCCTGCAAGGAGGAGAATGATTTTTGATGAAAATGAAAATTTCGATTAATGAAAAGTTTTATCTAGTGTTAATGCACAGGAAAAAAGACAACATGAGTGGTGCATATAAAAAACAATTGACACACCCATTCAAGAAGAAGTTTGCGTTTCCGGTCCCAAATCGAGCTACCATTGTTTCTCCCACTGACTATTTCAAGAACAAGGACCCCAAATCCATAAACATCAGCCTTCAATGTAAGTTGACCCCCCATTGCATACTCTGGCGCTAGATAACCACTGCAAGGACCAACAACAACAAAAAAAGGACTGATTTCTCCTTGAGGTGAGAATGAGAACATAGGATTGCCTGTCCTACAGCAAACGATCTAGAAAGTTTGTCAATGATGAGCATTTCCAACAGTCTTCTTTACAAATGACACTTAATAAGTAAAAGTGCATTCAACCCTATGCATCAGTTTACAATGCTCTATGAATCCTAGTTTTTTGTTTCCGCCCCTTCTAGTTCTGTTTGTATTTAGGAGAACGATTCATAGTATAATCTATTATCTCACCGATATTAAGATCATTTAAAAATGTTGAACATAAAATAATAAACAGGGCAAATGAATACAATCAGTAGAATTATGAATTTTGACTTAAACACTATTCTAAAGGACAGTTCTATCTTTTCTATATTGCCCCCAATTCATCTTTGGTGTACGATTCCCTTTTTTTTTTAATCAGTGACTTTTTGTATTTTAGGAAACTGTTAAAATAAGATAAAAATAGTTAATTTGCTTAAGTATTTTTTTTATACTTTTTAATCTCACTATCCAAGGCAAGACTTAATGAGGGATGTTCATTCAGAAAAAATGGAGAGTGAGACTTGATGTTTGGTTCAAGATGGAAACACACAAGTTATGATTTTTATGCGTGGCTTTGTCATTTTTGATATCTCCCATATATATGTTTTTTCTTTTCTTAGAATGACAAATATTCAAGAAAAAGTCTCACTTAAATACATAAGTGAAGTACTCCAATTATGTACAGCCGACTTCAGTTAAGTTCTGTCATTTAAAATATGTTAAGATCAAAGGTTAGTAATCATGAATCTATATTTGCTGAACTATTATGGAGTGCCATGTAAGGATGACTCAAGCTTGAAGTGTCATTTCTGTGAAAAGAAGATGAGACTACAGATTACCTTATGGTGCAATGTCTATGGATGTGGGAGTTGCAGGCCAATAGATTGAACCGGTGGGGAGCAGTTTGGGTTATTCCTAAATCTATAAAGGAAGTGGGCGATAATATGGTCTGGGGAAGAAAGAAATACAAGGTGCTTTAGAAGTCAGAAAAGTTCAATTCAGGAGCTCGGGGAACTAACAAAATCAAGGATGTCATGGTGGATAAAGTTCAGAAACACAGGTAGCCTACATTCAATCACAACAATAACAAGATGCATTGCAGAAGTGAGGAATAATTCAAAAACCAAGTGAAAAGACAACAAAGAAAAATCAGCAGAAAAAAGGGAAGCCCTAACAAATCAGAGGTCATGAGCAACCAATTTCGCCAAGCAAAGCCCACGTGTAAGACGGGGCAAAACTTGGAGAAGATGAGAAGATTAGCCCATAAAGAGTGTCTGTGTAAAGGACAGATACAGGGATCACGAGAGGGGTTTAATGCTAAAACCCGGAAAAAATTGTAATAGGAGTAGAAGCTGGGGAAGCAAGAACAAAACATGCAAATTATGTAGACTTTGAATTTACTCTATCAAAAAAGTGAAGTACTTCAGTTATGTTTTTCCAATGCAAAAGAACATACTTTTTTTCATTTTTAAAATTAGTCTGATGGGATTTATGATTGGAAAATCTAATATCAAAAGAACAATATGATTATTGTAAATTCCCGAAGTTTAAAATTGTTCAACACCATTTGTTTAATCAACATTCAGCTAAATGCATAGGTCAATTTTATATAGAGAGATACCATAGTTGTCGGCACTGTAACTTCGCTCTGTTATGATTTTCCTAATTGGCATTCAAGCTAAAACGGCACATAATAACTTGCAAAAACAGTATTGTGTATTATTGCTTTTGTAGGAGCAAGTATGAGGGTTAACATATAAAGGAGATGAACATAAAATACGTCTGATGAGAACTAGTAAACTTACCTAGTTCCAGCAATTCTTGTGCTAATATGAGTGATGTCGTCAGGGAAGAGTTTGGCCAATCCAAAATCTCCAATTTTAGGGTTGAAATCCTTGTCCAGAAGAATATTACTTGCTTTTATGTCTCGATGCACAATATGAGGCACAAGTTCCTCATGAAGGAAAGCAAGACCTTGGGCCGTACCCAAGCAAATAGCAGATCGTTTTTCCCAATTAAGTTTGATGTTTGTGCTTTTTGAGCCTGGAATCACATGCAAAGTAAATAATAACTCTGGATGCAGCTGACTTGTGAAGGTTCAACCTCCAGATATTTGAGAGGTATTTGGTTAAGACTTTACCCAAAAGCGCACGATCAAGGCTGTTATTCTCCACATACTCATAAACCAAAATTCGGTTAGAGTCATGAATGCAGTACCCAACTAGTTCGACAAGGTTAGGATGTCTGACATTTGATATGGTATTAATCTCAGTCATAAATTCACGCACCCCTTGCCTAGATTCAACAGAGAGCGCCTTCACAGCAACTTGAAGTCCACTTCTAAGTGTTCCCTAGAAGACGAGAACACAGAAGACTATTACCATAACCAAAAAGGTGCATTTGGAAATTTCGTTTAGAAGCATAATGCAGCCATCAATTTCACAGAGTGGGAATATTTGAAGTATCTTATCATTTCGGCTATTTTGTTTGGCCCTGTGTGCATAGACTAAAGATAAAGTTCTACACAGCTACATGGACATACATTTATTGACATAAAATGACTTGAAGAGGAGAGGCGATACCTTGTAAACAATTCCAAATCCTCCTCGCCCTAATCTATGGCTCACGTCGAAATTATTTGTGGCTGCTTTCAATTCATTATAGGAAAAATGTTTGATGTTCCCTAAAGGATGCTCTGCAAGTAAGAATATGAATACCATTACACCAACATGACTGCTGAGCAGATGAAAAAAAAAAGCGTCGGTTTCGATCATATATACAAGACTATGTAGCGTACCAGCTCCCTGTTGAGGATTGGTGAAACCCCTTTTGTTCGACTTCCTATCTGAACCAAAGCAGCAACACTTCATACCTGATTCAGTATATATAACTTTTCTCAACGCAGCACATGAAAAATCACAAACCTTTCTGTACAAAAAACTCAACCTTTAAGCAAGCCAATAACACTTCTCCCAAACAATCCGAATAATCAAGTATAAGCACAATTCAACCAAAATCCGTCAAACCCTAATCAGACGCTGGGAAGACCTAAGAACCATCAACCCACCACAATAAACCCAATTCCAGAAGACCCAACAATCATGTCTTCATCAGAAGCAAAAATGAACCCAGAAATTGCCAAGAAATAAATCAAGAAAGTCGCAAGTACCTTTTCTCCAGAAAAAAAATGAGCTTAGTTGAATTGTCTGTTCATACGAGGCGGAGAACGCCACCAAGGTTGGTTGATTCTGTAAAAGGATTGATGATTTTCGGTTGACGAGATTAATTCATGTTTGTGCTTTGGCGTGTTTTACTAGAAGATGGCCCCACTGGCGGTATCATCAGCAAGCTTCTTGGTGTTACAGTTTTGTGCTTGATTAGTGGTTGATTGAAGAAGATTGTGCGATTAGTTTGTGGGTGGGAGCCGGTCAGAGAAAACATAAACATTTTATGAATTTCTTACTTGTCGTTGAAAGTGACATGGCCGCGGCTTCAGACAAGACGGCCAGCTCATTTTTCACACACCCTTAAAAACATATTACGTTGACTTCTTACTGGGTCTTGTAGTGGATCCGTGGCGCAATGGTAGCCCTGACTCCAAATCATAAGTTTCTTTGAGAGGCATCACCATTTTGGCAAAAGCCATCTTTGAGAGGCGTCACACTTTTAATGTCAATGTTTTCCAGATACATTCAGGTCGCGGTCACGTTCTTAGGAATACTAACTATTTGAAGTCACTGATGGCGAAAGTAGAATCTTGACAGCAACAAATATACAAATGAAATGAGAGGTTAAGAAAGTTCAATGACAGACTATTATTCCAAGTTCATTTTTAAACCAATACGGGGGTTCATAGAGCTAGATGCAGAAGTCGCTAAAGAGATAAATAACTACGGGATTCCTCGGATTTGACAAAGTCATTTGCTCTAAGCAAATCAAGGAAGCCTGTCTCTTCGTCCTCATAACGCTGTTACCAAGAAGGCTTTTACATTTGATACTTCACCATTTTTCCTATTGATAGGATCGTGATTAATAGTAATACATTAGGTATAGGAACTGTTAGAAATCTAAACTTAGTTGACAGGTATATGTACCTCACAATATAAATGCACAGCGGAAATACTTCTAAAGATTATTTTATTAATCTATACACTGTACAAATACTTACAGCTATTTGTACACTTGTAATAGTGTTGCTAACTATCACAAAACAAGTCAACCTGATGATCCCTGATCACCAATCGAGACTACCTGAGACAAGTACCTCTGACGATTCTGAATCGCCCACTTCGTCTCGCACACTCTGATCTGATTACTTGATGCACAGGATGTGGCTTACTCGAGTATTCTGGCTTCTCTTCCTTTCTGTTGCCCCTACAGCCGGGTTGCCGTTGGTTTGCTTTAAAGATGACAGCAACGGTCGAGTCCACGAACTCCAACTGCCTCCATGTCTTGCTCGTGTCCCACGTCCGGAAATTGCTCAACAAACTCCCAACTCAGTCAAACGCTGCCTCGTCAATTTAGTTCGTCCAGCTCACAATGTTGTTTCTCACGTTGTCCATGATTTTTGCAACTGCTCGGTTGACTTGGTTTTGACTCCGTTCCCTTCAAGTCCTTCTGTGTCCGACACAGGTTTTTGTCTCCCGTCAGGTACAGGTACCTTCACACTCAGTTTAAGAGTTAGTCGAGTGTTGTCATCATCAAAAGACCATATGGGGTTCATGTTCCAACAATTTCCCCCTTTTTGATGATGACAAACACCCACGAGACAAGACAGATAATCAATCACAAGAAATACTAGTCATCTACCCACTGAATCATAAATGGGAACAATTCCCCCTAAGCCCAAGCAAGGACTTGCAAGTAGTATCAAGAATAGATACCTGACATGATTCCCCCTGGATAGGTAGCCTACTAACTCTTCCCCCTTTTGGCATCATCAAATAAGGGTTAGACAGTTAAATCAATTAGCCATCAATAGAGTTAGTCAAAACATGCAATAAAATTAAAATTATGCAAACTTCAAAATTAAATACAAAATGTCAAGAGTGCATAACAAAGTTCAGGGAAAAATAAAAAGATTAATGCGGTGGGGAGCAAGGAATGGATGAGTCTATGATGGCGAAGGTGTTGGCATTCTCTGATTCAGGTTCTTGAACCTGACCCGGACACTAAGTTCCCAACCCTGATAATCTCCGTCACTGCCTTATCAACTACTTTCTTCACGGCACTAAACTCTGAGTTCAGCCGTGCCATCCCTTCCTTCAACTCAAAGATCCCATCCTCGATCTTTTGAAGTCTCTGCTCCACACCAACCTTTTCTTCATCATGAGGTGCCTGAACCTCAACTTCATCACCTTCATCGAACAGTCCACCATCCAGTTTTACAGGGTCCCGAACCCATCCATCTTTCTCAGTAAAGATCAATCCCATCTTTTTAAAGACACTGGGATCGAACTTTCTTAACTGTGGAGATCTCATCCTCTAGGTTCCCATACACCTGATGGAACTCAAGGATCTTCTTGATGAGTCGGGCGAATCCAACCATTTTGCAGGAGCGCATGTAGTCCATCTGGTGAATGATCAACTTTGGCAGGTTTATCTTCTCCTTTTTCAACAGCTTATCCAAAATCAGGACATCCTCTAGCTGAACAAAGCTGGTCTTTGATCCTCTCTGCAAAAAGTTGGTCACAAATAGCTTGTGCAGGATCTTGACCTTTACAGACATGTACTTGGTTGGCACTTTTCCTGGTTCTACAGTCCCACAGACCCTCTCCTGGATCACATACCGATCTTCCTTCTGCAGGCCATGATCCCTTGATGAACTGATCATATCCGGTGTGTGGGATGTTCAAGATGTAGGACAGGTCCAGGCTCAAGATTCTCAAGTCCTCTCCTCCGAACTTGAAGTCCAAGTAGACGATGTTCCCCTTAACCTCCTTTGACAGGTCAATATAGAACTCGAGGACTACTGCTGGACTGACCTTCTCCTCGGTTTCAAACAGATTGTCCCACCCTTTGGCCTTGATCAACTCAAAAACCTCATCAAGTTTTTGATCCTTGAACCACTGACTCGTGCACTCCATCTCCTCCAAAGTTTCTTTCTTTGGTAACTTCAGCTTCTTTGAGACTGAGGGGGCTGGCTCCACCTCCTCAATGTCGATCTCTTTATTTCCCCTCTTCCTCTTCGAGAGACAGGATCGAGAAGGCTGGATTCGCTTTTCGGTGAGCTTGATTTTAGCCGCCCTCCTCTTTGACTGAACAGTGGTCTCGATGATCTTGACACTGTCCTTCGAGGCGGCATCCTTCTCGGATTCTCCCATCATAGTATGAGGTGTTGCCTTAGTCCTCATCTCTTCTAGCTCCTTCAGAGCTCTTTGAATGAGGGCCTCTGAAGCATCCACTCCCTTGGTGCTTCCTTCAAGATTCGGTTCCTTCTCCGAACCATCCTGGTTCTCAACCTCCACCTCATCAGGCGGACTACTGACCTTCTCAGCAACTACCTCATCCAAATCCTCTCTCAAACCGGCGATAGCCCTGGCGGGTTCCTCAACTTCTTCGTCAATGGACTTCTCTTCAGATCCCTCCAAGACCCGAGTCTTCTCAACCTCCTCAACAGCATCGACCTCCTGGTTCGTTCTTGAACCTTCTACAACCTCTGGCGTCTCCGCATCTTGGGTGCCTTCGACGGTCGGTTGGTCCGCAATGTCCTTTTCGTCCCCAATTTTTTCTTCAGATCTAGCTTTGGGATCTGAACATCGATTTCCACTGCCGGAGACAGTTTCTCTGTCTGCTCCTGGGCGGCGACATCGGCGACAACGTTGTTGATGGATTCCATTGCTGAGCTGTTTTTAGGGTCTCCTCGATTTTCGGTCCTGGGATAATTATCTGAAGTTCTTAACCTGCTTTTTATCAATAATTACCTCAGTCCATTCAGTTCTCCAACAGCGTTTACCAAAATACGCGTCTCCATTGTATCTGGACAGGTATCTAACATGTATTGGCCTGATTAGTACACATACTTAGTGTTTACTCAAGTACCTGGATCTGATTTCTGAAATGAACAAGTGAATGCCATACCCATACCTTTTCATAGACTTCTCAAGGGGCGTTGTGATGGATCGGCTTAACCGTAAGGGTTTATAGTGTAAAACATCACAACTGAAATCACTCATTTAAATCACACAAGCTAGATTTACCTCGAGTAGATTTTCACAATAAATATGAATGTGGTCAAAGAAAAGATTGAAATCACTTAGCTGGTTCCTCAACCAGAGGAGTTGCGCACAACATGCTCCTGCGGCAACGTACTCGGCCTCCATTGTGGACAAAGCTACTGAATTCTATTTCTTGGACTCCCATGAGACTAGACATGATCCAAAGTACTGTGCCATGACAGATGTTGATTTCCTGTCAGCTCGATCACCGGCGTAGTCCCCGTCGGTGTATCCTTCCAGTGTGAGGGACTTGTACCTCGGATACCACAGAACAAGGTTCTTGGTTCCCTTCAAGCATCTCATGATCCTCTTCACAGCCTTCATGTTGATTCCCTTGGATCTGCTTGGTACCTGGCACAGACACAAACACTAAACATTATATCGGGACGACTTGCAGTTAGGTAAAGAAGTGAACCTATCATCCCTCTGTAAAGTGTTGGGTCTATTCTTGGTGAGTTCTCGTCCTTGGACAGAGAGTTGCTGGTAGAACTCGGAGTGGTCGAGGGCTTTGACTGATCAAGTCCATACTTCTTGACTACCTCGGACAAAGACTTCTCCTGATGTATCTGAGTCCCAAGAAATAAGTAAGTTCTCCAACCATACTCATTTCAAATTCACTTTCCATAAGCTCAGTGAATTTCTTAACCAACTCGTCGCTGGTTGACCCGAAGACTATGTCGTCAACGTATACCTACACCACCAAGAGATGCTTCTTCGTCCTTAGAAGAAACAACGTCTTATCCATGGCTCCCCGCTCATATCTATGAGCTATGAGAAACTCTGATAAACTCTCGTACCATGCTCTAGGTGCCTGCTTTAATCCATAAAGCGCCTTGTCAAGGACATATACGTGGTCCGGATGCTCAGGGTCTTCGAACCCTGGAGACTGCTTTACGTATACCTCTTCCTTGAGGTTTCCGTTCAAAAACATCATCTTCACGTCCATTTGATGGAGCTTGAATCCATGCTGGACTGAATAAGCAATGAGCAATCTGATAGCCTCCAATCTTGCTACCGGTGCGCAGGTTTCGTCGTAGTCGATCCCTTCCTGTTGATTGTACCTCTGTACTACCAACCGAGCCTTGTTCCGAACAATAGCTCCCTTGTCATCTCGCTTATTTCTGAAGACCCAACGAGTACCTATCACCTTCCTCTTGTCTGGTTTAGGTACAAGTCACCACACCTTGTTCCTCTCGAACTGATGCAATTCCTCATGCATCGCCTGAACCCAGTCAGGATCCTTAAGTGCATCCTCAACTGTCTTGGGTTCCATCAGGTACACGAACACAGTCTGAACTTGTTCCCCCTGGAATGGCGCATAACAATGGAAATCACGAAGTCCGGTATTAGGTTGACTAATCCGAGTACTTCTCCTCAGTGGAACCACGTCTCTTATGGCTTCCTGATTAGGAATGTGATCATTGTTATCGTCCTCGGATACTTGATCTTGATCAAGTACCTGGCCCTGATCCTCATGTTGTTCATCCTGCACCTGTACCTCAGCTGGATCTTCATCAGCAACTTCTGGATCCTCATCAGCTTCCTCCTGATCCCAGCACCCTCTTGTGCTGGTACACCAATGTCATCTTGTGTGTTGTCTGCATCTGGCCGTGCTAACACAAACATTTCTTCTGCAGATTCCTGTCTGACCTGAACCTCTGCAGGTTTCCTTGGCATGCAATTCTCGGCAAAAACCACGTGTACACTCTCTTCGATTGTCCTAGTCTGCTTGTTGTACACCTTGTAGGCTTTACTGTGCGCCGAGTACCCTACGAACATCCCTTCATCGCTCCTCGGATCGAACTTCCCAAGTTGATCTTTCCCATTGTTGTGAATGAAACACCTGCACCCAAATACTCAAGTGAGATATGTTAGGTTTGCGTCCCTTCAACAACTCATACGGAGTCTTATTCAGAAGAGGTCTTAAGTAGGCTCTGTTCAGCACATGACATGCCGTGTTCATTGCTTCTCCCCAAAATCTTTTGGGTAGACCACTTTCCAATAACATGATTTTGGTCATATCTTCCAGGGTCCTGTTCTTCCGCTCGACTACCCCATTCTGCTGTGGAGTCCATGGCGCTGAAAAGTCGTGTTGAACACCTTGACAAGCACACCAGCTACTGTGCGTTGTCGAACTCGGTACCATGATCTGACCTGATACTCTTCAGTTTCTGAACGAGCGACGTCTCAACCATCTTGGCCCAAGCTTCGAATTCCTCAAATACCTCAGTCTTCGAAGATAGAAATATTGTCCACCTGAACCTTGAATAGTCATCGACCAACACGAACACGTACTTGTTCCCACCTATGGTCTGAGTCCTCATTGGCCCGCATAAGTCCATATGCACCAACTCCAAAGGTCGATTGGTACTCACCACGTTCTTTGGATGAAATGAGGTTCTGGTCTGCTTACCCCTTGTACAAGCAACACATACTTGATCGGGTACATGACTCACTTTCGGTAAGCCACGAATAAGTTCCAGTCTCTGGAGCTTCCTCATTAACCTCAGATTCACATGTCCTAGATGCCTGTGCCATAGGTCGGAGTCATCTGCCCTTGATGACAGACATAGGTATTCATCTGGATCCCACTCTGGATCAGTCTTGTACACTCCGTTTTCAACTATGCCTTTGAGAAGAATCTTACCTGTACTTAGAAACTTCACATAGCAACCATCAGTGGTGAAAACAACTTTATTGTTCCCACCTTGACAAAATTGAAATACACTAAGTAAATCAAACTTTAACTTGTGAACTAGATTCACATTATCAATACTAATTTTCCTATTCAAATTAACCATACTTGTTCCGAAGATCTCACCTTTACTCCTATTGCCAAAAGTAATTAAGCCTCCGGAATGTTGCTGCAGAGAAGAGAAATGGTCCATCTTTCCAGTCATGTGATTTGAACATCCGCTGTTGATGCACGCGTCGTTGTGCGCGTCAAATTAATCCTTCCTTCTCCACTTAGTATAGCGGCTAAGTCAGGGTCGATCCCACAAGGAGCAAGCAGATTCGCTCTAACTAGTGACCTACACTTACGAAAATTGGGGTGTGAGTGATTGGGTTGCGCAGGTGCGTGAATGACAATAGTTAACGCAGGATTTGCACTAGACGTGCGCAGGCAGTAGAGATTAAGTACTATGACTATGAAAAGTATCGGTGCAGATAATCCTCTATGAATGTATTCCTTATCATCGATTCTAAACGTCTATAGTTTGATTTACTGAAGTTAGTGTCCGATCAAGGCTTCCTAACATGTGCGCATGTTCCGATCAAAGTTCATGAGCTATTAATTCTTAAAACTAGTCTAAGCAGCTACGAATCCTGTCACAGTAGCAACTGATTATCCTAGCGCGTTACTCCTAGTTGTCACCGTCAAGCTACCAACTAGTTTAACATATAACAAACAAGTAGCAAGAGTAAGATTGCGGTTCAAGGCTTCCCCTACTCATGCAACTAGCTATCAACCGTGTGCACAGAATTAATACAAGCAAACAAACTATGCATTAAGCACAAGTCTCAAAGGAAATACTCATAGAATCATGCCCAACTGATACAAAGCGTTTAGCTAGACATGCTAGTAGCAAACATCATATAAATAGTAAATAACAGCTAAAGTATCCAAGAAAACAGTAACAAGCAGGTGCGTGCAGGTTGCTGTGTCTCGGCTCGCGCAGTCGGCTAGCGCAGGTCCTCGCAGCAGCTCGTGTGTTTTTCAGTTCTGCCTCTCTCTCGTGTGTTGTGATGTGTTTGTGTTCCTCTCTTCAAACCCTAGCCTTCCTCTCTTTATATACTGCTCATGAGGCCCAAGGACGGCCTTGACAACTTCCAAATCCGTTGGTGTCAAGATTTGGAAACACCACTATCTTGCGCATAGCGCACTGCACACATTGGTTAGCGCAATCGGTCTGCTCACCGTAGTCGACTCTGACACTTCCTATCTTGTTTGAGCTGCTTGCTCCGCAGGCTGTGTGTTGCGCTCCTTAAACGCTGCCTGTTAGCGCGTATCCGACTTAGGCCCTCGTTTCGCCCTGGAATACAAAAACACCGGAAACCAGTAATCTTGTACATAAAATGATGCAAACAAGCATAGTGTTAGGATCTAAATAGCGCGTATAAATAGGCTCTATCAAACCCCCCACACTTGCCCTTGTTCGTCCCGAACAAGCACTCAAGCACGGATACAATTACCTCTCTGGAGTCTAGCGCACAGTCTTGCACTCTGGCGCGATCTGCACTACTATTCACCTTGCGCTGCTCTATCACCTGCCCGCATCTGCCTTCAACAGTTTAATATAACAATTTCGAAATTCGTTACCTCTCAGCTGGGATGAAGATCATTTCGGATGGCTGGGAGATAGCTCTTCATAGGCGCCGGGTTGTCAGCTTTTACTCCGAGGACGGGTATATGGTTAATAGCGCAAGCTTCTTCCAGTGCATGATTCTTCCGCGCACTTCCTGGGAACCCGAGCCTTTTTGATGATTTTCTTGTGAATCTTGCGCAAACTGGTACGTATTTGTGCGCATGCTGATTCTTTTGTAGCGCATATCATCTGCTGGTGTCTTTTTCTTTTTGTACAGCTTTATCTATGGTTCCTATGTTCCCAGAACGGTTCCAGTCTCGGCCTCCGGATAGCAGCTACGGAACAACGCTCCGCTCTCCCTCCTTGGTCTATTTGCGCAGGTCAGCGCACGCGTTTACACCCGCGCCCGCCTTCCATAGCTCGACTTCCAGAGGAAAGGTGGTCTGTTTTCCCACCTCGCCACGCTTTGGGTATTCGCATCTGCGTGGCTGAGCGCGCTCTCTTGTTTCCGAAGGTCGCGAAGTACCGGCCTCCACTAGCGCTCTCGACCATATACCTCACCTTCGAAGCAAAGACGACTAACCGCCTCTCTAGAGCGTTTCTGTCAACTCCACATCCCCTGTATATCCCAACTAAAAGGAGCAGAAAAATGAAAAAAAAAACTAAAACAGTTGATAGCAGCGCACGCAAGATGAATAGCGCACTATAAGCTGAAAAGTGTGCGCAACCCGCACACAAGCGCACCACTGCTATTATTTTCTTCAACTAAACTAAGCTACACTACAAGGCTAAAAATGTGAAATGTAAATGTAACGCTCCCCCCCACACTTAAACAGAGACGTGTCCCCACGACTCCTGCTCAAGCGCAACGGAGAGCGCACACATGCATGCAAGCAAAACAAAGAATATAAGAAAGAAAAACATATAGTCAGCGCAGCAACAATATAGTCAGGGGTCACAAAATATTCAGCACAATATAGCAACATGGAGCAATAGTTTTCAAAGTAGAAAATAAGAAACCACCCGAAAGAAATGCGCGCCCTCACTGCAGCCCTAGATATCCTCGGAGCTGGACTCAGCCGCGGATCCGTGCGCCTCCTCATCTGAAGATTCGGTCTCATACTCGGTACTGGAGGCTGGCGGCACTACAGAAACGGCGGCGGGCTGAGCCAAGAGGTCGTCCTCTGAGATAGGGTCCCATAGTGAATCTGAGCTGGAACCTATGATGGGATCGGCTTCAGGGGACCTCTGAATAGAAGGCTTTGTAGGGGGTGCTGCAGGTGCTGGTACTGGGTCTACTGCTGGGGTGGGCTCTGCTGCATGGACCGGGGACTGGGTAGGAGGGCTGGCTGGCTGGCGCAGCTCGCTGGGGGATCTTGGAGGCGGCCTACGCAGACTGAGGAGAGGGGGGGGGGGATAGAATCTCCAAATCTCCACCCTGATGGTGGGCTCATGCTCAGGTCTGCCCCCTCTGGCGCTAAATACTCGAGCACGCGCATGACGATGAACATCATGCGCTGCTCCTCTGATACCACCTCAGGCGCCTCCTCTGCCTCTGTCCTGGGGCGCTTTCCTTGTGTACGCGGGGGAGAATCATCAATGGCTATGGTAACTGGCTCCCCCTGCGGTGCACTTGCCCTCCGGCACGCTCCAGTCTACGCACGAGTCCTCATGCGTCTGACTGGAGGCGCAACTGGCTCTGAGGCCTCTTCTGTCTCCCTCTCCTCCGCGGCCTCCTCTGGTTGCGCGGTGCTCTCTGCTCTTTGCCTCGGCGCTCTTGCCGGCTGCAGCTGGTAGCACCATTCCAATGTCCCATCCTCTCTCACGGCCACCGCTTTGAGCTGCAGCATATGGGCGCGGTCCAGGGGAACAGCTGGCACTACCGTGTGCTCGGGCACCTCCGGCTCTCCATGCAACGCACGCAGCAGGTGCGTGATCATTCCTCCATAAGTCAGCGGCCCCTTCGTGCTGACCCGACTCCAATGGACCACCATGTCCGAGACAAACAGCACCTTCTTCATATAGTAAAATCCCTTCAATATGTCCATGTCCAGCAGGCTGATCTTCGGCGCACCATTGAAACGCCCGATGATTGCATAGGTGACCATGCGCCAGAGGTAGAACATCCACGGGTCGCGCAGCTCGCATCCTCGGCTGCGCCCCGCGGCAAAAACTGGGCCGGTCGCCATCTCACGCCACGCCTCCTGATTCGTGTGCGTGTCTATATCCGCCTCGCGCACCTTCGCGCACCTCAGCGTGGGCTTCAGCCTCTTGGCCGAAGTAATGTACCAGATCCCTCTGTGCCGGTACCTGATCTCCAAATTGGCCGTCTCCAGCGACGCCAAAAACTCACATGTATCCTCCTTGTCCGCTGCGCTGTTGATCTCCAACAGCGCCTCCCAGCCCGCCAGCGCGAGCTTCTCCACAATGAGGTCCTCCATCTCGACCTCGCGCTGGAAGTCCCTGCTGATGTACGGGGTCCCGTACATCTCCAGCCTCATGAAGGCTTCAAACTTGCTGGCAAATGATGCTGGGGTCTCTTGATCCTCGGCAGGCTGCATGGTGTACTGGGGTTCCTCCGGTCAACTAAGGTCAAAGCTCCACAAATGCTCAAAAATTCAAACTCCGACAAACACCCTGAAACTGTCACCCACGGGTCGCCTAACGCCCGCCTACAAAACCCTCTAACCAGAACTCCAAATGGTGCAGGCTATCTAGGTGCGATTTCAAACCTAGGGCAACCTTCCTATCGCACAAACCCCTACTGAATCGGCTCAAATCTGAGGGGAAGGGTTACCTGGTGAGTGTGCGACGGTAAGCTCTTCGAATCTTTCTAAACGGATGCTTGGTTGAGTGCCGGACGATGAGCGGAGGCTGAGGACAGGAGCTTTCTTGCAACGGTCAAATGTGAAAGTGCTGAAATTTTTCTAAGTCCTGGCCTTTTATACCCCCTGTCTGGCGCAGCTGTTCTACGTACTGAATTTGCGCACTGACCTGTGCACTGCTGCGCGACTAAAACTACAAGTCCTAAACTAGCTAAAAGACACTAGAAAAACTAAAAAAACGTGTAAAAGTGGAACGTGTCGGGTTACCTCCCGACAAGTGCCTTTGTTTAACGTCGTTGGCTCGACCGTACCTCGTTACTTGCGTAAAAGCGTGCCAGCGACCTCCCCCACTCTTGCTCCTGAGTGACCCCGCGCTCGTGCGTGTGTTGCGTTCTTCTTAGTCCTGCGCAAAGGATCGGAAGGGTGGTCAGCATGGTTAATAGTATGTGATAAGTCATAAGTAACGAGGTTAGGTAAAGAGGAAGAAGAAATATGAGCAATAGTTCCCAGTTCTCCCTCTGGTGCATCTGGTGGCGACTCTGGCGCAGCAACCTGCGCATCTGCTATCTCTGGCTCTGCCAATTCAACTTCGCGCGCTGTGCCATCCCACGGTTCTCCTAAATGCTTTTTCACTCTCTGCCCATTGACCTGAATACGATGCTGGTGCTCGTTTTCTAACTCGATTATTCTGTAAGGGAAAACCTTGGTAACCGTGTATGGTCCCGTCCATTTACTACGCAGCTTCCCAGGCATGAGCTTTAGGCGCGAGGAGAACAATAGTACCTGGTCTCCTGGCTCAAAAGTGCGTCTGAGGATGTTTTTGTTTGTGCGCGCCTTGTAATCGCGCAGCCCCTCATATGCATCCAGGCACAGCTCTTCTAATTCGCTTAGCTCAAACACGCGCTCCTTACCAGCCTCGTCTAGGTTCAGGTTGCAAACGCGCAATGCCCAGTATGCTTTGTGCTCCAACTCCACTGGCAGGTGGCACGCTTTTCCATAAACCAACCGAAACGGTGAAGTCCCAATTGGTGTCTTATGTGCGGTTCGGTATGCCCATAGCGCATCGTCAAGGCGTTGGCTCCAGTCTTTGCACGACGGTCTCACAGTTTTCTCCAGGATGCACTTGATCTCTCGATTGGAAACTTCGGCCTGTCCATTCGTCTGAGGGTGGTAAGCGGTGGACGTCTTGTGGCGCACTCCATAATGCTTGAATACTTGCGCTACTATCCTATTGCAAAAATGCGTCCCCTGGTCGCTTATGACTGCCTTAGGCACCCCGTACCTGCAAAAAATGTTAGTTCTCAAAAAATCAGCGACCGTCTTACCATCATCCTTCCTGGTGGCCTTAGCTTCAACCCATTTGGAGACATAATCCACCGCGACCAATATATACTCATATCCGGAAGATGGAGGAAATGGCCCCATGAAGTCAATCCCCCAAATATCGAATACTTCATCCACTAGAATTGGCGTCTGCGGCATCTCATTGCGCGCTAATATGCCCCCTGTGCGCTGGCACCTGTCACAGTTCCTGCAATGGTTATACGAGTCACTAAACAAGTGCGGCCAATAAAATCCGCAATCCAGGATCTTTCTGCTCGTGCGCTTTGGACCAAAGTGTCCCCCACATGCGTGCGCATGACAAAACATCAAAACAGAGTTAATTTCATGGTCAGGCACGCATCGCCTCAAAATTTGATTAGGTCCTATTCTGAGCATATACGGATCATCCCAAATGTAATACTTGGACTCATGCTTTAGTCTCATGCATTGGGTTTTAGTGAAATGAGGAGGAAACGTACCTGTGACCAGGTAATTCGCAATGTGCGCATACCATGGTACCTTACCTGTCAGCGCCATCAGATGCTCGTCAGGGAATGTCTCCGTGATTCGCCCTGGCTCCTCCTCTTTCACGATCCTGCTCAGGTGGTCAGCGACTGTGTTTTCCGTGCCCTTCTTATCCTTGATTTCCAAGTCGAATTCCTGGAGTAGGAGCACCCAGCGCATCAGGCGCGGCTTAGTCTCCTTCTTGGACATTAGGTAACGGATTGCTGCGTGGTCTGTGTAGACGATGACTCTGGCGCCTAGAACATATGCGCGGAACTTCTCCAGTGCAAACAAGATTGCCAGAAGTTCCTTTTCCGTGGTGGTGTAGTTCCTCTGCGCGGCATCCAGTGTGCGCGATGCATAATAAATGGCGTGCGGCTTCTTATCCACGAGCTATCCCAGGACTGCACCTACTGCATAATCGCTTGCGTCGCACATCAGTTCAAATGGCAGGTTCCAGTCTGGCGCGCGCATCACTGGCGCACTTCTCAGCGCCTCCTTCAGCTTATCAAACGCGGCCCTGCACTCATCAGTAAATTCGAAACACACATCCTTTTGCAAGAGGTTAGACAGGGGTATACAAATCTTGGAAAAATCTTTTATGAAACGCCTGTAAAACCAAGCATGCCCAAGGAATGATTTCACATCGCGCACGTTAGTGGAATAAGGCAGATTAGAAATAAGATCTATTTTGGCTTTGTCTACCTTGATCCCCTCCTGCGAGATAATATGTCCTAGTGATCGCGCGTCGTTGTACGCGTCAAATTAATCCTTCCTCTTCCACTAATACAGCGGTTAAGTAAGGGTCGATCTCCACAGGGAGCAAGCAGTTCAGTTTTAACCAGTGACCTACACTTACGAAAATGGGGTTGTGAGTGATTGGGGTTGCGCGATGCGCGAGTAAACAGTCGTAAACGCAGGAATTTGCACTAGACGTGCGCAGGCAATAGAGATTAAGTACTATGACTATGAGAAGTATCGGCGCAGACAATCCTCTATGAGTGTATCCCTTATCATCGACTCTAAAAGTCTATAGCTTTATTTGCTAATGTTAGTGTCCGATCAAGGCTTCCTAACATGTGCGCATGTTCCGATCAAAGTTCATGAGCTATTAATTCTTGAACTAGACTAAACAACTACGAATCCGATCAAGGTAGTAATTGCCTATCCTAGCGCGTTACTCCTAGTTGGCATCGTCAGGCTATTCAACTAGTTTAACAAGCAACACGAGTAAGATTGCGGTTTAAGGCTTCCCCTACTCATGCAACTAGCTGTCAACAATGTGCACAGAATTAATATAAGCAAGCAAGCTATGCATTAAGCGCAAGTCTCAAAGGAAATACTCATAGATTCATGCCCAACCGATACTAAGCGTTTAGCTAGACATGCTAGTAGTAAACATCATAGAAACAGTAAATAATAACTAAGGTGTCCAAGAAAACAATAGCAAACAGTGCGTGCAGATTGTAGTCTTGGCTGGCGCAGTCGGCTAGCGCAGGTCCTCTCAGCAAGCTCGTGTGTTTTCCAGTTCTGCTGCGCAGTGCCTCCTCGGTGTACGAATTGTGAATATGTGATGATGCTCTGATGTGTCGTCCTCAAACCCTAGACTTCTTCTTCTTTATATACTGCTCAAGAGGCTCATTCTTGGCAACTTCCAAATCTGGTTGTGTCAGGATTTGGAAACACCATCATCTGCGCATAACGCACGGCATCTGCTTAGCGCAATCGGTTAGCGCACCGTGGTCGACTCTGCCAATTTCTTCTGTTTGCGCCGCTAGCTCCGCAGGCTGTGTGATGCGCGTCCTAAACGCTGCCTGTTAGCGCGTATCCGACTTAGGCCTTTGTTTTGCCCTGCAATACAAAAACACTGGAAACCAGTAATCTTGTACACAAAATATTGCAAACAAGCATAGGGTTATGATCTAAATAATGCGTATAAATAGGCTCTATCAAACCCCCCACACTTGCCCCTTGTTCGTCCTCGAACAAGCACTCAAGCACGGATACCATTACCTCTCTGGAGTCTAGCACACAGTCTTGCACTCTGGCGCGATCTGCACTACTGAACACCTTGTGCTGCTCTACCACCTGCGCACATCTGCTCTCAACAGTTTTAAGTATAGTGATTTCGAAATTTATTACCTCTCAGCTGGGATGAAGATCATTTCGGATGGCTGGGAGATAGCTCTTCATAGGCTCCAGGTTGTCAGCTCTCGCTCCGAGGATGGGTATATGGTTAACAGTGCAAGCTTCTTCCCGTGCGTGATTCTTCCGCGCACGTCCTGGGAACTCAAGCCTTTTGATGATTTTCTGTGGACTTTGCGCACGCTGGTACTGAGTAGTGCGCATGCTGATTCTTTTGTAGCGCATATAATCTGCTGGTGTTTTTCTTTTGTACAGCTTTGTCTACGATTTCTCACATTCCCAGAACGGTTCCAGTCTCGGCCTCCGGATAACAGCTATGGAACACCGCCTCGCTCTCCCTCCTTGGTCTATCTGCGCAGGTCGGCGCACGCGTTTACACCCGCGCCCGCCTTCCTTAGCTCGACTTCCAGAGGAAAGGTGGTCTGTTTTCCCACCTCGCCACGCTTTTGGGTATTTGCCTTTGGCATCTGCGTGACTGAGCGCACTCTCTTTTTCCGAAGGTTGCGAAGCACAGGCCTCCACTCGCGCTCTTGACCATATACCTTTCCTCCGAAGCTCGAACGACTAACCGCCTTTCTAGAGCGTTTCTGTCAACTCCACATCCACTGTATATCCCAACTAACAGGAGCAGAAAAAACGAAAAAAATACTAAAACAGGTTGATAGCAGCGCACGCAGAATGGGTAGCGCAAACAAGCTGAACAGTGCGCGCAACCCGCACTCAAGTGCACTACTGCTACTGTTTCCTTCAATTAAACTAAGCTACACTAAAAATGCTAAAAAAAAACGTGGAATGTAAATGTAACGCTCCCCCCCCCCACACTTAAACAGAGACGTGTCCCCACGACTCAAGCTCAAGCGCACGGAGGACGCGCACATGCATGCAAGCAAAATAAAGAACATAAAAATGAAGAACATATAGTCAAAGCAGCGCAAATATAGCATAGGGGCACAAAATATGTAGCACAAGAGTTCAGCACACAAATATAGCAACAGAATATCAAATAAAGTTCAGCATAAAAGAAAAAGACACCACCCGAAATGAAGAATGCGCCCCCCCTACAACTATATATGTCCTCTGAGCTGGACGCAGCCGCTGAACTATGCGCCTCCTCCTCAGAAGAATCCGTCACATTGGTGCTGGAGGAAGGCGGTACAACTGAAAGGGCGACAGGCTGCGCCTCATAGTCGTCCTCTGAGACGGGGTCCCATAGCGAGTCTGAGCTGGTGCTAATAATGGGTTCGGCTACAGGGGACTTCGGAATGGACGGCTGGGCGGGGGATGGTGCAGGTGCTGGTAGCTGCTTGCAACGGTCGAGTGTGAAAAAGTGCTGAAATTTTCTAAGTCCTGCCCTTATATACCCCCCTGACTGGCGCAGCTGTCCTGCGCACTGCTGCTCGACTAAAAAACGACAAGTCCTAAACTAACTAAAAGACACAAGAAAAAACTAAAAGAAAGACATGTAAAAGTAAAACGAGTCGGATTACCTCCCGACAAGTGCCTTTGTTTAATGTCGTTGGCTCGACTGTACCTCGTTACGTGTCCAAATGTGTGCCAGCGACCTCCCCCACTCTTGCTCCTGAGTGACCCTGCGCTTGTGTATGTGTTGTGTTCTTCTTGGTTCTGCGCAAAGGGTGAGAAGGGTAGTCAGCATGGATAATATGTGAGAAGTCTGCAGTAACGAGGGTAGATGAAGAGGAAGAAGAAATGTGAGCAATAGTTTCCAGTTCTGCCTCTGGTGCATCTGGTGGTGCCTCTGGCGCAGCAGCTGGCGCATCTGTTATCTCTGGCTCTGCCAACTCAATGTCGCGCGCTGTACCATCCCAAGGCTCTCCTAGATATCGTTTGACTCTCTGCCCATTGACCTGAAAAAGATGCCGGTGCTCGTTTTCTAACTCGATTGTTTCGTAGGGGAAAACCTTGGTGACTGTGTACGGTCCCGTCCATTTGCTGCGCAGCTTTCCAGGCATGAGCTTCAGGCGTGATGAGAATAATAATACCTGGTTTTCTGGCTCAAAAGTGCGTCTGAGGATATGCTTGTCATGAAACGCCTTTGTGCGCTCCTTGTAGTCGCGCAGTCCCTCATAGGCATCCAAGCGCAGCTCTTCTAATTCGCTCAGCTCAAATGCGCGCTCCTTTCCGGCCTCATCTAAGTTCAGGTTGCAAATGCGTAAGGCCCAATATGCTTTGTGCTCTAGCTCTACTGGCAGGTGGCATGCTTTTCCGTAGACCAACTGAAACGGTGAAGTCCCGATGGGCGTCTAATGCGCAGTGCGGTATGCCCACAGCGCGTCGTCCAGGCGCTGGCTCCAATCTTTGCGCGATGGTCTCACAGTCTTCTCCAGGATGCGCTTGATCTCTCTGTTGGAAACCTCGGCCTGTCCATTTGTCTGAGGATGATAAGCAGTGGACGTCTTGTGGCACACTCCATAATGCTTGAAAACCTGCGCCACAATCCTGTTGTAAAAGTGCGTCCCCTGGTCGCTGATGATTGCCTTAGGCACCCCGTACCTGCAAAAGATGTTAGTTTTTAGAAACTCAGCGACCGTCTTACCATCATCCTTCCGTGTGGCCTTAGCTTCGACCCATTTGGAGACATAGTCCACTGCCACCAATATGTACTCGTATCTGGCAGATGGAGTAAATGGCCCCATGAAGTCAATGCCCCATATATCAAACACTTCATCCACTAGAATCGGCGTCTGCGGCATTTCGTTGCGTGCTGATATGCCTCCTGTGCGCTGGCACCTGTCACAATTCCTGCAGTGATCATATGCATCTCTAAACAGGTGCGGCCAATAAAATCCGCAATCCAGGACCTTCCTGCTCGTGCGCTTGGGACCAAAGTGTCCTCCACATGCGTGCGCATGACAAAACATCAAAACACAGTTAATTTCATGGTCAGGCACGCAGCGCCTCAATATCTGGTCAGGTCCTATTCTGAGCATATATGGATCATCCCAAATATAATGCTTGGACTCATGTTTCAATCTCATGCACTGGGTTTTATTGAAATGAGGAGGAAACGTACCTGTGACCAGGTAATTCGCAATGTGCGCATACCATGGTACCTTACCTATCAGCGCCATCAGATGCTCATCAGGGAATGTCTCCGTGATCTGCCCTGGCTCCTCCTCTTTCACGATCCTGCTCAGGTGGTCAGCAACTGTATTCTCCGTGCCCTTCTTGTCTTTGATCTCCAAGTCAAATTCCTGAAGTAGGAGCACCCAGCGCATCAGGCGCGGCTTAGTTTCTTTCTTGGACATTAGGTAGCGGATGGCTGCGTGGTCTGTGTATATGATGACCCTGGCGCCTAGAACATATGCACGAAACTTCTCTAGCGCAAACACAATTGCCAGAAGCTCCTTCTCCGTGGTGGTGTAGTTCCTCTGCGCAGCGTCCAGTGTGCGCGATGCATAATAAATGGCGTGCGGTTTCTTGTCCACTCGCTGCCCCAGGACTGCTCCTACTGCGTAATCACTTGCGTCGCACATCAGTTCAAATGGCAGGTTCCAGTCTGGCGCGCGCATCACTGGCGCACTGGCCAGCGCCTCCTTTAGCTTATCAAATGCGGCCCTGCACTCATCAGTAAAGTCGAAGCACACATCCTTTTGCAAGAGGTTAGACAGGGGTATACAAATTTTAGAGAAGTCTTTTATAAAACGCCTGTAAAACCCGGCATGTCCTAAGAATGACTTCACATCGCGCACGTTAGTGGCGTAAGGTAGATTAGAAATAAGATCTATCTTAGCTTTATCTACCTTGATCCCCTCCTCTGAGATGATATGTCCTAGTACTACACCATGTGATACCATGAAATGACATTTTTCATAATTGAGCACTAGGTTCTTAGAAATGCAGCGCGCTAAGACCTTATCAAGATGAGTTAAGCATGCATCAAAAGTACCTCCATATTCAGTAAAATCATCCATGAACACTTCTATGCATATACCAATTATATCAGAAAAAATGCTCATGACTAGACGTTGGAACGTACCTGGCGCGTTACACAGCCCAAATGACATGCGCCGAAACGCGAACGTACCGAACGGGCAGGTGAACGTGGTCTTCTCTAGATCCTCCGCAGCTATGGGTATCTGGTTGTACCCTGAATATCCGTCCAAGAAGCAAAAATAGGGTTTTCCTGCTAATCTGTCCAGCATTTGGTCTATGAAGGGTAGCGGGAAATGGTCCTTGCGCGTGACTGCGTTGAGCTTCCTGTAGTCGATGCACATGAGCCATCCAGTCTGAATGCGCTTGGGAACTAGCTCGCCCTGCGCATTCTCTTCTACGGTGATTCCTCCCTTCTTTGGCACAACGTGCACTGGACTGACCCACTTGCTGTCCGAGATCGGGTAAATGACCCCTGCGCCAAGCAACTTCAGGATCTCCTTTTGCACTACCTCCATCATATTCGGATTCAATCTGCATTGAGCCTCCCTGGATGGTTTGGCACCATCTTCCAACAGAATTCTATGCATGCATACGTCCGGGCTTACTCCGCGCAGGTCAGCAAGTGTCCATCCTATGGTGCGCTGGTTCTTGCGCAGCACCCGCTGTAAGCGCGCTTCCTGCTCCTCTTCCAATCCTTTCTTTATGATCACTGGCAGGGTGTCCTCATCTCCTAAGAAAATGTATTTGAGGTGCTCTGGAAGTTGCTTCAGTTCGATCTTGGGTGCCTGTTCAATAGAGGGCAAGATTTTAGTAGCAGTGCAAATATGAACTATATTGTGTACCTGTTTGGATTTTGGTTCGGCACTGCTCAGCTCGTCTTCCTGCTCCTCCAACTTTGCCTGTGCCAGTGGCTCTGGTCCTACCGTTGCGCTTGCGCATTGCGCATCTGTGACTAAATCATCAATGCTGTCCATTGCGTGCACTGTGGCGTCCTCATGTGGGTGCTGCATCCCCTTGAATATATTGAAATGGATTTCTTCGCCATCAACCTCCATGGAGAGCGTGCCCCTCCATACGTCTATCTTTGTGCGGGCGGTCATCAGAAAAGGTCTGCCCAGTAGGATCTGCGCACTGCTGGCGCTCGATTCACCCTCCATTTCTAGTACATAGAAATCTGCTGGGAACACCAGCTCTCCTACTCGCACAAGAACATCCTCTATCATGCCTGCGGGTTGTTTGCACGACCGATCTGCTAACTGAATGGTGAGACCTGCAGGCTTTAGTGGTCCAAGGCGCAATGTCGCATATAGGGAATAAGATAACAAATTGATAGATGCGCCTAAATCAATCATGCAGTTGCTCACTGTGGTTTTGCCTAAAGTGCATGGGATAGTGAATGTACCTGGGTCTCGGCACTTAGGTGGTACCTTATGTTGTACGATCGTTGAGGCCTGCGCATTTAGCATTACCTGTGCGCACTCGCCTTTCCTTCGCTTGTTTGTGCACAGCTCCTTCAAAAACTTCGCATACCTAGGGATCTGCCGAACTGCTTCAATAAGGGGAATGTTTATTTCCACCTTACTGAATAACTCGTATAGCTCCTTATCCAGCGCTTCCTTCCTAGCCAAGGGTGCCTGCACAGGGAAAGGCGCAGGTATGTTAGTATGATTCGTGCCCTTGTCTTTCAATTGTGTTATACCTGGCGCTTCGCCCTGCTGGCTTGTGGCTGGCACTTCTGGTTGCGCGTCTTGCTCTGGTTGCGCATTTTGTTCTGCTGGATCTGGAGCTTGCGCAACTGGTTGCGCGGGCGCCTTTGCGGTCTGCTCTGTTCCTACCGTGCGCCCAGTCCTCAGTGTCACTGCGTTGACTCCTCCCTTGGGATTCTGGATCACTTGCGAAGGCAGGTTGCCATCGCTCTTTTCTCATACACCGTGGTAGCAATCTGTGACAGCTGCTTCTCAATGGACTCGAACCTCTTGTCATACTTCTCATCATTCTTGCGCACTGTGTCTGCTAGCTGCCCCACGATATCCTCTAAGGATCGCCTCGGCTGCTGGTTGTTTTGCGCTGGTGCCTCAGTGCGGCGATGCGGTGGATTGTAGGGTACAGCTTGTTGCGTCTGCTGTGGTGCGCGCTGATCCGCGGACTGCCTCTGGAAATTATTTTCCTCCTTCCATCTGAACCCATTTGCGGCCAGTCCAAAACGCGGCTGATTCTGCCTCTATGCCTCTCTATTATCCCATCCTCCTAGAGCATTGACATCTCCCGATTCCTCGAAAAGTGTGGGACATGCATCGGTTTTGTGCTCAGTGGACATACAGAATTCGCATGCTTTTGGCGCAGCTGGTTGCCCCCCCTGCGCATGCATCAACTTCTGCAGCATGGCCTTCATTTCCTTTATCTCAGCGCTTGTTTCTACCTGATGCACAGAACAAGCACGACTATTTTCAAGTGTTAGCTGATGTCTTACCTGCCCAGCAGAGTCTTCTATCAGCTGCCACGCGTCCTCTGGGTACATGTTGCAAATGTCGCCTCCTGCGCATGCATTCAATAATCTCAGCTCCATGGGTAGCAATCCATTCAGGAAATTCTCTATCAGCACATTCTGGGGCAGGCCGTGATTGTAGCAGTTGGCCTCCATCTCCCTGAAACGCTCATAATACTCCGATAGTGATTCTCCTGCGCCTTGCCTAGGTGCGGCCAGCTCCCTCTTGAGTAGCGCGATCTTGGCTGCGGGATAGAACTTGTCCAAGAACTTCTTCTGCAGCTGCTCCCAGGTGTGAATTGATCATGCTGGTAAGTTCATCAGCCAATGCCTGGCCGTGTCACACAATGAAAATGGGAACGCTTTCATCTTCAGCGCTTCGTCGCTCTCCCCTTCGGCCTTCATGTTCTCGCAAATGACTAGGAATTCTCGCACATGCTTGACTGGGTTCTCGTTGTTCATCCCGTGGAACTTGGGCATGTGATGAATGAGCGAGCTCCTTAGCTCAAAATGACTGTCTGGTGGAAGCACTATGCACCATGGCTGGTTAACTGTGATTGGGGCTGACATCTCGCGCACTGTTCTGCGTCGCGCGGCTTGTCGCGCGGGTGGCGCATTATACACTTCAGCGGCCATCCTTGCTTCAACCTCGCGCTGCACTTCCTCTCTGAACCGAATTGCGCGGTTGTCCGCCCTCGCATTCTCTGGGGTTCTGTCCCCTAAGTTGTCTCCAACGACACTGTTATCCTCCATGACCTGTTCTAAAACTCAAAGAAAACGAAATTAAAAGACAACTAAGCTGTCGCGTCTGTCAGTGCGCAACTAGAATCTACGCAGCGCAACTGTTTCAAGGTTGCGCAGGCTGATGTTGATTGCGCGCTGTCAGAAACAACAACGAGAATAAAGCAAACAGAAATAACTAACTATTGTTAAAGAAAACTTAAGCTGGTTAAAGCTTATCTGTATTGCTCCCCGGCAACGGCGCCAAAATTTGATGCACGCGTCGTTGTGCGCGTCAAATTAATCCTTCCTTCTCCACTTAGTATAGCGGCTAAGTCAGGGTCGATCCTACAAGGAGCAAGCAGATTCGCTCTAACTAGTCACCTACACTTACGAAAATTGGGTTGTGAGTGATTGGGTTGCGCAAGTGCACGAATGACAATAGTTAACGCAGGATTTGCACTAGACGTGCGCAGGCAGTAGAGATTAAGTACTATGACTGTGAAAAGTATCGGCGCAGACAATCCTCTATGAATGTATTCCTTATCATCGACTCTAAACGTCTATAGTTTGATTTACTGAAGTTAGTGTCCGATCAAGGCTTCCTAACATGTGCGCATGTTCCGATCAAAGTTCATGAGCTATTAATTCTTAAAACTAGTCTAAGCAGCTACGAATCCAGTCACAGTAGCAACTGATTATCCTAGCGCGTTACTCCTAGTTGTCACCGTCAAGCTACCAACTAGTTTAACATATAACAAACAAGTAGCAAGAGTAAGATTGCGGTTCAAGGCTTCCCCTACTCATGCAACTAGCTGTCAACCGTGTGCACAGAATTAATACAAGCAAACAAACTATGCATTAAGCACAAGTCTCAAAGGAAATACTCATATAATCATGCCCAACCGTCACAAAGCGTTTAGCTAGACATGCTAGTAGTAAACATCATAGAAATAGTAAATAACAACTAAAGTATCCAAAAAAACAGTAACAAGCAGGTGCGTCAGGTTGCTGTGTCTCGGCTCGCGTAGTCGGCTAGCGCAGGTCCTCGCAGCAGCTCGTGTGTTTTTCAGTTCTGCTTCTCTCTCGTGTGTTGTGATGTGTCTGTGTTCCTCTCTTCAAACCCTAGCCTTCCTCTCTTTATATACTGCTCATGAGGCCCAAGGACGGCCTTGGCAACTTCCAAATTCGTTGGTGTCAAGATTTGGAAACACCACTATCTTGCGCATAGCGCACTGCACACATTGGTTAGCGCAATCGGTCTGCGCACCGTAGTCGACTCTGTCACTTCCTATCTTGTTTGCGCTGCTAGCTCCGCAGGCTGTATGTTGCGCTCCTTAAACGCTGCCTGTTAGCGCGTATCCGACTTAGGCCCTCGTTTCGCCATGGAATACAAAAACACCGGAAACCAGTAATCTTGTACACAAAATGATGCAAACAAGCATAGTGTTAGGATCTAAATAGCGCGTATAAATAGGCTCTATCAGCAGGTATATGTACCTCAGAGTATAAATGCACAGCAAAAATATGTCTAAATATTATTTTATTAATTTATAGACTGTACAGATACTTACAGCTATTTGTACACTTGTAATAGTGTTGCTATTTATCACAAAACAAGTCACCTAAACCGGATGATCCCTGATCATCAATCGAGACTACCTGAGACAAGTACCTCCGACGATTCTGAATCGCACACTTCGTCTCGCACACTCTGATCTGATTACTTGATGCACAGGATGTGGCTTACTCGAGTATTTTGGCTTCCCTTCCTTTCTGTTGCCCCTACAGCCGGGTTGCCATTGGTTTGCTTTAAAGATGAGAGCAACGGTCGAGTCCACGACCTCCAACTGCCTCCATGTCTTGCTCGTGTCCCACGTCCAAAAATTGCTCAACAAACTCCCGACTCGATCAAACGCTGCCTCGTCAATTTAGTTCGTCCAGCTCACAACGTCGTTTCTCACGTTGTCCATGATTTTCGCAACTGCTCGGTTGAGTTGGTTTCGACTCTGTTCCCTTCAAGTCCTTCTGTGTCCGACACAGGTTCTTGTCTCCCGTCAGGTACAGGTACCTTCACACTCAGTTTAAGAGTTAGTTGAGTGTTGTCATCATCAAAAGACCATATGGGGTTCATGTTCCAACACCTAAGCTTCCAAAACCATGAAGATTTATGTTCAATCAAAATGATGATATCTATCACGTGTGGCAGCTCTAGAAATTTTTCTTCGGGAATGACTAAAATGCCTAAAAATGATGACCTATGGCGGAGCCGTGTAGATTGATTGATTGATATTTGATTGGTCGATTTATCAACAAATATTCACTCATTTAAAAGAGATTTTTGTTCGTTTTCTGAACTTTTTGTTATTATTTTTCTATGCTATCCTTTTTTCAGGTCAAAGTTTACCAAATTGAAGTTTTGTAGTTCATTTGGAGCAAAATAAGGCAAAACACAAATATTCAGACCAAATATGGGCAGATTGACCTATTCGTCTTCAAAAGCTTGCCGAGCGCATGATCATTGTATGATTGAGGCGTGCCATAACGTTTTAGAAAGCTAACTCAAAGAGTTCCAACTTGTAAGTTTATACCAAGATAAAATTCGAAGGTATAAAGGAACTAGCGAGAAAAGTCAGAATTATCGTGCAGAGTGAACAGTAGTCTTGTTCGATGCCAAACTGCCGGTCAGGTTAAACCGACCAAAAATGATTTTTCAATACCCTTTGAGATGGACAAGTTCAAAACGAAACCAGTGGTTCGCCACGTTAACCGGCGGTTGTGACAAGTCAACCGCCGATTTGAGACAATACCAAGCCAGACAAAATTTCCTAATTTGGTGGAGCCAATTTTATTATAAATAGAGACCCAAAGACTTAAAATTGGTTTACTGAACATGGACAAGATATAACCTACTTCTTGAAGAGAAGGAAGATGACTCAAGACTCCAAGAAGATTAAAGATCAAGGACTTGGCTTCGGAGAGAAGATTTCTTCTCTACCTTCAGTTTCTTATCTTTGATTCTCTTTTTATACATGTATTCTGATTTTATTACCATGAGAAGTTAGCAGTCATCTTATTCCGGGATCCTATGGATCTCATGTTATATCAACTCTTTTTATGCAATTAAATATAAATTTTGTGTTGAATTATACGTATGTGTTTGATCCTATATCGCTTGATGCCATGTTCTATGCAAATTTCTCGTAAGGATAATTAAGAACCAATATCACCATAGTTGAGGTAATTAACCAGAATTATGTAAGATTGATATCTAATCATAGTCTATGTTGGTAGTATATGATTTAGTAGGGGTTTTAGCCTTTATAGTTCTAAGTGAACTACTGATCCATCCTCTTCCCAAGTGCAAACCAGGAATGTTTCTACGATCGTCACACCGCAGTAGTTACCAATGTAGATCGAATATTAATGGTTAAGAAAAATCGAGTATATGCCTCACTGGAGGGACTCGAAGTGCAAGATGTGTCGCAAAAAGTAATGATCCAGGAGTGTCTGGCTTACTTATAGCACACATGGTTTATTGTCATTCATTGTATGATATGAGTAACTATAAGTTTTGTTTCCTGATTTGAGTAGTGCGTACGGGTGAAGTTTGATTCTGTAATATTAATATTTATTTGCATAATCTTGTTGTTGCGTCAGAATCACTTAGTTAGGTAATTATAATTTTTTTCTTTATAGAATAGCTAAACGAAGGCAATATCTTACATAGTATATGCACGCATTTGATCCTTGTATCGAACCTTGGACTTACCAAAGTTATAAATTATGTTTGACCAGAATTTGACCCCTAAAACATAAATTGACAATAAAAGGGGTTGAAAATACGACTGTCATTATTGGGCATAAAATAATCATGCTTCTACTTGGCCAATCGAGCTGTTAGGCTGATTTTGCAGTGAAACAAAAGTTCTCACCAACGCCATGTGGTGTTAATAGAAAAGAATTTGTTAAGGTAATGGCGTTCAATTAACAAAACCCTCAAGAGCGAACAAGATGAAGTGCACAAGGGGTTGATATAGCAGCCTGTGTAGCAGAAGAGCTGGAGCAGTCTGAGAGCAGAATTATTGCGTGATCTACAGTTGCCCAGAATTGAAGAACGGAGCAAAGGAAGTATCCTAATGCAGATTAGAATATTCTCTAGATCAAGATCATCTTCAACAAACCAACTTGAAGATGATGATGCTTTTGGAAGGTAAGTGTCTTTATCAAGTATCCGGTAAAGTAGGAGGGGATTTGTACTTACCAATTCACTTACCGATGAGAGTGCAGAGCTCGGCATATATAAGTAAGCCTCGGCAGAGAGCAGAGGTATCCATAATTCATCCATCCAAGTGCAAAGCGGAGAATTATGCAGAGCGGAGAGATTGGATCAATCACTCATTGAGCAGAGCGTGCGCGTAGAGCAGGAGTGATTGTGAGCAGAGATTAATCGAGACTTGTAGAGTCTGATTAATGCTTGATCGTAGAATGTCATTTGGAGCAGAAGGCTTGCTGATTGATCAAGAAGAGTCGAGGGAGCATTGTGAGTGTCGGAGGAACTCGGACGATGGCAAAAGACTCACTCCCTTAAGTGACAGGGGGTCACAGAGTGAGGGGGAGTAATCCGGAGTGTGTAGCGCTCGCAGAGAAGTTTGTTCGGCTCAGCGGAAGGCTTGGAGCACGGACAAATTTGGCACAAGCTATAGTGCACAAGGATGTGTTATAGCCTTCTACTGTAACACTGTTTTAATTAGATTAAGCTAAGTCTGTGAGCAGAGCGATAACTATTTAATTAACTCGAGTGTGTAAGAGTGTGGCACTGATATGAGGGTGGTCAGATCAGGTGTGATTCGTGCTAGTTGCGTTGGGTAACATTGATTGATCTAGCATAGGTGTAAAGTCAAGTCTTTGTCGTACTGAGAACCTGAGAACTAGTAGAATCGTTGAAGACTCGAGAGCAGTCCTCCCCAGACGTAGGCAGTTCGCCGAACTGGGTAACAAATCATCGCGTGTGATTTCTTTGAGGTTATTCACGATACAAGAGGTTGCTATAGCAACCTGCTGGTAAGCCCTCAGCAAACGAAGGCGTTACAATTTCAGAATTAATCTAAGAATTGATCGCTTTTATGGTTGAAAAGCTAAAGACCTTGATGTTTCTATGGTTCTTATGCACTGGTGGTTGATAGAAATGAAGCGATCAGAAGTATGTAAGACAATTCATTTAAAATTTGTTGATTCTAACTTGTAAGATTGAATTATTTCCAAGCGTGAGGAAATATTCGTTTGTTTGCTTATTTATGAAAACCATGTAATGCATAAAGTGAATAGAGTACACATGTAGTTGAATAAAGTAAAGAAACAAAACATTAGGAGAGGTTTATGAGTCATTATTGAGCAAGAATAAAAATAAAGAGTTTACTTTCTATTAATAATGGCAAGCATTGGTTTAGAACAATTCCTTGTGATTTATGTTTATCATAGACGATAAACATATGATTTCATATAATTTTAATAGTTTCCGCCAAATATAATATACATAGTTCCCCTATACTTACCTATTCTAGCAAAGGTACTATTTAGCTTGATTATTAATACTTATTTTTATAGTAAAATATCCAAAAAAATATTAATTATAGAAATTGAATAACATAGAAAAAGATCATATTCACATAATCACTTAATATAGCAATTTAATACCATAAAATCTAGTGTAGAGAACTCTTATATGATAAAAAATTGAAATTGAAATTCAAAACTCAAAACATAACATCACAAGTTCTTGTTCCTAACCAAACAGAAAATTAGCTACATATAACTATGATAAACACATCATCATTAATAAAAGAAAGGATAAGAACATAGTAGAGGCGGAGTATTGATATCGCTTGAAGCCGCCAAGACTTTGTCATCGCCTTCACTCCTGTCCTCTAACTCATTAGACTCACTACAGTTTGCCTCAGAGTCTACTTAAAACTAGACTTGACTGTTTGACTAAATTAAAGTCCCTCATATAGTGCGCTGACTTGTCAACTCTAATCGGTGTAGAAATCTATCTTTTTTGAATTTACCTTTAGACTTTAGAATATCTCATGCTCTAAGAAATTTCAATAGATGGAAATCTTTTATTTTTTGACAAGGCTCTGAAACCTTATCAAAATACATGGCAAAATTCGAAAAATTAAAAATTTGGCCATTGATGATATCATCACTTATGTGTCGGCGCTTTGTGCAAATTAGCTCTGCTTGCAATGTGCACGTTAACTCTTAACTTCTTAGCCCATGATACTCACATAGTCGTCTTCATCGCTTTTACGTGCTTTTCTAGCTTTGACCATCTTAACCTTAGAATTTTCTCTCCATGTAAACTAGAGAATTATAGGTATTTGGTTCGCCTCACAATGGTATGATTTACCTTTCAATTAGATTATCCTTGTATGCCTATCAAACTTCTGAAGATTGACAGGAAGTTCTACCTTTATGATGAATAATGCAAATACGTTTGAGATATAAAACTATACAAAAGTACTGACGTATAAAATATATTAAAATGCATGAATTAAGATAATTAGATTAGAAGATCGTCAATGGAGAAGGCGACATAACAACGGGTACGTCTAAGAGGGAGAATTAGACAAAACAAGGGTATATGAATTATTTTAAATTCTATTTTTAGTGTATCAAAACCATCAGAATATTGCATTAAAATTATTTATGTTTAAGACGGATTATGGTATCTTATGTGGCCACTTGCCATGTTACTAAATAATGAGGCCTACATAATCTTTGTATGGATTTGGCATAGAAGGCAATAAACTCGGAAATGTTACAAATTATATAATAATATAAAAAAGGTAGTCTTCTTTAGAACTAAAAATTTTGCAAAAAAGTTAAGTACGATCCACAACCTGCCACCAACTCCGGAGGTGACCTTAGGTGGGCGGCGGAGTTGGCCACGAGTGTTCGGAAAGGTGGATGGTTAATGGTCGGAGTTGGACGACGGTAGTCTGGTGGCAGTCGATTTCTGTAAGTATAGTACATTACTTAAGTTAAGTGTACGATCCATTAGGTGTCGCCTTGTGGTAAATGGGACGTCAAACATTTCATCGACTATGGTTCGATTCATCATGGAGCCATTGTTAGATTATTATGATTAACCTAATTGGGACCGAACATGTAGATAATTGTATGTGCTATCATTGTGATAAGCTTGAATAACATAAACTAATTTTGCTTGGAAGCTTATCAGGTATAATTTTAGTCGTGAAATATATTGTGTAGATATCTAGAGATAATTATGGTATTCTTTGAGAGACGGAATTCATGATTATCTCGATTATGTCTTCTCGTGTAGAAGATATAAACATGAGTTATGGTCCCCGGTCTATCATATCGTTATCGAGTTTCTTACTCTCAAAGAAATTAATGAGTTTAATTCTGTAATTTGTTTCCACTGCATGATTTTGATCCAACATCCATCACATAGACTATAGTGGGTTTGGATAGAATATAGAAAAAAATTAAATTAAGTACGTAAGTATTTGACTTCAATCCAAAAAACCAGACTCCCCAATGTGCTTGTAGTTACAGCTAAATATCTATTAGTAAGAAATCACACAGTAACAAAACGAAGTATGATTCTTATCAATTTTACTTTGTAAGGTACGATAAAGGTTAACAACCCAATCCAAGCTCATAATCCAGACTGATTTCATAAAGCTTGATCACCCGCGTACCCCTTGTGTAAGATGGAGGGTGGAGGGTAAAAATGATCACCCGTTTTGATATGGCTAAAAAGTAAAGAATAGAGGGTGATATGACGACGTGTGTAAGATGTTATTAATTGGTACAAATGTTGGAGAGTGAGTTGAGAACGTCTTTAATGGATTATATTTTTAACTTAAATTTTTAATAAATAAGTTTAGTACAGAAATCACCCGCCACCACCTGCGGACCAGACCACTGCCGGACTGCTCTGAGCCTGTTTTTGGAGACTTTGGCCACATCTCGCCAGTATGAGAGGAAGTTGGAGTTGTTTGAGGAGCTTGTGCAAAATTAATGCAGGGTTGATAAGCTTATCTATGGAAAGGCCGTTCAGGCGGCGGTCAAGCTTGGGGAGAGGGTTGGAGCTTCTGGAACGCATGAATAGAGGAGGGAGTTTGTTTGTGTATATTGTGATTGTGTTGATTTATGAGTTGTCAAAGGAGAGGAAAATGGAGGGTGCACGCAGGGACGGATCCAGCCTTAGGCTATTTGGGCTATTTTTTATTTTTTATTTTTTTGTAATTTTCTCCATTCTAAACTAAACACATCGGAAGATGCTTCTTCTCTGCCCTTAACCTCAAGCCCTTAGGTCGTTCGATTTCGCTCCGTCTCTATGACTCCACTCCGTCCTACTCTTCCTCCTCTCCCTTTGGATCATCTCTAGACGCGGCACCCGTAATCCCAAAGCCAAGCCCTTTTCTACCGCCGCGGCCAAATCCAGTATTCTAGTAATGTCCAAGGAAATGAAAGTCAACCACCAGCCCAGCTCGGTTCGTAACCAGGTCGACTCGGTTCCGATTCGCAGCAGTTGTTACTGCTGTTGTGCTGCAGCTGCAGCAGCATCCCGGGGAGGAGGAGAGCCCTAGCCCTTCTGGGTACAATCAGATTGAGATTGGGAAAGATCATCGGATTTTCTATCCTGAGAAATGCTCGTCGTCTGCGCATGGGAGTGGGAATGAGAGCAGGAGTGGCGAGCATTCTGGTGGTGGTGTGCCTCAAGTTTCTCATCTGGGGTGAGGACATTGGTACACTTTGAGGATGATTGCCATTTGCTCCTTATTTGCCACATCAAGGGCCTCATCAACAAGAATCTAAAATTTTGACTCTCCTACTTCCTCATGAATCTTGACTCTAACTTTGTTGTCAAGAATATTTACATTTTCTTTTGAATTGTTGGAGATGTATACGTGGCATTTTTGTAGCATTGTCTAGAACTTTGTGATATTCTTCATTCACTTTTTTCAAAAGATCCAAAATCGCATTAAAATTTTCACTATTAGAAGAGTAGGCCGATTCATCATTATCTCTAAAAGAACATCCTTATCGTGCCAACACCTTCACAACTTCTATAGTAGCGACAAGCCTAAGTCTGTTATCTACTACTTTTTGAAAGCTTAGAGAAAGGTTTGAAGCATGTTATTGAACACAATCAACGCAATGTTCTGGGTATATAACCCTAATACAAGCAAATCAAGAAAAGACTAAATTAGCCTTATATTAAAATTATACTATGCTAATATCCCCCCTCAAACTCACGATGCTACAGCAATAAGCATTGAGAGTTTGTTAGCTAAGAAGTGGAAGCGCGCAGTGGAATGTACCTTCGTATACAAATCAGCAATCTAAAGAGAAGAGGGAACATAAGGCAATGCGATCGTACCGAGCTGTAAATGATGACGAGTGACATGACAATCAATCTCAATATGCTTGGTTCGCTCATGAAAGACTGAGTTACGAGCAATCTGGATGGCACTCTGATTAACATAGTATAGCGGCGTAGGATGATGGAGAGTGACACCCATATCAGTAAGTGAAAAGTTGTTGTAATTGTGGTAGTAAAAATACTAGTCCAATCACGGTGTTCAAACAATATTTATAATTTGAGTGACCTCGAGTCGAATCTAAAAGAAAAGCCTAGATTAGTCTAAAGCTAGCTAGTAATGCTTCAGGTAAATCTACTGAATAAAAAGGGGTTTTTTTTCCTCTAAGTGAGGTATGTCTAGTGAATACTAAAGACAAGATGAAATATGGCCTAATATGTAAATAATAGAGAAAGCGTAGTCGAAATCCTATTTCACCCCTAAGTCATGCGATTAGCAACACAAAACTTGTCTAAATCATAAGTAAATTCGAGTGATGGTTCTAGGCTAAGGTATCACACATTCTAAATTCAACTCTCGCTCCTTCTCTAGAATGGGAATAATACCTAAATAGTACGGTTCTCGAACTCTCGCTCTATTGAACCGCGTAGAACAAAAGTCTCCTAATCTCAACCTCTCGGTCTATTGATAGTTAATTAAAGTCGCTCAATACTTAGCCTAGTGGAATGCGTATGTCACTCTTGCGCACACACGCAACCTAAAATAATCATGCTTGATCTCCTAAACAACCTAAGTTCAACTCTCATTCCATCCCTAGGTGTTTTATTAATTCATACTCACTTAGGTATTTCGTCAAACACTTGGTGTGCACAAAATTGATACGAAGAACAAGCATAAGAATTTTCAACCAAACTTCACTCATATAGATAAAAGACAAGTCTTGCATTACAATCAAATTTAAGGGATGCATAAAGACCCCAACTACTGAACAACTACTCACTCTTGGTGGTTTGAAACAAAACATGATATTTAATTGAAATTGTTCACTAATTGGATGCAAATAGGTAATGGTTGAGTAAAGGGTTGATGTAGATTCTCCAATTGTGTGTGTCTTCCTCCAATCCTTGACAATTCTTCAAGTTCTCCAAGAGAATTCGCCGAGGGTTTTCGTTTTCGGAAGATCTGGATCTAATTTTACATCTCATTCTATTTATGCCCTTTGAAGATTTCCAAAATTTACCTGTAGTGCCCGAATCACTTGATTCGAACAGGCCTTAATAAAACTTATTCGGACAGAGTGTCTGAATCATTTAATCAGAGCTGTTTCGAGTTGGCCGAATCACTTTTCCCTGGCCGAAGCACTTTCTGATTTGGTCAACCATTATTTGATTCGGTCAAACATCCTTATGAAGCTAAGATGATTCAGGTACCTGGGTGAATCACTTTCTGATTCGGCCGAATCATATACTCAGAGGGGTTTCTGCTTGGGCGAATCGATTTCTTCTGACCAATTTCTGGCTAACTGACGAGAGACATGCAATTTCTGGCTAACTGGATCAAAACAACGATATCCCTTCTGACCAATACCATAACCTAAAAAGACACACAAGGCAGACTTAAGAAACAATTTATCGCGCTCGACGTGAGGTCGAAGAATGAAACAAGTGGAACCAAACACACGTAAAGAGGCATAATCAGGGGCATTTGCATACAATTTTTCAAAGGGTGACAGACCTGAATTGTGAAATGTTGGGATTCAGTTTATTACATAGGCAGCGGTATGGATAGCATCCTCCAAAAAGAGACTAGGAACCTCGGTGGATAGTAGGAATGAGCGAGCGGTCTCCACAAGATGACGGTGCTTCCTTTCAGCGACATCGTTTTGTTGAGGTGTGTCGGTACAAGAAGTTTGACGAATGGTCCAATCAAAAGCAAGTAACTGAGAAAACTCGTTAGAAGTGTATTCACCCCTTAAGTCACAGCGAAAACATTTAATGACAGCAGAATGTTGTGTTTGTACGGGAGCTCTAAAGTCACGATTAGGCCCTGTTCTTTAGATCTTAAATTTTAAGTACTTAAGTTAAATTAAATTAAATTCAGTTAAGTTAAGTACTGAAAATGAACATGTTTTTAAAAAGTAAACCCATCACCACCACCGCACCACCGCCCCAACCCACCACCACCTCAACCCACCACACTACCACACCAACCCACCACACCACCACCACCGCACCACCATCTCAACCACATCACCACCCCAACCCACCACCACCACCACCACCACCACTCTAACCCACCACCCCAACACACCACCACTCCAACCCACGACCACGACCACCACCACCCCAATCAACCCCACACCGCCACCACCATCCGGACCAACCCCACACTGCCACCTCCCCAACCAACCCCACACTGCCACCACCACCCCAACCAACCCCACACCGCCACCACCACCCCACACCACCACCACCACCCCAACCACACCACCACCACCACCACCACAACCCACAGCCACCACCCCAACCACCATATCTTGTTTACTTCCGAGATACTAAAGTTAAAAATATGTTTGTAAAAGTACTTAAGTTAAGTTAAGTATAAGTATAACTCTAAAGAAAAGACCCTTAATACCCACAAAATCAGATCTACGCTTCATAAGATAGACCCATGTGTAACGAGTGGAATCATCAATAAATGAAACATAATACCTAGAGCCACTCTTAGTAGACACGGGAGCAGGTCCCCACACATCAGAATGCACAATATCACGAAATACTTTTTGGAAAAGGTAAAGCTGAAAATTTTACAAGTTTACAGCCACTACAATCAGAAATATCATGGGAGTTCAAATGTCCTAAAGCTTCCGTAGAAACCAAAAAACGCAAACAAGACGCTGAAACATGACCCAAACGATAATGCCACAAATAAAATTTAAACGCTAAATGACTTAGATGAAAGGATGATAAATTCACACTAGAGGCAGCCACATCCGATACTTTGAGTTCATCCAAGATTAGAGTCTACCCTTCCTACGGCTTGTCCCAAACACCGTCTGAGATCACGGATCCTGCACACAATAAGTGGAAGAAGAAAAAAGTGACTAAAAACCAGATTCACATAATTGACTGACAGACACAAGGTTTATAGCAAGACTAGAAATATAGTAGACATCACGAAGAGAAATATGAGATGTGATAACAGAATCCACTCCCTCCAATGACATAGGAGTGCCATCAGCGATCATAATGGGAAGAGATGAATGACGAGACAAAAGACACAAAAGATGGAAAATGAGGAGACATATGGTGGGAGGCACCCGAATCAAGAATTCACAAGGAGGATGATATACCTGAGACTGACGATGAGGACAAACCTTTTGAGGAAGAGGCAGACATGGCATGAGGTTGAGAGGCAAGAAACTTGTGGAACTGCTCAAACATGGACTGATCCACAGACGGGGCAGCAACATCATTGGTGAACTGAGGTGAACGTGGTGGACGCTGTTGAGGCTGGGGTGGACGTTGTTATTGCTACGTTTTGCCTCTGCTCAATAATATTGGGCACTGAGCCTTCCAATGTCCCTTCTGCTTGCAAAAGGCACACCGTCCGAAGACACTTTCATTGATGACTTGGGCGCACTGCCACCAGACTGCCGATGTGGGACAGCAAGGTCAGCGGGCGCTGCGGGTGATGAAGTCTCCTTGTCAATCTTAGACTTGAGACGAACCTCTTCGGCCAGCAGCTCGTTGACAACACAATCAATAGAAGGAAGATGACTGCGGTGAAGAATCGCACCACGCAATCCTTCAAAGTCATCACGAAGTGCCATTAGAAACTGAACCAGTCGTTGCTCTTCACGCCGACAGATATAAGCCTTTAGTGTTCTCAACTGATCCCATATCGAGGACATGGCAGAATAGAACTCCTGATTACTCATACTGTTCTGTCGAAGCGCACGAATATCCATCTCCAATTGATACTGCTTGGCAAAGTTGGACTGAGTGTAGAGTCTCTACAGATGATCCCATGCCTCCTTCGCAGTCTCATACTTTGCTAGCTGAGCACCGATCGAGTAGGTAACAGAGTTGTTAATCCCCGTAATAATCTTTGCATTATCAGTCTCCCAACCATCAACCAAAGTCGTAAAATCAGCTGTCTTCTCATCGGAAGGCTTAACCCGCACACTTGTCACATAACTCTACATAGATTTACCACGTAGAAAATTCCTCATAACATAACTCCAATATGAGAAGTTTTTGCCATCCAATTGAACACCAATCGCCTGCTGGGAATCATCTCTACGACCCGCCATATCGAAAACACCAATCCAAACACTCGAAAAGCGATATTCAAACAACCAGAAAGAACCCATCTCTCTAGCTCTCTTTCTTTATCTCTTTTATTACACCATGAGACTCGTGCAAATAGTCAGTCTGTAGATCTTCGTCTTTCTGGCAGCTATCTTGCTCTGTGGCTTGGAGGAGTGAAATAATGAAAGGGAAGCCCCGGGTCCCAAATTGAAATTAAAAAAAAACAAAACAAAACGTAACTCCAGGATTGCGACATCCAAAACAAAGAACCCAATTCGCGAGAACAGTGGTTGAACATGACAGCTTAGAGAAAAGTCTGAAGCATGTTATTGATTACAATAAACGCAATGTTTCTGGATATATAACTCTAATACAAGCAAATCAAGAAAAGACTAAATTAATCTTATAATAAAATTATATTATGCTAATACTTTTAATGATGATAATGAGCTCATCATGCCAAATCTTTCGTAATACGTCCACCGCTACAAATTATTAAAAATAGGGAAAAAAATAAAATTGAAAGAAAAATGGTACACAATTTTTAAAAAAAATTATGGAATGAAATCAAAAAACGTGCGCTACAAAGGGAAAAGCAGGTCATGTGATTGTTACTTCCATTCAATTTACCATTTTACCCTTCCTAGGTGCATTTCGTCTATACATTTTATTTATCCGAAGACAAATGTCAGAGGGAGAGACCACACAGAAAATCATCTGAACAACAACAACACACAAGCGACCAACGTCGACGCCCGCCGCCGAAAAAATTCATCTCAACTTCAACCAGCGCCGTCTTCGCTTGCTCTCTCTCCCCCCTCCTCCTACTGGGCTACCGCTTCTCTCTCTACTCTCATCAACATCAGTTTAAAGCACGATTTCCTCCTCTTTCTCGTTGTCTGCGACTGCGAGTCGTGGTCTGATGGTTTCTTAGGGCTTTTTAAACCGGATTTATGTGTCAGTGAGGGTCGTATTTCAGGGCTGGAGCGTTGATGGCGGAGACGCCTTCGAGGAAATGCTTCAATCGGAGCTGCAGTGAGGTCGAGTTTGCCCGTTCCTGGAACGGCTGGCGGCTCAGCACCGGCGAGTTTTCTTGCCTATGTGATAGTTGCGCGTAAGTTTTTCACTCTCGGTGTTTGATATTTTTCTGTCTGTTCTTATGGATTGTGTGAATTAGTGTCTGGGAGTAGTTCAGTGTTTACAATGTTGGTTGGGCAAGTTAGCTGATGTTAATATTTACTGCATTATTTTTGTCTTCATTTTTCACAATTTTATTTTTGAAAATTCATTGCATCTAAGTGGTTTGGTTGACAAAAAAGAGGAAAGCAATTGGTTGGTTAACAGTTCAAATCACATTGCTGTTATTTCCATAATGTTGATGCAGCATTTCCAAATGCATACAACTAAAATAGGCAAAATCATTAATTACTACAATTGCGGTAGATGTAATGTTAATAATTCAATTTGGTGTATTCTTTTAAAATCAATCATTTCTTTGAGATAATTTTGAATGTCCTTTTTTTGCCTGCATTCTGAACTTCCATACTGATCAACTCCACTTATTTGAATCTAGGTGTCTTTACGAGGAGGGGAGATTTTGTGAAGTTTTCCACTCACAAGCTCCAGGTTGGGTACCTTGTGAGTCATGCAGTAATGTGAGTTCATAGACTATGGTCCTATTTTGCTTTAGATTCTGGTCTTCAGTTATTGGTTTGTGTTGTGCTCTTTTTGGTGGAGAATAACTTTCTTGTAAAATATAATATCGTCACTTTCAGACGGCTTACCAAAAAATCTTCGCTGCAGCGTATTCATTGTGGATGTATTGCCTCAAGTCAAACTTTCACACTATTAGATGCTGGTGGAATTGAGTGCATCACATGTGCTAAGAGAAGTGGCCGTCCTATTCTTGTAAGACTAACTTTTATTACACTTCCATTGATGTACTTTTGGTTGCGTTCGTTTGTAACTTAGCAGTTCTATTTAGCTTGGTGGGTAGGTTCGGGACTTCCGGTAGCTGTTAAGATGTCTGTTCTGTATGCACCATTTTTATGTGATAACATTTTTAGTTGATTATCATAACAATGCACAGGTAGAGCTAAATAATTGTGTATCTAAGCTTGTTTCTTTATTCTTGCCCGATTTGACTTATGTGATATGGACACCCGTCTCCTGACTCCATTAGGCTTCCTCATTAATTCTGAACTTTCCTCCATATGCTAGTTAGAGGGTTTAAACTTGGTAGTACAGGCCTAGAAGATACTTTCCCAATCGGTTTTACGGCCTTCCTTGCAAGTAAAAATGTTATAATATGTTCATGTTTAATGAACTACACGGTACAAGAGCACTTGGCCTTATAAAAATGAGTCGTAGTTTTATTTATTTATTTTGTTTTGTTTCCATCAGTTGTTATGATGTGAGGTTATCAGCTCGTCCTTATGGCGCACAGATTAGGAACCAATGATTTAGTAGATGACTTATGTTTCTAAGTGCATTAGTGACTGCTAAAACGTTTGTGCTTATTAGTCCAGACCAAAAACATAGTACAAATGAAATAATAGAAGTTCCTTGCTTTAATATCATATTACAACACTTAGCATCAGAGTGGAAGCACATTCCTTGCAAATAAGAAGATAAGTAACAAAATTCAATTTTATACTAGACCTAAACTCAATATGTACAAAAAAATATAAATACTAGAGATCATATGATCACTCTAACTAGTTGTTATATTTCGGTTTTAAGCTAGGCATGCATTTGGGTCATTGCTAATTGAGCTTGTATATAAAGCAAGTGGTGCCAACTAGTTCTATTTTAACTCGAAGAAAATACTTGATGAAGATAAATTAATTATTTTGCACATGCTTTTTCAACTGAAATCTAATGATCAAATAAAAGAATCATTAGCTTGGAAGGTTAGCATATGATTGCAAAAATAGGCGACATGTAACTGGAAATCATGACCAAAATTCGATAATTATATTAAGTATTTAAAGTAGACAAGTTATATAATGATTTTTCACCCAACCCTGATATAGAACGGACCAGATTATAAATTTATTTATGCATTTTGTCAAAAAAAGGGAAATGTGTTAGCCCATGAAAACCACTTTGGGTCTGTAACTACAGTGTTCGAGACATCAATTCATTTGTATCAGTAACTTCTTCGAGACTTATAGCATCCCTCTCTCATCTCTTGTTAAAGGGCTTTAAACCCATATATTTTATACAATGACTTATATCACAGCAATATCAATATGCACAGACTTTGAGTTCCAGGCCAGCTTCTCAATGAGCTGTCGGCGCATGTGAAAACAAGCAATTCCCAAGTCTACTTTATGAAGACCTTAATTCTTTGTTCCGTTTGTGTAATATACACATTTCAGCCACTCCCTTATCCTGACAATTCTTTTTTTCTCTTTTTAGATGTGAATTTATTTGTAACCTTGATGCTATCTATTACACTACACTCTTCAAGCCTTCCCCAAACCTTTGATAGACTCAAATTAAATTGTATGCTTGTTATGCTTAAATAAAATTTGAAGTAGACCAAGTTTCATTGCATTGAAAGTTAGTCATTTTTTTATTCCCATGTGATAATATTCTTAAATTAAGTCATTATATTATTAGCAGGATTTTTTCTGCTCCTGGAGATTTTTTGTAATATGCATACACCTTAATTAGTTCTGTATCACAATGCTAGTTTTTATTGGTGATAGTGTTAATTCTTTGAGTTATACATCTTCCCATGAACACTGGGCAGTCCAATTTGATAAGTAGTAGTATGGTTCAGATTTTGTTAGGGATATTATTTGTTATCTGTCATGTAGTGCGCGTTGTCATAATATTTATCCTTTTTTCTTTTTGCATTACAGCCAGGACATCTTACATACTCACCACAGTACGGAACATCGTTCTCAGAGAGAATAAGAGACCTCTCCACCAATAGCTGGAGTCCGTTTTCAGGAGTGGGTCCTATGCAATGTCGCGAAGCGCCTAGTTTGTACCACTCTCATTTGGCACAGTCTGAAGAACATACGAGAATGCCACGTGAGGCCGGAACTTCGAATGGACTTAACAGATATAATACCAGCGGAGTTTATTCACTTGGTTCTCTAGAAAATAGAAGTCGGTGGGAAACTGATTGGTCAGTGAACAAGACAGCACGTACATCGGAGATACATGAAAATGGAAATTCAGGTATTCATTTCCCTTTGTATTTAAATATAAAACACATTATTACTTATTGATACTGTATCACTGTTCATGAGAAGCAGCTCAACATGTATGCAAGTGGGTAGAATCTGATGTGCCTTTTGTTGTTTTGTGTATCAAAATCTCTGTAGGCATACCTCGGGAAATGTTGTCATCCAAGGAAGTTTCATCTAATCTGAGATCGGAACCCTTATTACCAAATTCTTCGGCAAATGAATCTAATAGTGAAATGACAGCATCAGGGACCCTTTTACGAACTGCTCTTTTGTCTCAAACACCGAATTTATTTCACAACATCCATAGCAGTGAGGTTGACCCGTCTGTTGAAACACCAATACGAAATGGAAGACTGCGTGGAGATGGAAAAGGGAAAAACCAGGTCCTCGCACGTTATTTGCCAAAGACTACAGATGAAGAGCTACAAAAAATAGCTGGATCGTATCCTTTTCCTACAACCTTTTAGTGATTGCTTTTATTAGTGACATGATGAGTCTGCTGTGACTATAAGTGTGTGCTGTTCATGAACTGCAATTGTGTCGTATAATTGCTAACTTACTACGCATTCTACATGGATGCTGTATAATTTGCGTAGATACATATGATCATCAAGATATTTGAAATGCAAATATTACTCGGAAGAGAACCGACTTCATTATATTACATCATCTTAACACTCCTTCAGCTCTGAGATAAAACCATTGTTTGAGAAGACACTGAGTGCAAGTGATGCTGGGCGTATTGGGCGTTTAGTGGTTCCTAAAAAATGTGCAGAGGTAACTTGTTCTGATTGCTGATGTCTGATTCATAATTTTAAATATATAGTTAGCTTCCAGGAAATTCAATAGTACACAACATGATCACTAGAAGTGGCATGGCATGTGTCACATTTTACAGAATTGCTTTTTAACTGGCATTTGATCCAAGGTGCGAAAAGAATTTGCCTGACAGAGATCTCTTTGGTTAGGATCATTTACGTATTCGCTCTGTAATGCATGAGCCATCATGAATAACCTCAAAATGACTGGTTTTGGAGAACCTTTCCTCTTAGGAATTTTAAATTAGCATATTTGTGCTCTAAAGCTTCCAGTCTTCCACATCCTGTAACATCTGGTCAGAAGAATTTGCTGGTACAAACTGCTTGTAAGTGGACACTTTACTTCATCGTATGGCATATCAAGTCTAGTTATGCAGACAATAGTAAATCTTTAGGTACTATGGTCTGAACCTCTTGTTGTTTATGCTCAGAGTTAACCATCAATCCTACCAGTGTATCTACTTTATAGCCATAGTAGTAGTTTCAGTGGTTGTCAACCTTTTGGATTCAGGCACTAAATTTGTTATGATTCTGAAGTACACGATCTATATAAATGCGATATTATATCACTCAAATCGAGAAAATGAAATACTAGAGCAATATGCCCAAGATGCCGATAATGGGTGCTTGGTCTGTACCATTCTCCCACGAGACAAGCGACAAACAAACATTCAAAATTGTGTATGAAGCCGGGTTATATGAGTAGAGCAATCATTAGAACAAACCATGTTAAATTTTTTATTAAATCCATTGATTGAAATTTTTCTTATATTTTGATACCAAGTGATGACATTTTACAAGTACCTGCAGTTTGAAAGTTATGTGGAAATATTAAATCAATTCCCTTTAGTTGCTCATCATTAGGTATATGCTTGTGCCCTGAAAGACATCACGCGTCTATTTTTAATTTGTCACTGTTCATTTGGGAATCATTGTACTTATGTGCTTTTATGGGTGCAGGCCTACTTTCCTCATATTTCCCAGCCCGAAGGATTACCACTCAAAGTCCAAGATGTAAAAGGAAAGGAATGGGTATTTCAGTTCCGGTTTTGGCCCAATAACAACAGCAGGATGTATGTTTTAGAAGGAGTTTCCGCGTATATACAGTCCATGCAGTTACTAGCTGGTGACAAAGGTATGATGAGGCTTTACTCAATGTAAGTACTATATGAACTTGATGTTTTTTTATCTCCTCTCTAAACCTCCTTAGGTCTCTTCTCTCCACAATCATATTGCGTGCATTTTACTTTTACTTGGACTGCCTATGTCATGCTGTTAGTATTCTCGTGGAATGAAGACTATGCTGTAGCATTCATTATGTTTTTACCTTGTTTGAGATAGACCTATTATCTTCTGATGTACTTGAATTTTACATTTAGTATGGTGCTTATTCTTTTTCAGTTACATTTAGTAGGCTGGAGCCTGAAGGAAAGTTAGTAATGGGATTCAGAAAAGCTTCTAATGGCTCAACTGATCATGTATGTTCTCGGTTGGTGTTTCAGATTTTGAACTCTGGCCACAGGTTGTTTATGATCAGTGTGGGTTTATGGTCGATGACATGTACTTATATGAATTTCCCAATATATTGTCATCTCAGTATTCGGTTTCTTCACATTTCTATTTTACCGCTACATATTATTCTTCATTTGAATGAACAATACACCAATATACAAGCTAAATTCTTTTGTTAGAAGTTAGAGAGAAAGCTAATCGTTTTACTTGACATTGTCTATGTGCTTTTCACTTGTAGTATGAGGTATGTGGTATGTGGACAGTGGGGATTTCTTTTCCTTTTGAGCAAGTTGCATCATTTAATGTAGTGTAACGAATGAATTGTCATCCCAGAAATGATGATGACAGAGGCAACAATTCGCAAGAGATACTGAAGGGCTTTCTTTCCTAGATACTATGGGCATAATTCTTATATAGTTCCACACATGATTATTGCTTGGGTTGACTATCCTTTCTAAAGATGTGGTATTCCCCGTTTTTTTCAAAACGACTGTACTCTTATATTTGTTCTAGTTGTTGTATACTGTAGCTCGTTTTATAACAAATTGATTTTTTCCAACTGATCAGCTATTCACATACTCATAGAAACAGTAACTGCCACTGATCTTGTGTTATCAGGATGACGAGGCAAATACAACTAGCAATAATGGAGACGCCATTGCTGGGATAAACTTAAACTTGTCCAAAGCTGATAAATCTGGTTACATTGCAAAAGATATCACGAAAGTTAAATCATCCGTCTACCGTAAGAGGAAGAGTAGCACCTTTTCCTCCAAGGATAGACATTTATTGCTCGAGAACATGGACTTGTTTGAGTTAAAAATTACCCTGGAAGAAGCTCAGAGATTAATACGCCCTTCTCCTAATGATTTGTCACAAGTTGTCTTAGTTGAAAATGAGATTGAAGAATACAAGGTAAAATAAATTTCGTGCATGCCTTTGTAATCAACTGATCAGTGACCCTGCAATTCATGATCTCTTTGGCATTGTTAGGTTCTTCCTTGAGGTTTGTGTGTCTTTATCGTCGTTTTGGTATGGTTGGGCACTTCTTTTCTGCGTCTGCATGTGGGTGAATAAAGGGTGGGAGTGCATACACGCATACATGTGTGGTGATTGGGTGTGTGTGTGTCTGCATGTTTGTGTGTCACATATGTCAAAAGAACTCACGCTGATACTTTTATGGATACTTTTATGGATTGTGATTGACTTTTGTTTTTTTAAATGGCAAGTGCCCAAAGAGTCTTCTATACAATAGTTTCTTCTAGTTAACTGTTAAAGCAATCTGTATGATAACAACGTAATAATCATAGACATTTTATTGAAAGATAAGTTTCTTTTATATCAAATATATGGTAATGCCTTCACTTTACCCAATAGGTGGGACCAATTATAAGTCTTATAATGGTCATTTTGCTTTCTTAGCGATGCCGTACTCTATAATTCTATGGTCTTAACTACTATCCACAGTCGCATATGAGTTAGGTATTCAGGAATCTGACAAAATTTATGCTTACAGGATTGCCCTGTCATCGGGAAGCCAACTATTTTCACAACTGACCAAATGGGGTAATCAAAATTTCATCGAATTTCAGGAATTTTGTTGACATATCAGTACGTTATAATTATATTTTCTATGCATACAAATGAGGGAAAAAAGATTCGTCAGCCACATTTTGCTACATGATTCCATACTCCCTTGAAACAATTGCTTTACAGATTTACAATTCAATATCAGAAATTTATTTTATCTTTCTAGAATATGTATAGTCAATATTTGATACAGCCTCTCATACCTTTGAACATATCATTGATATGATTGTTTTTAGTATCAACCTATATTTTTAAAATAGAAAAAACAAAAAAGATTCAGCTCCAGGTCTAATGTAAGAAAATTATATGTACTTCTTCTTTTTTTTGTAGAGAAGACCATTGAAGCTATAACTTCACCATGAACCTCACTGTTTATACTGTTATTTATTTCTTTCTTGGTAGTATTTTATGAAAATCATTTACACCTGATTTCTTCATCTTGCCAGTGAAAGTATTCAGTGGGCTCAATGTGAAGACTGTTTAAAGTGGCGTAGATTACCTGCTGACGCTCTCCTTCCTGCTAAGTGGACATGCTCAAACAACATCTGGGATTCAGAAAGGTTGCCATTGGCCCACTGCCAAGAATATTGCATCTGTTTTTGCATATAGAATGGCATCTTGGATTCTGTTACCTAGTTATTTTCTTCTTGTTCGGTGCTGTATTGGGGATGCATGTGGGTACATATTTAATTTGCAGTATTCTTTCAATCAATGGCAACAATACCCTGCTACACAGTTCTGTAATTTCCTTTTGGCTTATGGGTGGCCACACAATGGCACTTCTGTTGTTCCATTGTCACAGTCCTTTATTTCTTTTGGATGATGTGATATTTGAGTCCCATTGAATATAACTCCTGCTCGACCTCCTGGTTGATGGATACTTAACCATTTATTTTCCCCTCCTTTCAGGTCTATTTGTTCATCTCGTCAAGATATTTCAGCTGAGCAGCTTGATGACTTGTTATTCTCCAAAAATCAATGTATGTTATTCCAGATTTTTTGCACATGTTAATTTGTTCTTTCTTTTTTTCTTTCAAATCTGGAGGGAGGGTATTGTGCAAAGCATGAGAAAACATAAACCCTGGGGCAGTTTCACGTGGCATAGGTTGATGCTGAAAGGTGATCCATTGTATTGACTGATCACGTGAATGTGGTGAATGACTTGTCTTATACTATGTTGAACAGCTGTTTCTAAGAAAATGAAGATAGCAAACCAGGATGTGGATAATTTTGAAGCTGTAGAGGGGCTTGACGCACTTGCAAATCTAGCTATCTTGGGGGAAGGTCAGGCCATTGCTTCATCAGGTCATATCACGACAAAGCATCCTAGGCACAGAATTGGCTGTTCTTGCATTGTTTGCATACAGCCTCCAAGTGGAAAGGGTCTCAAACACAAACACACATGTGATTGCACCGTGTGTTTGACAGTTAAAAGGCGCTTCCAGACATTGATGTTAAGACGGGAGAAAAAACAACAAGAGAAGGATGCAGAAGCTGCTTCAGAGAAACATCAAGAATACCCTTTGTTGCTTGAGAATTCGCAAGAAAATGACCCACTTACATGCAAGGACTCAAGTGCTGCTGCTCTCACTGTGAAAGAAGTCACTGGTGAAGGGTCAGTTGACATTTCTTGTGGGAAGAACTCTTCCATCGCTTCTATCAAAGGTCAAATAGACCTGAATATAAAACCAGAAAGAGACGATCCACTGATTGGTAGCGAGCTCAACGCATTGAGGTTATGTTCCAATGTTGCACAAGCAGAGTATCCATTGAAGTCAAGCATCCATAGTGCCGTCATGGAGGTTGCAGGTGACGACCCGATACAGACCGTGGACGTTGTAGAAACAACTGTGGATGGTGCTGTCAAAGCCAGTGTCACTAATGAGCAGGTTGCAGCACCTCCTGCCGATGCACAAGAGCCAGATAAGGAAACAATAGTGACTACAACTTCTGAATAAAACCCTTGTTTGTGGACACCAAATATTAGTGAGCACAGGTGTAGCAAGCGTACTTAATCTCAAAATTCAGTAGGATATTATGTGTTGGTTAACAAATTATTATTCATGGAAGGAAAACTTGTAGGGGGCTTCAAAACGGAGACTGATGGCTTATTTAGGTCCAAGATTGAGAGCAGTCTTGATGGTAGGTCGAAGGAAAGAGGTAGCAGATTCAAGATTGTAAAGAATTAGTTCATTTTTTATGTCCCAGTTTCTCGTATGCTGTCTTTTTGAAAAGCCTGTAAAATTGCTAATTACACGCCCACCCACCAATCTCAACACAACCACTTAAACATGTAGACTACAGCATAGATCATACTAGAATCGAATTACACAACCAAGTACACACGTATCTGCATTTTAGGGTTTTGAATGGAGGCGCAAGGAGTTGGTTAAGTTGATGAAGTGAGCTGAGATTTTTATTTGACTGATGGCGCAGTTAACAACAACGTCTTTTACCGTTTCAAACTGAGTTTTTGGGCATAAGAGAAACTAAATACAAAATTAAGAAGTGAAATGAAAAGAAAAATATTTCAGAAAATTTTAGAGACATGTAACCAATGTCAAGTGCCCGATTTCCATTATGCAGTTTTATTAGTTCATATTCTTTGCTTTAGATTTCTTCCCAACAAAAGGAAAAGAAACACTTGGCTAGCACGACAACAGACAGATAGAACAAGGCACAGGGAGATATTTCATTGAGAAAATGGTATCTGCAAGGGAGCGTTTCTCTTTTCAATTTGTTTTAGTAGGATAAATCCAATCTTCTCGATCAATACTAATTTTGGTGAAAGAAAATATATTCATTTATTACCTAAAGGTAAATATTCGTACAAACAAGCTTAAATATAACTATTGACATAAATACGCAAATTGAACAATTTTTTCATGGACCGGTGATATAGAAACTCGAAAGACTACATCGAGTTATCATTTCCTTAGTTTGAGAAAATGCTAGACAGAATGCAATTTTTTTCTTCACATTCTGCCTAGTTTGAGAAAGTTGTTCCACTTTTGCTCCACTTTCCCAAAATATTCCTGTTATGTCCTTTTTTAGAAAGCGTTGTTCCTAATAATTCTTTTATTTAAATGTGTTATTTTTAACAGCGCCTATTTTCATGACACGTAATCGCCACATATGTAAAATCATGACATAATACACTGCAAAACAAATCTTTTATGTAAAAGCACTTCTTCTAACAACGTTTCTTCAAAAAGGGGATCGACTAGAATGTTTTCGGAAGGTTGAGCAAAAAAGGAACAACTTTCTCAAACTATGGCATATTTGAAATTTTTTTCACAAAATTCATGTATAAGAAAAAATATATATGTACAACTGATATATTAGAGTATATGCTTTGCTGCTAGTAAATATGATTAGTGTGAGTGCTTCATGGAGCGACTGATGAGTGCAACTCAGAATATAATTAATGGAGAGATGAGCACCAAGACTAATACGAGGATGACCATCTTAGTGGAATAGCTCTCGGTAATTGAGAGAATGACTTCCGAGCAGGAGTTGGCATGGGCCGAGCCCGCTGAAAGTCTGGCCTTGCCACGCCCAACCCACCACAAACATTCGACTGGGTCATGCCGGGTTCGGCTAGCTGAAATTTCTTTGGTCTTAGGGCCATTCATGGGCGAGGCTTTTGTCGGGCACATCGGATCAAGCTGGCCTAGTATTTTTGGGCCGGATTAAGCCTATTTCATTGTAAATTTAAAAAAAATTAATAATAAAAAATATAACAACTGATTTGTCAAATGAATAATACATCTCTTTTTGAAAAATATAGCTCTCTATAATGATTGTTTACATAAACATAAAAAGTTAGAACTCGGATCACATCTATCAAAAAGCTAAAATGATTAAATGTTAAGTAAAATTCAGATTGGATCTGGCTGGAACTGGCCCTACGACTCGCGGATTTGGACTCCCAACCGGATTGAACTAGGGCCGTTCTCAAATTCTTCGGCCCTTAGGCCAGTTGAGGACCCTAGTTAGATAGAAGGCAGATTAGGCAACATCGATAGATTCATCTAAGGAAATTTTTTACATATTACCTCCAATGCCACCTTGCCAAGAGTGGCTTTCCAGAAAATTAGATTTCATCGTTCAATCAGCGCTGATTTGAAGGCAATAATTCTACAGACGGGAAATGTTTATTTTATGGGTCCGATATTATTTATTGCCGTGTGGTACCCACCTTTGTATGCCACCAGCTTACATACAACTCCAAGAAAAGTATATCATGGTAAGGAGACGAGACAGAATGGAGCCCCCCCCCCCCCCTTGGCGCCTCAAGTAGTAAAACTGATTCAGAAATATTTGTGACAGCAGCACAAACCAGTAAAAAAAGCAGAAAAAGTAAACAATTTTGGGTGCAGGGATGACGAAATCTAATTCCACAAAACTTTTGGAACAGACTTCATCAACGCTGCACTCAGCAATGTTTACTCCATCTGGGTGCTGCTTCCAGCATTACTGAATGATATGTTTAAGTTGAATTATAGAGTTCAGAAGTTGAAGTAGTACAAGATCCAGTTGTACTACCACAAGCTTGTTGAAGTACTATCAGAAAATGTACCATCTGAGCTCGTACATTTTCTTGTCGTGCTCACATCTTTGTACCACCAATGTACTTGCCTACATGTGAGTGGTGGACACTACAAAATTATAATAATATGACATTGTAATCTTTTCTTGTTGGAAATGATGGTTGAAAAGTTCATTTTGTGATAAAGATTGAGTATATTTTTTTTAGGGTTTAAACAAATAAAAGTTTCACCTGTGTTCACAATCATCTTAATGTTGTTATGTTTGATGTGGATGAAAATTTCATTGTGGACGAGTTATGTATTTCTTACTTACTAACCTATTTTATGTGGGGTGAAACAATAATGTTAATTGACCCATTGTAACCTTAATTGAATAGTATATTAATTAAAGCATAATTAAATCATCCTTAATCATATTCGATAATTTGATTTCATCTACTCGCATGGTCTAAGAAATTATGCACCGTCTCATTTTATATTGGGGTGTTCAATTGATGCCCCCCTAATAACGTACATTCCTAAGGTACACTTTATGAGTCATTTAATCAAATGGTTTACGTGTTGCCAATGAAAACAGAAATCAAATGAGCATCTTTTTAGCATCAAAGGGTACCAAAGTAAAATTGCATTTTAATTTTCTCTCTCCAGTCAAATCTCATCAAGTTGTCACTGTAGCGGATTCATTTTATTGTAGCGAAATGTGAAACCCATTTTACTATAGTGAAACCCATTTTACTAAATTCCATTTTGATGTTCTAAGCATACAAAGTACATTGAGTTTAAGTTATGAATGTAATGAACTTAAAATTTTTTGTGTGGAAAATGCATTATTAATGTCTATTGCTAAAGTGGATTGCTACGTATATATTCAAATAAACTAGCAAAGTACAAATAGTAGCAAAGTGTATTGTTACATATTACGTAAAATCCTCCAAAGACCTTATGTGCATCGTTACATATAGGCTCAAATAAACTAGCAAATTCCAATATATGTAGCAAAAGTGTATTAAGTGCATTTCCCAAATCCTTTAAAATCTGCTCAAATGCTATACCCAATCTTGTAAAATTCTAAAGTGCATTGAGTGTATTGTTATAAATAATTGAGCTGTGTTAAAATGAGTTGAAAATTAATTGAAATAATACTATGAATAGTGAGACACATGATAAAAGAGAGATTACAGAAAATGACATATGAATTGTGACATGTGATAGCGAAAAGATGAATGGGTAATGACTCAAATGCCCTCTTATTCATTTCAAATAAGAAGTCCAACTAATAGTGGGAATAGTAGTGAACACATGATAATATGTGGATTGTTCGATCTTTTGATCCAAAGGCTAGAAAAAGGACTTTAGGAATGTACCTTATTGAGGTGGCCTCATTTGAGCGCTCCTCTTATTGTCTTATATATATTTATAAGGCTCTGGTACAAACCCCTCTTACGTTATAAAATTAGAACCAATCGTAGTCCTTGGATCATCAGATTTGATGGATGTGATTAATTGGCTCAAATATAATTAAATTAAAAATTACTCCCTCTAGTAAAAATTGGAAATTTATTCTTCTGCTTGTTGTTTCCCAGCTTGTCGTCTCTGTTCATCATCCATTTTTTGACTAAACCTCTTCATCGCAATGTATAGGTCATCTTCCTCGCTGTCTGCATCGCCGACTAAAAGTCAAGTGCATGCACATCGAATATTTTTTTAAAATTACAATTGTTGATTTATTCACATCGAAGAGATATCTATCATCATCGAATATCAATTGACCATCGAAGATACATCATCGGATATCGATTGGTCACTTATCGCGATCAGTGAGATGAAACGATGAATTATTTTGATGAACATAGACAGATACTCAAGAAATTTGATTTTTTTCATATTATGTTCATTTGTTTGTTTGTTGTTCATCAGTTTGTTATATATTAATGAGTCCAAATCAATGAAGATAATCATCAAACTAGTTGATACAACTTCAATTTGATGGAAAAGGCTATCAAAAAGATTAATATAATTACCGTTTAATGAATATAACAAACGAGTGAATATAAAAAATACGATAATATGGATTAAAACTATATGTGTTCATTGGTTTGATTATGTTGTTCATTCATTTGTTGTTGTTCATATTGATTCATGTCGATTTATGTACAGTTCAAACTTATGAATAGTGTAATAATAAATTTTTTTTTTTTAATAAATTCACACGGATGAACTTTATCGTTTTAACATACACATGTTAAGAATATGCACTTGGGAATTGTCCCACATCGCGTGAGAAATAGAAGAAATGCTAGTATATCTTGGGTTACACAACCATGACTCAGGAGCCAAGACTTTTGAGTCATATAGAAGTGTAAACCGGAATATCTAGCTATTTCCACATGGTATCAGAGCCACGGCATGCGGTCCGGGCCAATGTGATTGTGGGAAGCGTCTCTGAGCGCCAAGTGCATTACGAGACGCCCATTTGACGGCAGCGTGGGTTGACCTATAGTGGGAGTCGCGTGTTGCGCACCTACGCTGACCAATTGTGTAGGTAAAGACCCGTATAAAGGGCAGTCGCATTGAGCGCACCTACTTGCCGTTACGATGAGTAGCGAGCTTTCGGGAAACACGTCCAATTTCCCAAGTGAGGGGGAGTGTTAAGAATATGCACTTGAGAATTTCCCACATCGCCTGAGAAATAGAAGAAATGCTAGTATATCTTGAGTTACACAACCATGACTTAGGAGCTAAGGCTTTTGAGTCATATAGGAGTGTAAACCGGAATATCTAGCTATTTCCACAACACATTTAACAATAAATGTTGTATAGTAATGTGTTCAAATAAGTGAACATATTCATCAAACTATCGAATACAACTTCCAAATTGACAAAAAAAAAAAGGCTATCAAACAAATGAACATGGTTACCAAATATTGAATACAACAAAAAAGTGAATATAAAAAGATGAAAAATATGGACTAAAATTACCAATGTTTTTTTGTTTGATTATGATGTTCGTCGACTTGTTATTGTTCAAATTGATTCATGCCGCTTTATGTATGATCGAATTGAATAATATTACTATAAGAATTTCAAACTAATGAATTTTATCGATTTAACATACAAATTTTATCATATATAGTGTATAGTAATGTATTCAAATGAGTGAACATATTTATCAAACTAGTGAATACAACTTCCAAAATGACAAAAAAAGCTTTCAAAAAGATAAATATATTTAAAAATTAATGAACATAACAAACAAGTGAATATAAAAAGATGATAATATGAATTAAAACTACATTTGTTCATTTGTGTTAATATGATGTTCATCGATTTATTGGTTTTCATAGTGATTCGCGTTGATTTATATACGAAGCAAACTGATGAATATTTTTGTAATAAGTTTAAACATATCACTTTTATCGATTTAACATACAAAATAACCAATATATTTTGAATAGTAATGTGTTCCAATCAGTGAACATACTCGTCAAACTAAAGAATACCACTTCCAAATTTAAAAAAAAAGAAGCTATGTCATAGGTCAATATAATTACCAACTAATGAATACAACAACCAAGTGAATATAAAAAGATGATAATATGAATAAAAACTACATGTGTTCATTGGCGTGATTATGATTTTCATCAATTTGTTATTGTTCATATTGAATCATGCCGATTTATATACGAATCCAACTGAAAAATATTGTTATGAGAAATTCAAACTAATGACTTTTATAGATTTAACATACAAATTTTATCATAAATAGTGTATAATATTGTACTCAAATGAATGAACATATTCATCAAACTAGTGAATTAAGCTTTTAAATTGATGGAAAAAGCTATCAAATATACAAATATATTAAAATATTGATGAATATAACAAACAATTGAATTTAAATAGATTATGGATTAAACTACATGTTTTCATTGGTTTGATAAAGATGTTCATCAATTTGTTGTTGTTCATATTGATTCATGTCGTTTTATATACGAATCAAACTAATGAATAGTGTTATAATAAATTCAAACTAATGAATTTTACCGATTTAACATACAAATTTAACAATATATGTTGTATAGTAATGTGTTCAACTCAGCGAGCATACTCATCAAACGGATGAATAATCCAACTTAGTCGGCTACCGGTGGATCATCCACATCCATCATCTCTGAAATGGTGTGCAGCATTCTGAGCAAGAGGCAGGGGGTAGGCTGTTGTAGTTGCACGGGGAGACCGCCAGAGTGGACGTGCTGGGCTCGGGCGCGGGATGGGCTGAATCGAGGATGGAGGACTAAGATGGTTATGCTGATCGTGTGTGAAGTCGATCAAGATGTCAAGCTACATGTGGAGCTAGGTCTTACTGGCTGCAAGGCGTTGCTGCTTGTGGAGGATAGCCTCGAGCTGTTGAAGCATCCGTCTCCTTCAAGCGGGCAAGGCGGTCCTCGTGGTCGGCTACAATGACTCTTTGCTTCCTAGGGCGGGAAGAACCTGACCGTTCATGGTAGATGCGTTGGCTTAGCTCATCTCTAGGTGACCTGAGTTGGTAAGGTCACCTCTGGAAATGGGTCACCTCTAGTAAAATTATCATATTTTTCACTAGTTGGCTCTGTCCGGGGCATTTTGCTTCCAGGCACAACATGGATCACGATGAGGGCAATCTCCGTGATGAGGTATTCCCCTCTAACCTTCTTCAGCTTGTCGCTGGCTTTCCACTCCACAAGTCGCTCGCTCGGCATGGTGATGTCCCCGTAGTATATTACACACAAGATGTGGAGGTCAGGTCTTGTAACCTCCATCAGTCCATCCAGCCGCGCGTTCATCGAGCCAGCAAAAACTTAATGGATGTAGTGCCATGCTCCTCCTTGTATGTGTGAGGGGGCGACCCTTGGGGCCTTGACCATGTCGATCTGTGGCATCATCCTTCATGCTTCCCCTTGGCCCGCACCGTTATATCATCGCTCTCTGTCGTCTGGAATACGGAGGTGGTGGCTGATCACTTCTCGTGTCAGCCTCAAAATGCAATTTCCTAGCTGAAACTCCCATGCGGTCACAGCCTCACCATCTTTGACTAGCTTCCAGGATGCGAGAAACTCCAGGACAAGACGTGGGATCGTCGGCCACTAGCACATGATAGACACTCCAAGATGGTGGACGCGATGGTGGACCCTTCGTGGATCCTAATTGCATGCATGATTGGTGTGTGAGGTAATATGGTGATTTGTGAGGTCTTCCCTTTGTCGCCAAAGCTCTTATAGACCCGATGATGCCTTTCATCGAGGAAGGTGAGTGTTTGTGGGGATTGGAGAGCATTGGGGGCGGCCATGCTGTTGAAAAGAGGGGTTAAGGGTGCTCAAGTATGAGTGGAGAGAAAGTGTGAAAAATGAGGAAAGTGGGATTTGGCATTTATAGGCCTCAGCTGGATTTGAGGCGTCGCCTCAACTAGCTGTTATGATTTTTGCCGAGGCGTCACCTTATTAATGTGAGCAAAATAAAGTGACGCCTCAGTCCTCATGCGTCGCTTGAGTTGGGCAATAATGCCAGGCGACGCCTGCTAATCCCAAGATAAAAATGTATTTTTTTTTTAAGTTATTGTCATGCAATTTTATACTCTACTAAAACATAGGAATGAAAAGATAAATCGGGTTATTACCTGCAAAGGTCTGATTTAACGACCTGACAAAGACGTACTTTATCCTCAAGAGGTCAGCGGACTAGAGGTACCTATTAGTGATCTCTTCTTTGGTTTCCTTCCTAGCATACATCTTTTCTACCTTCTTACTATCTCATCTAATTCGTAGCCCGCTCCGGCCAGTCTTTCAGCTCCTGCCTCGATCTCTAAGTCTGAAAACATGTGGTAATCGAGGCTTCTCACATATGACATGATATGATCCTCCAAAGGATGGATTGGGCCCTCCTTCACTCCAACTTTCTCCACCACACATATGGCGTTGCAGAACTCTTTCATTTCTTCTTCAGGCTGCGAGTGTAGAGTTCTAGGCGTGCGTGTCGAGCTCTGTTCTTATTGTGCTACCCGAGTCTTGAGCATCTTGTGGTGTGCACCAATCTGCCTTACATGGCTCTGAAGACTCTGGAGTTTCTCCTCCATAGAAGCGTTAACTATTAAGTTTAATGCCTAGCCCAAACAAGCCCAATCCAATAATAAGAGAATTCTATAAAAGATGAGAAGAGAAGAAAGGAGAAGGTAATTGAAGAATGTGGAACATTAGAGAAAAGATATTTTTCCGAGAGTTTTCTAGAGTCTGTATTTGTAGCCGTAGGATTAATTTGATCCTAGCCATTCATTTGAGTGTAAGATTAGTATAAATAGGGGTGTAAGTTTGAGGAGAAAGCACTCAAGCAATTGTGAGTGATCTCCATCAAAAGAGAGTGAGTCTTGTAAGAGTCTTCTTTGATTAATAAAGTTCTCCTCTTGTAAGCAAAGTTACTCAATAATTTGGTATCAAGAGCTAGGCGGTCGGGGACCAACGAGGAGCGTAGGAGCATCGCTAAAGGGAGTATAGCGAGGAGTACAGTCGGGGACTGTTAAGAAGTTTTTGGTCAGGGACCAAGTACGGTACGCTCTAATCTTTTGTTCTTGATGGCTGACTTTGGAAGTTCAGTTAGTGGGTTGGAGAAATTGAACGAGTATAATTATCGAACATGGAGAACTTGTATGAGGACCTATCTTAAAAGTCAAGGTTTGTGGAGCATTGTTGATGGTGATAATGCTAATCCGCCTTCAAAAGAAAAGACGGCGGAATATGAAAAGTGGGAAATGAAAGCCAATAAAGCACTTCTTGCGATTGAGATGACTATTGATGCTAGTCTTCTCAGTCGAATCGAAGATGTGGAGACCCCAAAGGAGGCATGGGACACGCTTGCTGCATTGTTCTCAAAGGAAAATGCTGCACGTCTACAGCTGCTTGAGAAGGAGCTTATGAACACCTCGCAAGGTACGATGTCCATCTCTGACTATTTTGAAAAAGTAAAGAAACTCTGTCGCGAGATAGAACAACTCGATGCCAAATCAAAACTTGGAGAAGATAGAATTCGGAGGATTATCATCGCTGGTCTAAAACCGGAGTACAGCGCATACATCGCGGCTATACAAGGTTGGAAGGAACAACCTACGCTAATTGAGCTGGAGAATCTGTTGGCCAGTCAAGAAGCAGTAAATAAACAAATGACTAAATTGTCGTTGCAAAGCACTGAGGAAGCCATGTATGCCAACAATAGAGGTGGTTATCAAAGAATTAGTAGATCTATTCCGCCCAAAATGAGAATAGGCCAGGGTTATGAACTTATAATCTATAATCTGATGATCGAGTCAATTCCATGATTATAAGTTCATTCCATTTATCCCAAGATCGGTTGATTGATATCATTCTGACTTGAAGCGGGTTTAAAATAACAAACAACTTTATGGATTTTTCACTATCGTTTGCATGTATTACCATAATAGTGAGTTGATAAAAAATAAGTGGTTGGTTAGAAATACCAAGGTACACAAAGGCTTAGTAATAGAGATTATGCAAATTATACAAAAAAGCATTTCCGCATAAAAGGAACACTCAGTGGGGCTTTAAGTTGGTAGAAATGATCCGGTAGTACTTCCCACAATTCCGATCCAGAGTATGCCCCTATCCACTGAAAAAAACTATCAGGAACGAAAGAATCCTTTTCGAAAGGCCCCCCTTTTTTCCGGTTTTGAGAAAGAAGAAAAAGAAGAATAGGAACGAACAAAATGGATAGAATGCAATTCCAATAAAAAGGAGCGATCTTTTTTATTCTTTACTATAGTTATATTAATAGGGATAAAAGCTGTCACAACGACGAGATGGTGCAAGACGATATGAAAGAGGAGGTCATAAACGTAGGAGCGACAAAAGAGGGGGAGATCAACAACAACAGCAACGTTGGAGAAGTGGAGAGTATCAACAACGTGGGAGAAATGGAGATCATCAAAGGTCGTCTCCAAAAACGGATGACAAATGCTACAACTGTGGAAAGAGAGGACACTTTGCCCGAGACTGTAGAGCCCCTAAGAGACCAGCACATGGAAATGTAGCAACTCATGACCAGCGCACTGATGCTAGCGAAGAAGAGTGGGATTTTGAGGCATCATTCGCAAAAGTGTCATCACAAAACATGGAGTTAGAGGAGATGGCATTTGCTGCAGGTAATTTCAGATCAATAGACTATGATAATAATTGGATTGTTGACTCGGGGTGCTCTAACCATATGACTGGAGACAAGAAGAAGCTCGTTGATGTGTCTAAGTACCAAGGGCAAAGGCAAGTGGTGACAGCAAACAACTCGAGGCTACCGATCACACATGTTGGAGGAACAACATTCACGCCGCAATATGGTGACACTCAGGTGCAGTTGGAGAGAGTGTTTCACGTTCCTGGAATGAAGAAGAATTTACTGTCCGTCTCTCAGCTTGCGGCATCAGGTAACTACATAGTCTTTGGCCCCGAAGACGTAAAAGTATATCGTGACGTGAAGATAAAGGGCACACCCGTATTAGAAGGCCGGAAGGTGGAGTCCATCTACGTAATGTCAGCAGAGACTGCATATGTTGACAAGACTCGAAAGAATGAGACGGCAGACATATGGCACGCACGACTGGGGCATGTAAGCTATCATAAGCTCAAGGCGATTATGAACAAGTCAGTACTAAAGGGACTCCCTCAACTTGAAGTTCGAGTAGACATTGTGTGCGCAGGCTGCCAATTTGGGAAGGCACATCAACTGCCATATTCAGAATCAGAGCATAAAGCACAAGAGCCACTGGAGTTGGTGCACTCTGACGTGTTCGGTAAGGTCGCTCAAGCTTCAATTAAAGGATTCCAATATATGATCACATTCATAGATGACTACTCGAGATACACATGGGTATATTTCATGAAAGAGAAGTCGGAGGCACTAGACAAGTTTAAGGAGTTCAAAATAAAGGTGGAGAATGACATCGGACGGAGAATCAAATGCCTGCGGACAGATAATGGAGGAGAGTACTTATCAGAGGAGTTTTCAAAGTATCTCCAAGAGAATCGAATTTGGCAACAGTTGACTTGTCCTGGAACTCCGCAGCAGAATGGAGTAGCGGAGAGGAAAAACCGACATCTGGCAGAGATATGCAGAAGTATGCTTCACGCTAAGAATGTGCCAGGAAGGTTTTGGGTAGAATGCATGAAAACAGCAGCGCACGTCATAAATAGATTGCCTCAGGAGAGATTGGGGTTCACCTCACCCTACCAGAAGTTATGGCACACCAAACCCACAGTAAGTCACTTTCGAGTTTTTGGATGTGTTTGCTACGTGTTCGTGCCAGATCAATTTCGGATGAAGTTTGATAAGAAGGCGATCAGATGCATCTTCGTGGGTTATGATAATCAAAGGAAAAGGTGGAAATGTTGTGACCCTACAACCGGTCGCTGCTATATATCGAGGAATGTAGTGTTTGACGAAGCATCGTCTTGGTGGTCGCCGGAAAAGACAGTCATGCCAGACTCTAAGGAAATTGAGGATAAGATGCAGGAGATGATGGGGGAGCCAATCGAGCCTACGATTTCTGAAGACATCAGTGCTAGTGAAGATGAGTCATCAGTAAGTCCATCAAAGGAGAAGGCACCAAGTCCCTGGAAAACAGGTCTTCACAAAGATCAAACTTTAAGACAATCAGAAGAGGAAGTTCAACTACGGAAAAGCTCTAGACCTCACAAGCCAAATCCAAAGTACGCAAACGTTGCCCTCCTAGAAGAGTCGACATTTCAGGAACCAACAACATTCGATGAAGCAAATAAGAGAGGTGATTGGAGGAAGGCAATGCAAGAAGAGATTCAAGCATTGAAGGAGAACGAGACCTGGGAGTTAGTACCTAGACCAGAACATGTAAAACCTATTTCCTGCAAATGGGTTTACAAAGTAAAGACAAAGCCTGATGGATCGATCGAAAGGTACAAGGCTAGACTGGTGGCACGGGGCTTCTCACAGGAGTACGGAGTAGATTATGATGAGACCTTTAGTCCAGTTGCAAAGCTCACTACGGTACGTGTTCTACTAGCCTTAGCAGCAAATAAATCTTGGAAGTTATGGCAGATGGATGTGAAGAACGCATTTTTATACGGAGAGCTGGATAGAGAGATCTTTATGGAGCAGCCAGCTGGATTTGAAGATAAAAGTCACCCTAACTACGTGTGCAAGTTGAAGAAAGCTCTCTATGGACTAAAGCAAGCTCCCCGAGCATGGTATGGGAAGATAGCTGAGTTCTTGGTGCACAACGGATACAAGATGACTTCGGCAGATTCCAGTCTCTTCGTAAAGGTTCAACAAACTAAGATGGCAGTCGTGTTGGTGTACGTGGATGACTTAATACTCACTGGAGATGATGTTGAAGAGATTCGCCTCACAAGAAGAAATCTATCAGTAAGATTTCAGATGAAGGAGCTCGGAGAGCTAAAACACTTCCTCGGGCTTGAGGTAGAGACTACAGAAGAAGAAGTATTCATGTGTCAGGAGAAGTATGCAAAAGATCTACTTGCGAAGTATGGAATGCTTGAGAGCAAGCCAATATCTACCCCTTTGGAGGCGAACATCAAGTATTGTGCCGAGGAAGGACGAGAGCTGGAAGATCCACAGATGTATCGACAATTGGTCGGAAGCCTAATCTATCTTACTCTGACAAGGCCGGACATATCGTTTGCAGTTGGCGTGGTCAGTCGGTTCATGCAGAAACCGAGAAAACGTCATCTTGAAGCAGTACGGAGGATACTGAGGTATGTGAAGGGCACTACTGACCATGGACTCTTATACAAGAGAGGAGTGGAAAACAAAGTTGTGGGTTACAGTGATGCTGACTATGCTGGAGATCATGACACTCGACGATCAACTACTGGATACGTATTTCACTTGGGCTCGGCGGCAGTATCTTGGTGCAGTAAAAGACAACCAACGGTGTCACTATCGACTACGGAGGCAGAGTATAGAGCCGCAACACTCGCATCACAAGAAAGCACGTGGCTGATAAGACTCATGGGAAATTTGAATCAACCATGCGACTATCCGGTGAAGCTTCATTGTGATAACCAGTCAGCTATAAGGCTTGCAGAGAATCCAGTGTTCCATGCAAGGACCAAGCATGTAGAAGTTCATTATCACTTCATCCGAGAGAAGGTGTTGGAGGTAAGAATTCAGATGGAGCCTATAGGGACGGATGAGCAAGCTGCGGATATATTCACTAAAAGTCTGGCGACACCGAAGTTTCACAAGTTCAGAGAGCTATTGGGGATGACCGCGAGACCGAGCAGGACTAGGCATTAAGGGGGAGTATTAAGTTTAATGCCTAGCCCAAACAAGCCCAATCCAATAATAAGAGAATTCTATAAAAGATGAGAAGAGAAGAAAGGAGAAGGTAATTGAAGAATGTGGAACATTAGAGAAAAGATATTTTTCCGAGAGTTTTCTAGAGTCTGTATTTGTAGCCGTAGGATTAATTTGATCCTAGCCATTCATTTGAGTGTAAGATTAGTATAAATAGGGGTGTAAGTTTGACGAGAAAGCACTCAAGCAATTGTGAGTGATCTCTACCAAAAGAGAGTGAGTCTTGTAAGAGTCTTCTTTGATTAATAAAGTTCTCCCCTTATAAGCAAAGTTATTCAACATTAACTGGCGCTACTCTTTGGCGAACATTGCTCTGATGTTGTGCATGAGTGTTGAGATTTTACATTGTTTTGATGTGAAAATAAATGTTATTTGGTTAGAGATTAGGATGTTTCGGAAGTAGAGTTGGCTTATTTGATTAACATTAAACTTATGACCACATTTAAAAAACAATTCATAAATGAAAATTTTGAAAGTTGGTAGCTCTGAAAATCAAACTGTACTTGTCAATATAAAAATCAAAGTTGAACTCTCATTTGTAACTGTCTCTTTTTGAGTTATAAGAATGAATATATATATAAAAATGAGTAAAATGTTCCTAATCACGAGGTATATGCAATATCATATTCCTAAAAATTGATTCGTGTGTTTTTTTGTTTGCTCAAACCACAACAAGTATATTCTTTTATTTATGAGATTTGTTTTTTTATATAAATGATCAACAATGTTTTCATATCAAAATTGAATGTTGTTTAGATTTTGTGAAAATCGTATCATAATTACTTCCCATTTCCAAGAGATTGAGTATTTGTATTCAATCTCTTGAGGCACCAAGACAGGCAGCGACGTGCAGTGCTATGCCACTTTGTCCAGGAAACGTCCGCCAGAGAAGGAAGCTTCCGGCGCAAGTGCCGAGGCGGATGGTTGTGTGACGACCAAATCTGAGCCGCTGATCAACGTATTGGCCCTCGTTCGGACTCACAGGGACGCTTCATTCTTCGATTGCCGACTCCAGATCCAGGGATCTCTCATCTGTGTCGTGAGAGAACAAAGTAGTACTGTTAGTGTTAGCATCACTTGGATCTGAAGCCACTGCATCTCTGCATCAATTCCAAAGTTCAAACATTTGGAGTGGTCGATGGTCCAAAGTTCTTCTACTGCTACTGGTTGCTGGTTTAGAGATGTTCAAAGTTCAAACATTTTTCAGAGATGATGACAGTTTATTGAGTTCTCGTGCTGCGCTGGGCAGTAATGTTTTGGAGGGTGTTAATGTGCTGGGCAGTAGTGTTTCAGAGGTGAAGCCAATTTCATTTTGGTCGCTGATTTGTTGGGCTATGGGGTGGGTTTGAGTGAGTTAGGGTTAGATGTGTTTTGATGCTGGCAGTTGGGTTTTTTGGCAGAGAGTTGGCGGCCGGGCATGTGAAGGGTTGGCCATGGTAGGTGTGGGTTTATTTCATTAGCATGTTGGATATCAAAATCAGATTTTAGTTTAAGAAAGCTGTGGAACGCGATGAAGTCTCAAGACAGTGGCTTTGTTAATGATGTGTTGGGCAGTTTGGGCCTGGGTTGGAAATGTCCATTCTCGTTTTGTCCAAGGTTTGGCGTGAATTTGAGGAGTAGTAGTACTTTGCGGGATCATGTGTCTTGTCACTTGAGGAGGTCACAGTGTGAATGCCTGTCGGGGGCTGGTGGAGTTAGTTCAGCACCTTCGTGAGCATGGGAGATGGTTGTGCGGGCAGTGCAGCAAGACGTACAGGGTGGGGACTCGGTGTCGAGGTCGTGGGGCCACAGTTGTTGGTTTTGAGGAGTTGCCGATTAGCATGCCAGCTGGTTCGGCGGTACTAGTTTTGGGGGAGGTGATAGCTGTGCAGCAAGACCAGATGGTCCTTAGGGAGGTTCCTGGTGGTTTTGACCGGAGGTTCTCAAGAAATTGAGGTGTGCAGCGATCCCAACCCTGAACTTCCTTCCTAGAGCTTGTAGAAGAGGGGTGACTAAGTATTATGTCGAAGCAGTTAGAGCAGTTAATGAGGTTCCTGGAGACCTTAACCGGTGGGGGTTCATGCAGATTTTTGTTGTGTCAGTTCTTCAGTCAGTCAAAAAAGAAGAAAGGGATGGAGTCTCATTGGCTGAGTTGGTGACTCGCAGGTGTCACGACCCAAAGTCTTGGCCGAGACCGGTGCCTGATCAATTAACAAGCAAGCGTCCAAGGTGCGATGCAAATTAATATATTAAGTAAAGAAATTAGATAAATTTAAACGGTTCAGAATCCTGCCCAAGTACAATGGAGCAAATATTCCAACTGAATAAAATAACACATCAAGTAAAATGTTCTGATAGCACAACTGGTTGGATGACACCGTACTTGAAATGAGAAATTCCCTTGCAACGAAGAGTGGTCACTTCCAAGCTTACGTCTCACTTATCTGAAATTATTGGATAATAACGGGTGAGTCGAAATGACTCAGTGAATAAATAACATATTGTATTAACATTATTATCTTTATTTACTTTCAATGGTATAAATCATATACTCAATCGGTGCGTGTATGAATGCGTGAATGCACGATAATGTCCATGTCGATCGATCATAATAACAATGGGCAGTCGTCACTGCCGGTCCGGACCATCATATCAATGGACGGGCTGAGCCTCGCCATATCATATCAAAGAGCGGGTCATGCCTCGCTATATCACACACATGTGGGTGGTCATGCATGTGGTGTATGCGATGATACGTATAATGTATCATATTATATTTCACAATAATTATAATACGTATCGATATTATCCTTGTGTTGATATTAGGTCCAAAACTTAACATCTTTGTAAACACTAGGGGACCCGATTATTCACCGAATTCCGTTATTATTCAATTATAATTTAACATCATAAAGAAACAATACGATAATGTGATACAATAACACAATACGATATAATTTACAACGAGTATATTATTTACTCACCTTTTTCTTCAACGCAAAGTAAATCTGTCATCAATACTTAACTTGTATGGTTTCACCTACCACTTTAAGAACCTATCATAACTCATACAATTACTATTTCATTATGTATAATTTCCACAAAATTTTGTATCCCGCTAGGGTCTCATATATTCTTATAAATCTTTATTATTGGTTAAACATATTATGATGAAAATTCCCTTTAACCCTAATCTAAATTAATCCATGAAATAACCAGACAATTAGGTTCAAAATATCCACTCAATCCTCCCATCCCATCCTAAGTTTCTAAGCCTCACAAAACATGAACCAACCCACAATTTCAATCATTAAGCACCAATCACAACACACCAAGTGTCAAGATTTTCATACAATATAACTTGCCGCATTTCATCATGTCTAAAAAGGCTGTCATTTTTTTCATCATTTCTCCACAAATACTTGCTCCACTAATTTTTTTTATAAACACAGTATCCCTAAAATAGCTTAAATCTAATCACTAGTATCCGTCTTAAATATATTAAGATATTATAGTATCAAAACCAATTTGCAGACCATATAAGCCACATGCATAAACTGACCCATTATGATCCAAAACAAAATCAGCCTACATCGAAACCCCACATCAGCCATTATTTAAGCTAAAATAATCAAAATTGATTAGAAATCCATGCTACACCCGAGCCATTACTTATACATAAAATAATCAAAATATACCTAAAACCTTAATCAAACCACCACAAGTGATGTGGATAGCTTACATCACTCGAGTGAAAACACACATGTCCAGCCACTAATCAAATTCATCAGCCAGGAAGTAACATCAATCTTCTTCTTTTTTTTCTTTTTTTTTTAAACCGGCTGCCCCTCATCTCTTTCTTCTAGTATTTATATACATAAAAGAACCCTAATGTCTATTGGGAAGTAGCCCAGCCCAACACCATTTTAAATTAGCTATAGTAACAAAATTCCCAATAACATTTTCAGTAAATTAAAAATTATCGGGTATTACAGCAGGTTCGAGGTGTGGGAAGGGGGAGGGGACGGTCAGCGTCGCCTTTGGCAGGAGGCTTTGGGTTTGGGGACATCTGGGAGACGGGTGCCAGTTTTTTCTGAGGAATACCAGAAGAAGATTAATGTGAAGCGCTGCGGGAAGTTGGCGGCGATGGGTCGTCTCGGTGATGCGGCGGGTGCTTTAGTTAGTGGTGGGGTATTGCCGCGGTCTCAAGAGGTGATGGATGAGCTCGTACATAAGCACCCACATGCTCCACCTCCAGGGATTCCCACGGGGCTGTCTCCTGATTCGGTTGTGCATTCTTGGGAGGAGGTCTCGCGGGCTCTTCATTCTTTTCCCAGCGGTTTCGCCGGGGGGCGAGATGGACTAAAGCCGCAGCTGTTATTGGATATGGCTCAAGGGGTCGCAGGTCGGGTGGAGGAGGTTCAGTTATAGAGATTTTTACAGTCTTGTCGCGCTTTTGCTCAGTGAGAGAGCGCCTCTTAGTTTGGCTCTCCTTCTTATGAGTGCTCCAGTTATTCCTTTGGCTAAACCTGGAGGAGCGGTTAGACCGGTCGCTGTGGGAGAGGTGTGGCGGCGTCTTACGTCGAGGGTGGCTCTGAGTGCTGTTAGAGCTTCAGCGACGGCTTATTTGTTGCCTTTTCAGTTGGGGTGGGAGTGAAAGGGGCAGCAGAGGCTATTACACATTCTTTAAACCACTTGATGGGTAAGCATTCAGCCGATGAGGGGTTGGGGGTTTTGAATGTGGATCTCACAAATGCTTTTAATCTGGTTAGCAGAGAGGTTTTCTTGGAAGGAGTGCTTTCCCATCGCTGAGCGCTTGAGTTGAGTATTGTTATGGATCTCAAGCTTTGCTCTTTGTTGGAGAGTCGACCATTCTTAGTTGTCGGGGGGTGCAGCAAGACGATCTTTTGGGGCCTTTGCTTTTTGCCGTCGCTTTGCAGCCTTTGCTTCGTCAGAGTGGAGAGTTATGTCCTCATTTGATGCTCAATGCTTGGTACCTGAACAATGGTATATTAATGGGACATAGAGAGGATTTGTTGATGGCGTTTGAGGTCATTCAGGATTCGGGACCACGGCATGGGTTATTGGTGAACTTTAGCAAATCCTTAAGGTGGTGGCCAGGGGGTGGCAGGAACCGGCCTCCTGAGGTGCCAGACGGGGTTGATGTCTCGGACTCCTCGGCTTTATCTATTTTGGATAATCCTATTTTAGCGGATGGGAGAGAGGCCGATGAGGTGGTGGGGAAGAGAATTCTAGGCATTCAGGCCATTCTAACTGAGGTGTCTAAATTGGATAATCCGCAGTCGGAGCTGTTACTTTTGCGCGCTTGCGTAGGCATGCCGAAGATTATGTATAATTTGCGGAGTTTACCGCCCGATTGGATTGAGGGATCGATTCGCTCTTTCGACGCAACGATGCATCAAAGTTTGGTGCATATCTGGAACACGGGTTTCACGGTGGAGCAAAGAAGGTTGGTGGGTTTGCCTCTTAAGTTTGGTGGGCTTGGAATTCCGGTGGGGAGCTATGTGGCTCTCTCAGCTGCAGTGGCCTCCTTGGTGCAGGCTGGGGGTTTGTGGGAGATGCTTACGAAGGATTCGTTCTCTTCGTCCAGGTGCGGAGTCTTGCTTGAGAGGTGGAATTTGATCATCCTACCTCCTCAGTTGGATTGGTGGAGCTTAGGTCGAAGGCTAAGCCACAGCGGTGGCTTACCGGCCTGGCTGTAGAAGTAATCAGGGTAGAGATCAAGGGGCAGGGAGGGTCCGGGTGAGTGCTCTGGTGGGTGCTGTTTCTGCGTCGGGGAGTGGTATTTGGACCACAGCGATACCTACGCCTTTCTCTGGGCTTCATATGAGCCCGGCGGCGTATGCTTGGCCCTCAGGTACCGTATCGGACACGGTGTGTTTGCAGATTCCCGGGCTTGTACGGCCTGTAAGGGGTTTCACACGTCCGACGCGGCTGGAGATCACGATTCCCTTTGTCCGGGGGGTGGGAGGAGGATTCGAATGCATAAAGCGGTGAGAGATGCGTTATACACTTTTTTTCGGGAGGCTAATATGAGGCCTAGGCTGGAGGTGGCCGGCCTTCTCGATGGGGGAAAGAAGTCAGCGGACATTTTAGTACCGGCTTGGGATGCAAGGAGGGATCTTTGTGTAAATGTGTCCATTGTCTCTTCTTTTGTGGAAAGAGGGGCAGGGCTGGGGTCAGGGAGGCTGCTAGGAGATCAGAGGAGAGGAAGATCTCTAAGTATGGGGCCGTTTGTTCAGCTAATGGTCTTATGTTCGTTCCTTTCATCATGTAATCTGTAGGAGATATTGTAGCCAGAGCGGATCAGCTGATCAGGGCAGTGGCGGCGAGGTGGGCTGAGGCTAAGGGTATGGAGCCACTGGCAGCGCTCTCCATTTTGAGGCAGAAGTTGTCTTTTGTTTCGCGAAAGGCATTGGCGGACGGATTTTTATTAATATATGACTACGATTAGCTCCGTTTTTCCCTCTTTGTTTTGAGATCTCATTTGTAACTGTCTTTTTTTTAGTTATAAAAATGAGTATATATTTATCCGTGATTAATCATCACTCAATAAATAGTTTAAGATGCAAATTTGATACTCGGGGAAACATCAATCCCCGGTGCATCATTATCATTATGAGAAATAATATCAGTATAATGATTATTGTTTAATGGAGAACTTATCTGTTCATCATCAAGCTGATGAAGGCCCTTGTTACCAGTGTGTCTTAGTCTAGAATGCCATAGCTTGCTGAGATCATGGAGGCCAGCTTTCTGATTATCCACCGCAGGTTGTGCCAGCACATTCATTCTTTACCGATTCATTACCGATTGTGAAATTATTGTGAAATTCTAGTTAATATAGGTGGATAATCTCGCAACAATTATGTCACCGGGCCTCTACCATTTTGTCACCAAAATTATGACTAATGCCAAATTCAAGTACTGCTTGGATTTGTGGTGCATGTGAAGCAATGATATTGACGGTTTGGTTTGCACTAGCTTCCCTAGAAAATTGGTTGTTGTTGCTGTCGTGATTCAGGTGGGGAAAGTTGAATGAATCAAGGCCTTTCAGCAACACAAAGTGGCGTGGCTATTGTTGGGCTGGGCTTGTCGCTATTGGGTTGCTTCTTCATCCGACGGCTGAAGTTGAAGGTGCCAGATGAGCGGCTGAGACGCATCCACAAGAAGTCAAGACTGCGTCATTTTCATAAAAGGGGTTCAGCTGCGATTTAGGGTTAGACGACTCTAGATCGAAATCTAAAACTCTTGCTTTTCTCTCTCTCCCGAAACCGAGCTCTGCGAAGCTTTAGGTCTTAGAGTTTTTTTGTTCTCAGTTCGCTGTTGTTGTTGCAATCCAGTTGAGATTGTGGTTGAGGGCTGCATCCCTGCTTGGCTCCGTCTTGAGAGCTGTAATAGCTAGCGAAGAAAAGAGTGAAGGAGAGATTGTATTGAACGGTGGTTAGCCAGATTTCAGCGTTGTAGTGCAGACCGAGCTCTGGCAACGAGCTCAACGTGGATGTAGGTTCATCGAACCGAACCACGGGAAGAATCTCAAAGGTACTGCCTTACATCAAGTAAGCCACAATTAACATTCCAAAGCAACGGGATGGCAATAGTCAGTAAGAAATTTCACCTAGATCACTTTTATAGCGATCAAACAAATTGAACTGGACTAAATCATATCAAAGCTTATGGTATCTAGGCAAGTTAATGTAATTTTATAGACATTTTTGGTAACATAAAGATAGATTTCAGTATCTTCGAAAAAGGCAAGGCGACTACATTCTTTATGCTCTGTCTACATTGCTCAATGCTCTGTTGAGTATAGAGACTAATGCTTGGTCAAGCCCAATTGAGATTAGAGTTTGCACATGTTTCACTATATAAACATATTCATCCTATTGTAATTGTACATCATCAAAAACAGTGAAACATATTTCTGGTTTGGTAATGCCTCTAGACGTAGTCACATTCTGTGATGAAATGGGTAACAAATTCTTGTGTCCTTTTGTTAATTTTTATTTATCACTGCTTGTTGATCCTAACAACTGGTACCAAAGCTTGAGTTATAGCAGCGATAATGGATAACACCCCGTTAAGAAGTTTGATGGATCTGAATTTACTTTACGGAAGATGTAGATCGAAGATTACCTGTACGTTAAGGATTTGTTTCTACCGACGGTGGGGAAAAATCAAAGGATATGAAGGATGAAGAGTGGAAACTGTTGGATAGAAAGGCGATGAGCGCGGTTCGATTGTCATTGTCCAGACAGGTTGCCAATCATACAGTAACGTCAAAGTCCACAAAGGAGATACTTGACACGCTATCGGAATTGTATGAGAAGCCGGCTGCAGTGAACAGAGTTCATTTGATTCGGAGATTGTTCAATCTACGAATGACTGAAATTACAGTGGTGGCGAAGCATCTTAGTGAGTTCAACATGATTATTGCACAGTTGAGTTCAATGGATATTGACTTTGATGATGAGATACAAGCGCTGATTTTGTTATCGCCGTTGCCTGATAGTTGGAACGGGACAGTTACTGCCGTTAGTGCTTCAGGAGGAAAGGAAAAGTTAAAGCTAGATGAAGTTAGAGACTTGATTGTCAGTGAAGAGGTTCGCAGAAGAAATCAAGTTCTAGTACTGGTTCAGCTTTGAATGCTGGAAGTAGGGGTAGATCAGTGTCAAAATCGAAAGTACAGCATGGCAGGTCGAAGTCCAGAGAGAGAGAGACAAATCAGTCAAGGACAAGAGTAAGACCAAGTGTTGGCAGTGTAATAAGTTTGGCCATTACAAAAGAGATTGCAAGGCACCGTCCCCAAATGTGACTACTGAAGATGTTACAGAAGCATTGATTTTAAGTGTAAGCAGTTCATTGGAGTCTTGGGTGTTAGACTCTGGAGCGTCGTTTTAGTCAGGTAGTAGTGCTGAGTTCATGCAACGTTATGAGTCTGGAAATTTCGAAAAGGTGTATCTTGCAGATGATGAGCCATTAGATGTAGTGGGCAGAGGTGATCTTATGATAAAAGCACCGAACGGTTATTCGAATTACATAGTGTTAGACACATCCCGGGCTTAAAGAGAATCTTTTATCAATTGTCCAGCTTGACAATGAAGGTTATGTTCTGACATTTGGTTGCAACAGTTGGAAGATAACCAAAGGGACCATGATTATAGCTCGAGTGAATAAAGAAGGGACGTTATACGTGACTAGTAGCGTCCAAGAGAGCATCGATGTTGCAAGAACGTCCAAGAGAGCATCGATGTTGCAAGAACGAAATATGATACAGATTTGTGGCATTGTCGCCTTGGTCATATGAGTGAAAAAGGTATGAAAGTGCTTTGCTCAAGGGGTCTACTACCTGGTCTTAAATCCGTTGAAATCGGAGTTTGTGAAGACTGTATATTTGGGAAGGAGAAGAGAGTCAGTTTCTCAAAGGGTGGTAGAGCTTTGAGGAAGCAGAAGCTTAAGCTGGTACACACAGATTTATGGGGGCCAGCACCGGTTTCATCACTTGGTGCATTTTACTAGATGACTTTTGTTAATGACGCCACAAGGAAGGTATGTGTTTATTTTCTGAAAGGTAATGATGCGTTTGTTACTTTCAGGAAGTGTAAAGCCCTGGTAGAGACTGAGACGGGTCTCAAGGTGAAGTGTCTAAGATCTGACAATGGTGGAGAGTATGAACTGTGAAAATGCTGAATGCAGGATGGCAGAAACTTGTCCAACTTGTCGGCAGGACGACTTCCTTGAACAAGTAGCGCAGTATGACAAAGCGACAGGAAGTAATCTACTTGCTAAGTGCACAAGAGTGATTACCCAGTTCGGCTGTAACGAGCCTACGTCTGGGGAGCTTATCCCAAGTCCGTGGGAACCAATCCAGTAAATCAAGATTGAGTACAAGGGAATTACAAAAAAGCAGACTCTCTCTCTCTATTCTAACATCTACTCATCTAATAGTAATTGGCACTCAGGCTCCTCCTGAATGTGAGGCCTCCCATCTCTTCCCACAGTTAGCGTCTAGTCAATGTTGTATGCACTCAAACTTTCAGGAACAGCTTGTTGTCTAACTTGTTTTCTCTCCGGTTGATCGATCCTTCAACAGCTGCGCATGTTCCTCATATTTATGACCTGGGTTATGCATCAAGATCCCAGTTTGTTGCGATCTCCAAGTAGTTTGTTAGGGATGATCTCTTGTTGTTTTAATTGTTTGTTGCCATCCCGGTGTTACTTGATAATGTTATCTTTAAAACTTTTCTCAACTTTATCTTTAACCGATATCATTATCTTTAAGCCCGTATCTTCGGTCTTAGTCATGGATTTCGCACTCCCGTATTGAGATAATCTTCACACGAGCTTGTAAAGCTTCGGTCGCCTGGACAACTTCTTGTACAGTTTTGTGCAAGCATGCCATATGCATCCACAAACTGTATGAGTTCAAAGAATTTTGTGCTGTGAATGGGGTTCGTATGGAAAAGACGCTGAAAGGAACTCCTCAGCAGAATGGTATGACAGAGTGTATGAATAAGACTCTAAATGAACGTGCTAGAAGTATGAGGCTGAAATGTGGACTTCCAAAAATGTTTTATGCAGAAGCAGTTAACACTGCAGCTTTTTCGATTAACCGAAGGCCATCAAGGGTACTGGATAATGGGATTCCACAAGAAGCTTGGAGTGGTAAGGAACTCAATCTATCTTTTCTATGTATTTTTCGATGTGTTGCGAATGTTCATATTGTTGATGCTGAGAGAAGCAAATTAGATGCAAAGTCTGCCGAATCTGTATTCATTATATATGGTGATGATGACTTCGGATATCATTTTTAAAATGATAAAAATAGGTAGATTATTCGTAGTCGAGATGTTGTGTTCAATGAGCAGGTATTATATAACGATTTGATAAGTGCATCAAAATCAGACAGCTCAAACACTAAGGTAGTGGATTTGCATATTTCTAACTCGGGTGAGTTGCGGAGATCTAGCAGAGACATTATTCTACCTGTCAGGTATTCACCGTCCAATTATTATTTGTTGTTGACTGATTATGGTGAGCCAGAGTGTTATTCAGAGGCATCTCAAATTCATTGAAGGGGACAACTGATCATGCATTGTGTTTTTGAGGCAAGGAGATTGAGTTAGCAGGATATGTCAATGCAGATTTAGCTTCCAGTGACCTGGATAAGAGAAGAAGTACAACCGGTTATGTATTTACATTGGGCGGTACTACTGTCTCTTGGGCTTCGAAGTTGCGAAAGATTGTTTCTTTGTCTACGGCTGAAGCTGAGTATGTTGGAGTGACTGAGGCTAGCAAGGAGATGGTATGGCTTCATAATTTCGTAAGTGAATTGAGAGAAAGACAGGAGTATAGTTTTCTCTACAGTGATAGTCAGAGTGTCATCCACTTGGCAAAAAATCATGTGTTTCATTCATGGACTAAACACATAGAGTTAAGATATCACTACATACGTCATATTCTAGATAGAAAAACCTTGCAGCTGATGAAGATTGATGGAAGCAATAATACTGCTGACATGTTGTCTAAGACTGTGACGTTAGAAAAGTTGAAGCTATGCATGGCTTCAACTGACCTTGTTACTTAAGTTGAAGGCCTGGCACTACCAGTACTTATGGGATGATAACGAAGATGATTACTATTGAAATTAGTCTCTAGGTGGGAGATTGTTGAGTATAGAGACTAATTATTGGTCAAGCCCAAGCCCAATTGAGATTCGGGTTTGCACATGTTTCTCTATATCAACATGTTCATCCTATTGTAATTGTACATCATCAAAAATAGTGAAACACATCCTGGCTTGGTAATGCCACATACGTAGTCATATTCTGTGACGAACTGGGTAACAAATTCTTGTGTCCTTTTGTCCATTTTCCATTCAGCACTGCTTGTTGATTCTAACATGCTCTTGGTTTGATGCAGGCGGAAGAAGAATCATTAAAGGGACTTAATCTACTTCAAGGAGGTTTTGCAGACAAACCAGCTTGAAAATATAGTGCAGGGATGAAGAGAAGGTTTAGTGGTGCCATTGCGCTGATTGGAGACACAAAAGTATCCAAGTTTGCATCCTCTATTGTCATTATCACACCTTTGATCTTTACTCGTTTTTATGGTGTTTTTTCTTGAACATTTACTTAGGTTGTTTACATGGACGAATCCAACACGGGTTTAGATCCAGCTTCGAGAAATAGTTTGTGGAATATTGTCAAAAAAGCAAAGCAAGGAAGGGCAATCATTTTAACCCGTATGATGCTCACTCTTACTTTCACACCCTCAAACACGTTCTCTTAGTTGTTCATCTTGTTTCGCTATAATGTAATGTGTCACTCACATACAAATTTCCTCGATCATCAGCTCATTCGATGGAAGAGGCAGAGCACTTGTGTGACCGTCTAGGTATATTTATCGATGGAAGCCTCCAATGCGTTAGAAATCCCAAGGAGGTAATGATAACGATGGCGCAGTATTTTCCCAAGAAACTGAGTCATGCATTATGCATTCCTTCCCTGTCACACATTTTTCTCAATTTTATTCCATGAAAGTTATCGATTTAAACCCAAATCTTCTCTGAACAGTTGAAGGCCATAAATGGAGGCACATATGTTTTCACAGTGACCACAGCATCGGAGCATGGAGATGAAGTTGAGTGACTAGTGAGACGTCTCTCCCCCAACGCAAAGCGGGTATACCTTCTTCAGGAACTCAGAAGTTCGAACTGCCAAAACAGGAGGTGAACGTGGCTGAGGTGTTTTCTGCCGTTGAGGATGCGAGGAGCCAGTCCAAAGCTGGGGTATTGCCGAACTACTTTAGAAGATGTCTTCATCAAAGTTGCTCGAGGAGCTGAAATGTTCAATGAAGATCCTTCTTAAGCTCTGTTGTCTCATGTAAAATTCTATATCCTCATTCACATATTTATAATTGAGGAACTCATCGTTTGATCAGAAAATTTGAAATTTAACGGCTCTTTTTATATGGGCCAGAATTCACGGGCCAATTTTAATGGGCTTTTGATAAGATAAGGCCCATTATTATAACGTTAAGAGTTAAGAATCTGTAGACCAGTAACAACATCTCCCTCTAAGAAACGACATCGTTTGAAATTGATCTCTGGGCCAAATACGTTTGGGCCGGCCTAGTCCATTTAAACAGAAGCGTCTCGAATGAAGCAACGTCTTCTTTTGCTTCAATGTCGCTCGCTCTCCAATTTTCGGAGTCAGATTTCTCAGCAAAGACGAAAACGGAAGCCGTTCGCTCGCTCCTTCCGGCTACACTCTGCTTCCTCGAAAGCAATCTTAGTGTCAAGCACGATCTCGAGCAAGTGCCGGGTCGGTGCCGAACTGGAACAGCTCTGTGCTGGCTGGGATCGGAGCCTCAGATGTTTGCTTAACCTGGGTTGGTCGACATGACTATGATGCGTAGAAGAAATCGAAGTTCATGTCTTCACCCATATGTCCCACTTCAGGTACTGATCAGTGTTTCTCCAAATGCTATTTGAGTTTCAGAGGCTGGTGCTTGAGGTCTGAAGTGTTCCTCCTTAAATCGAGTAAGGAATTAGAACTGATGAAATTTGGAGAGAAATATCTTGCAGTAGTTTATTGCTGCAGGTGTTAAAGCATGGTTTTGGGTTCATGATGTGTTTTGCAAAGCAAGAAAAGATAGCCAAAAGTTGATTTTCAACAGTTTAACACTCCAAGTTTAGGTAAGACCAACCTTAAACTACTTGCACATCCGCAGGCTACTACATTGTGTGTGTGTAGCTTTAGGATAATGTGCGCTGAGCAGCAGAGCAGCTAAACGATTAATTATGCAAGATGAAACTTATTTTGATTTGGTTGGGGTGCACCAGGCTCGGGCGACAGTGCAGCGCTCGAGCAACACGCAGAGGCTCCAATAGCAAGCTATTGTGATGAACCTCTCCCCTATAAAAAATAATTTAATATCGTGTGACTCAATGAATCACATATCAGATATTAAACTGATAAGAACAGATACTACACTTGATCTTAGCCAAAAGGCCGAGAAAGGTATGCTTTACCTGGAAGGAAAGGATAGATTCTTCTATGATACGTTTTAAAAATATAACGTTAAATTTGGTGATATGGGACTTATTCACATTAAATAAGAGGCAAATTATAGTCCTCAACTTCAATGACATTAGCCAGCCTATGTATTTCTCAGCAATGAAGATGGACTTATTTTGCTGAACTTTTGAATCAATGACTATTTTTCTGGGCAGCTAGAACAATGTTTAAACTTCTTTGCATAAATTTTACCAATGAATGTATTTGATAAGTGCCACTTTCGTATAATGCATAGTTTGCACTTTTGCAGGTGATGTTGGTAAGTGTTAGATTCGGTATATGCTTGCCTGTTGGTGGCCCTTACTCTTAATGCATGAAGCGACTGGTCCTTTAATTAAAATGTGTTCGACCTTAGTGAATCTGTTGGTTAGAATCTGCGGCTGCTTCTTTTTCCATAGATGGGGGATGCCCAGAGATTTGTTAATCATCTCTCCGCATGCGAGCTTGCTGACACCAGTGCAAACACTCTGCTGGGAAAGGAAAACATCCCATGAAATTCAAATGACACTCAAGAAGAGCTAAGTTTCGATTCAGTTCATGAGACTTGCATTTACAGAATGTGCAGGTAAACTTAGAGTCATACATTGACCATCTGTAAAACCGTAAATATGAACTTATAACATTTTCACCCCTGTTCAGTTTCCAAATGTGGTGTATTTTACAATGTGGTTGTTTAACCTGTTTTTGCATTGGAAAATTTGTTAATCAATAATTTCAGGAGCTAAAAATTTAGCTGTGAGCTGTTGGTCATATCTTACTAGCTATCCACTTGCTTGTCCTGATATGCATGCTCAAATGCAGATTCCGATATTCAGATTTCAAGCTATTGCTGCTATATCATAGCCAAGGTTATGTCTAAGGTTAGTCTCTGTATCTTTTTCAAGAATACTTTCTGGCAGCCTACCTATGAACTCATTTTAGAAGTACAACTAATAAGAATTGGTGTAGAGTTGATGGGGGCATAACCACAAGGTAGAACCCCTCCAAAAAATGGCATATGCCTCTTAGAGCAACGAGCACACAGTATTGTTTAGTAAAAGGCGAAAGAATAGTTCGCTATGTGCTCATTGCACGGCTGCATGAGATTAGAAGGGAATTCTCATCTTATTTATAGAACGATTTTCTGTGATTTTTATGTCAATAACTGATGTGGGACATAAACGACATTTGTGTGGTCATTGCTCGCCCATTTGAGTAGTCCGTAGTTTGCAACTCTTCAACGTCCACCTGGAAGACTTGTACATTTCATACTTTTGTTGCTGCATACAGGTTTGAGGGCATAAAAGGTTGAAAGATTGGGAACAAGATGATTGAGCTTGATCAGTCAGCCATTACTAAATCAATATTCAGACCCTGGTGGAGTACATGAGTTGGAATGTGATTTCAAGCATAAGAGGCTGTTAAACGCTTCAGCGATCATATATTCAGTTTCGGCAAGCTCACCTACCTCGTAGGAATGTCACCCAATGAGAGTTTAGATGGAAAATACCTCAAATTCTATCTGGATTTATTTTAGTTTTAACAGTTTGTGTCTGTTGTTGCAGTTAATGTTATAATTATTGTGGGATTTGAGATACTTTAGTGTGCTGGTGGTGCTCGCTCTCTATGCATGGACTGAGCCTGCCAGTCTGGGTAGAGAACGGAGATTTTGGTTAAAATGTGTGCACCCTGAATGAACCTGTTGGTTAGTATCTGCCACGGCTATTGATACAGATTTGGGAATCATCATTCATCAGTGTGAAAGAGCCAGCCTGTTAAAGCGAATCTGAACACTGCAGGAACATGAAATCCAAAAGGGCAGTAAACAATGGTGAAGTTTTACCGGAGTGCGAGGCTTGCTGGAAATGATATCCAGGTAAACTTATAATCATACAATGAGCATCAGTAAACACTAACTGTGAATTTAGTGACTAATAAATTTCACTGGCTTGAATTTGCAATGCACAGCTTGACAATCAGTAGTCTCAAGACCTGAAAGGGTTACTGTTTACCCAAGATAGAAGTAGTGACATATTTCAGTCATTTCAACAACATATATCTAATCAAACCAGTGCCTACTATGTGAAGCCTGCTTGAGAATTGTCAGGGTTAAATCCAAAAGGTAAAATACTACAAAGACGGAATGTATATGGTAACTTCAGAAGGTATTCTCAACTTATTTATATCTCGCTTTTGTACTATTATGTTTCGCCAAGGGATGGGGGATATAAACGAATTCGTCAGGCAATCATTTACTGTTTCATGCTTTGAATTCAATTTCCAAATGTCTCTAGAGTTTGAGCTTGTTATAGCTAAGAGGAGAATTTACAGTCTACAGGCAGCGGACATGGCAGATAAGGATTAAGGAGACATTTATAATGCGGGAACTGATTCCATGTGCAGTACGCTGCAAGTCAAATCGGTTGAAGAGTTCCGAGTACTTGGCAACTCTGCAGGTAAAAAGTCTCGGGCGCTGTGAGTCGAAGGGTGTCGGGTTATAACTTATAATCCATGGACTCTCATAACTGTTAAATGAACGAAGGTTTCGTACACCTTAAAGGTGAAGTTTCCATGTTGTATCACAGTACCCTTTAAATATGGGTTGAGCAAGGCAACAAATCACTGATCAGAGTGGCATGCACCACGAATACATCTATATCTGCACTAGTTGCCACTTTGCATTGAACCAGAAACATTTTACTAGTTTTAGCAGCACAACTATGTATTGATGGCAGTATATTCGAAATGACCTAAGTAGAGGCAATTAAGTGATTAAATTGGTCAGGGGCTGCGCGGACGCAAGCCCCCTCTGGCACAAATTATGACGTACACTCTCCCACTTGGGGAGATGTTAGGCAGGCGCACTCCCTCAGTGCAATGAGAGCCGCATGCCTAGGCCACAGGCCCTAATGATCACCCGTAGACCCCGTCCAGGTAAGTATTTGTCTCCTACTTAAATTTTTTAATTATACCTCACTAGTTTAACATTTCCCTTTAAGTATCTTCGATGTGGGATTCAAATCGAATCTCCATCACCACGTTTTTTTCCCCGGATGAGTCGAGTTGATGATGGTTTGATTTTTGCTGGACTTTTGGGCACTCATATGTCAGTCATCATTCTGGATGAAAGGGAGCCAATATATTGGTGAGCAATTCGCGAACAAATACGATCAAAATTCGATTCGATTTTAAACAAATCAAGTACGAACAAAATACTTAAGCTCGTTTAATAAACAAGCAAGCATGAACAAGGTGGTACTTGGTTCGTTTAGATTCGCAAACAATTCGTTTTTAAATCTTGTCTGTAAATTCGTTCATTTACTCATTTAAACTTGCTTAAATTTATACTTATTTTTATTTTATAATTATTTAATATTTTGGACTATGGTTCTACGTCCAACCAACCAGCCCAATTGAATTTTAAGTTGAAGAATGCCAATTTTTGTAGTCATTCAAACACTAATTTTTTAATCATCCAAACGATTCGTCTCCTAGTCATTGTCCCGTTTCAAAGTTCGTTGCTAGAAAAATACACTTCAACTATAATAAAGTAAATTACTCATTTAAAGCTCGAGCTTGGTCCGAACTCGTGAAAATTAAACAAGTCAAGCTCGAACATGTATTTTTTAACCTCGTGACTACTCGGCTCGAGCTTGAATTCTTATAAAATTTAACAAGCCGAGCTTTAATACTGTTATACTCGGCTCGACTGGGCTCGGTTGCAGCCCTATGCACATAGTTGATACTGGTTGGACCGAATATCAATCGGTTTTCTAATTGAATCGGACGATTCAATTCGATGTTTAAAAACATCGCAAAATTTAGCTCATGCACCCCCACGCAGAGCAACATTTTTTAAATTTTCTATCCAAAATTCAAAAATACTTTTGCCACTCATCCCCATATTATTATTTTTTATGCCATTATTTTTTAAAACATTTCACATATGTCTTTTGGAAAAATCGCTATCGCCAGTAGCGATTTGATCTAGTGGATCGATAAACAGATGAATCATATGCCACCTGGCATCTGACTAGGCAAAATAACAAGCTACTACTCGTAGTAGCGATTTGTGGTCGTAAAACATCAGTGACCACTGAGTTCGTTTAACATATCAAGCTGCTATTGGCAGCGGTAGCTTTACTGAAAAAAATGAACAAACTGCTAATGGGAGTAGCAGCTTGTTCTTGAAATAAAATCGCAATGCATTTTTCTCTTCCTCCTCCGATCTTCTCCTCTTTTCTTCTCCGCACGGCTCAAGTCTTCTCTCCAGGCGAAGACGATCCGAAGGTACCCATTCTCAAAAGTGTAGCGTTTGTGTACTTAATATGGTTTAATCACTGCTTTGAGTAATGAATATGCTTGAAAACCGAAAATCCCCGAATTTGAAAATTTAGGCTTTAGGGTTGAAATTTTCATTGGTCATTGATTTATATGCAACTAATTTGGAGTTATGTCTATTGCACTTGTGGAGTATATTGCACTTGTTGATTGTTATTGTGGTGGAAAGAAAGTGCATAATGGTGGTTATGGTTATTTGATTGCGTGAGTGGCAATTGTTAAGTATATTACTATTATTGATTGTGATTGTGGTGGACATAAAGTGGAACAACTTGTAGGATAATGGTAGATTTGGTTGACATGTGTTATATAGGATTATTCACGGAGAGTTCCTTTAGAATGGAAAATCATGAAGTTGACGGAATGGTTATGTCAACGTGGGATGCGTCTGACATTTCTATTCCTGGTGATTATAATCGAGAAGAGCTTAAAATTATGGATGAAATCGATAATGAATGTAGGACCAGTGACATAACCGGTTGTGCCAGCACATGGTAGAGGCTTTCTCTTTTCTCGCTTCTGATTAACAATCTCCCTCCTCTGGTCACTTCTCTTTTGTCATTGCTAGAGGTGATCATGCAGCCTAAGTCCTTTAAGGCTGATTCAGACAACAGGTTTCTTCTGAGGTCGGGGACCCATCTCACTTGCTGAATTTTTCTGATTTTTCCATCAAACATTCGGAGCGCTACTGATCCTATCCCTCTAATCTGCAGAGAGGTGTGATCTCCCAACTTGATTTCTCCTCCATTGCAGCCTTAGAGTATTCTAAAAAGTCCCTCATCTGGTGTGGCGTGCATTGTGCACCCTGAGTCCAGTATCCAAGCATCATTTCCATCTGATGCAGCTGCCATGAGCAGCTCGTGATCAGTATCCTCACACACATTCGAATAATCTGCCTCAATAACAATTCAAAACACAACAGACCCTGTCCTAGTTTTGTTCTAGTCATCGCTCAGATGACATAGCACTAGCAAACCTAGATTAAAAACCTAACATATTCATTAACGTTTGCAGATGACTTTATGGTCTATAGCAAAATCTCCCCTCATGTTCGGAGGAGATATAAGAAATCTTGATATTAATACATACCAACTTATAACCCAGCCTACATTGTTGGAATAACTCTTTCAGCTCCAACAATAAGGAGGTCAGCTATTTTGGTTAACGTTTCTTTTCTTTTCTTAGTAAACCTTTCATCTCATGTTTAAAATTTTAATCATTTTCCCCTCCAAAAATTTGGGGGGAAGTGTTGGCACATCTAGACCTATCGGGGTACGCTCATGGATTGCGTCTGGAAATTAGGTTAACAGTTATAACACCACCACCACCACCCCACTACCTTAACATCACAACCACAACGCATTCACACCACCACCACTAACAACACCACCACTCCACTACCACAACCATCACCACCACCACCACCACCCCACCACCTTAACATCACAACCATAATATCACCATCACCACCACCACCACCACCCCACCACCTTAACATCACAACCATAATATCACCATCACCACAACAACAACAACCCACCACCACAAAACAGTACTACAACCACAACACAACGACAACCCACCACCACCACATCACCACTACCTCCACCATTACCACAACAACAACACCACCACCGCCATTATCACACCACCACGACCACCATTATTACCACAACACTTCCAAAACCACAACAACTACCACCACCACAACACAACGACAACCCATCGTCACAAAAACACTACACCACCACAACACTACTACCACCATTATTACCACAACAATTCCAAAATCACAACAACCCACCACCACAACACAACAATCACTGCCACAACAAAATAATAACTCACCACCACCACAACACCACCACCACCACATTAACACAACAATACCACCACCATTATCACACCAACCACTACCACCACCATTACCACAACACTTCCAAAGCCACAACAACCCACCACCACAAAAACATCACACCACCACAACACAACAACCCACCACCATTACCACAACACCACTACCACCGCCAGTACCACAACACTACCACCACCATTACCACAAAACAATAACAATCCGCCACCACAAAAACACCACACCACCACTACGCAACAACAACCCACAACCCACAACCATCACTACCACCACCATTACCACACAACCACCACACCACTACTACCACCGTTACCACAACACTATCACTACTACCACCACCACCATTACCACAACACAACCAAAATCACAATAACCCACTACCATAAAAACAATACACCATCAATAAAAAATAATAATTTATTTATTTATTTATTTAATTTAAATAAATTTAACTTAATTTTATTTATTTAAAATTTAAGTACAAAAAAAACATGCACAACTTCTCAAATCCCCTCACATCCGAATGAAACATAAATCAACATATTGCTAGTTCAACTTCTCCCTCCCATCGCTCCTCAAATCCGTCTCCAACTGCTTGACCCTCCGACCTTGTCCACCCATTAGCATCTTTCCTGACATTACCAACCCTAATCGATCCAACAATGTCTTTTTCGGTTCTGCTCAGGCATATTCCCCAACACCATCTCCGGTTTTATAGGCCAAACCACCACCAGGTAATTTGACCCCTGTCCAAAATACACTAGTGTATTTTCTTATCTTGTTTGACTGTCCAAGCGTCACTTCAGTCTTTGATGTCCACAAATTTAGTGATTTTTATTTGTTTGTATATCTTGTGTGGTATATTTGAAACGTTATTAGTTGTATTTAGGTTAAACAAACGCCAGTTTTAGTTGATTCGGTTATTAGTTGATTTACGTTTTAAGGTAATATTCAATTTTGTTATAATTATGGTGTAAAACTATTACCTTTATCGATCGGCATTGATTAGGTGGTTTTTGATGTGTATTTGAATTTAATTGATTTATTTGTGTAGGTAACATTATTGATTGCCGAGGATTTTTTTAGAGTAATGGAAGTGGCCTAACTGATGTGATGATTATGTCAATGTTGGAGACGTTAGACATAATTGTGAAATTCTAGTTAATGTAGAAATGGGTAATTGTTGGAGTATGTTCACTTCTTGTTTTTGATGAGACAAACACCTAACTAATAACGCTATTTGAGTGTGCAGGGAACGATCCCTGGAACGAACATTGCAGCACAAATGCAGGAGCTGATAGAATCTTTGAGATTACGATTTCTAGCTAGATTCTCGGAGCAAAGTAAGGATCAAGATTGAGAAGATCCGATCAAAGATTATCAAGATTATTATAAGATAATTCTTGATAATCTTAGAGATTTAATTCCGAATTTGGAAGGTAAATCTGAGATTTGTTGCCCAACAAATCAGGGATTTGCGTTTGAGCAAATCTAGAGCTTTTTCCAAGGAGAACGAGATAAAGGAGAAGGCAGAGCTTTCGACCTAGGCAGCGAATTGGAAAAGGTCCTTGACATCCATCAGCGTAACAGCTAAGGCTCGGAAAGCTACACCGCCAAGAAGTTGAGAAAGGAGAAGTTCGCTACTCCGGAGGGAACTGAAGACGGTTCTGTAGTCTGTGTCAAAAGGAAAGTGCTACTTGTGGTGCGGTTGCCTCTTGGAGAATACCCAGCAAACAGTGAACTGGAGTGTCTGGTTGCTTGTGGTATAACATCACGTGTAACCGATCAAACACCTAAATACAAGAGTATTTTGAAATCCTTCTAGCTTGCTAGAAGGTAGTGGTTTTTTTCTCAGGTATCTTTTAAGGTACGGGAGTTTCCACTATAAATTGCAAAGCAAGTCCATTACTTTCTGCATAATTTACTTTCCGCTGCTTTATTACCTGGTAAGGAACAAAACCCTTTTGTTACTTGCTACGGAACACTAACCACGATCCAACAGTAATGAATGTATATGATTACACTGTTCAATGAAAAAGAGCTTCTTTAAAATTTTCTCCAATGGCGATAAAACAATTAATGCGAAGAAAGTATGCCTATGATATTTCCTACCTAAAAACTTGGAAGTCTAGATGACGTCTTTAGAAGCGAATAATCCTATCCTACCCCTTGCATAGTTGAGAGTGAAAATAAGGAAAGTTTGAAATAATTAATGACGTGTATTAGAGTTGGTGTCACACGACGAGAATAGTTTATTGTGATATTCGATAGTCATATTAGGATACTAAGTGTAACATGAATGGACACCACCTAAAGCTCTCCACATTATTTTTTGTCTTGAGTCGTAGAAAATCAATGTCCTGGTGGTGCCTCACCATAATATACATATATTGTCACCGCCATGGTGATACGACCATCACATTGCAAGATGTTGCATAGTGACTGGACAGTCACATTTTCATAATAATAAGGTCTTAAATTAATTTTCTTTAAGTTAGGGTTATTCTTATCATATTTTAATTTTATTTTCATTTAGATATGTTCAACAACTGGACGGGCCAAAGTTGTATTACTGAGACACCTCATCGGGCATCGTGATCAATTGGACCGTCAGATGATTTGATAGGAACTTCCTACACAGAAGAGAGGTTATTGACATTGAACCCGATGTGTACATAAGAAAGGTACTTTTAAACAATAGAGGTGTCTTTAATATATTTTAACATTCTTGAGTGACATTACCCTTTCCGGATCTAGCGTCGGTTTGGATAGAAGCAACCAAAGCCCCAATTTGCCACACACAAGCAAAGACACGCCATCGTGCGAAAGAAAAACAAAACAAAATGTGTTCATGAGTTGAAAATGTTTGTGCCATTTGGAACGATCGAATTAACCTTATCATCATGGGTGAGTCTATAATGACTTTTCAAATCTTCTGACGGATTATACATGGTATAACACGGGCACTCGTAGGTGCATGAACCATACTTAGACTGACCGATGTTTTATAATCCTAAATGCACTTGAGCATACTGCATTCATAAGTATTTTTTTAATTTCCGTAAACGATGATATGTTGCATTTGTTTGTAAATGCTAGATTCATGTTTATTTTGTCTTTGCAGGTTGCTTTATTAGTGCGTACGTGCAAAGCTAGAAATGAAGGGGTTGTTTTGCAAATTCATCCATGGGTAAATAAATTCCTTCATGATTTATTGATGATTCCATGCGAGCAGATCAAATTTAGTTCAGCCCTGGAGAAAAGCTTTAGATATTGATCAACAGCGTTTTAGACTTCATATTGGTATATACATTTTAATATTATACATTCTTCATCTGTACAACATTATTGTGCTGAACATTTTCATGTAGGGTCATCCGAAGAAGTCGTTACATTTGTAATTTAAACTGAAGCCTACTACAATGACATATAATGGTTCAAAATGGTTTTATTAATATGAGTTTGTTCAATGTTAAAGAAATTCCGAGATGGTTAAAATGAAGTGGCCATTGGAGTAATAAATAAGGGTGAAAGAAGTTTTCACAAGCACAATTCATATTCGTTTCAGTGCAAAGCGCTTTATATTTGTTTTAGTTCAAATAGCTTTTCATAGCAGTGATTTTATATTTTTTAATTCAAAATGCTTTGGAAGAAGAACTTAGTGCCTCCTCTGACTTCAAAATAGTATAAAATACAATGTTTTTATTTTGTTTCATTCAACAAAGACTAATTCTAAATTAGAAAAAGAAGTATTGTCTAAGGTAGCGCTTTGTCTGTTAAACGATGTTCTCAACAACGTATTATCTTGTCTCGGTAACTAAGCTTTAGACTATGTTGAGGATAATGCTAATAGTGCTAGGCCTGTTTTTGAACGAGGGGCATGTTGTAATGGATAAAATGGTAATTTTGAAATAATAAATAAATGGAAAATTTTACATTGAGTTGTGGAACTCATGTGGCTAGGATTTTAATTTCTATCGGCCTTTCAAACAACTTGGTTCTGTGGAGTGGTTATACACGCAAAATGTCTCCCATTCCATCATGCCCTCTTGCGTTCGTTCTCTTAGTTGTGAGAATGTTTAGTTGCCAGATAGCTTACGTGATTTAACTCAAAAGAATCATGTTTTCTAATATTGCATATATAACAAATTCGTTATAAGTCTATTTTATATCGTTGTCTTCCGTCATTACTATCACAATTATAATTTTCACCAAATAGAGACGGAGCCAGAATTTGAAAACTTGTAGGGCTAAAAAAAAATTTGCGAACAAATGGGGAGACACGTCCCTTTACTTGTTTTATCATAAAATGATCATTTTCGTATAGGACAAAATATAAATATGGGATATCTACTGCCAATTTTATGTTCACATTCTTATTGGGTAACTTGAAAGTTACATTTGGACATCGTGGATCAATTACGGAGATTTTTCGAGAAGGCCTGTCTTTCGACCTTGAGGCCCTCAAGCACCCTGGATAAGCTTGTCCCGGACTTTGCGTCCTGCCCCGACTCAATTGTTTTTTCGAGGTTTCTCTAAAAGTTATGAATCCTACTCCCCGAGATCCCGTCAAATTCTCAATATAAAAGCATGAACGAAATAGCTTCATTAAAATTATATACAATAAAAATTGATTTGTGTGTGTTATTTATTCAAACTAATATTTCTTTACATATTAATGGGATTGTTTTGGATATAAATGACCAACAATCAAAATTGAATGTTGTTTAGATATTGAGAAAATTGTATCGTAATTGCTTCTCATTTCAAGAAATTGGGTATTTATATTCAATATATATTAGTAAGTTTAAGAAATGCTAAGACTTTACATCATATTTAAAAATTAACGATGAAGAAAATAAATTGAATAGCGGTGGTGGTTATGTAGTTACCCAACTCAAATTCGATTTCCCACTCCCCACATTTTCCAAATAGTTATAAATCATTATAGATATGAACATATTGCTAATGTCCAAGTAAGTTAAAACAAAAATTAACTTTACAATTTCAAGCCGTTGATTCACCAGTTAAGCATGATCTTAAATTAATGATTTAGGATGCATATTGTAGCCAAGGTGAGTGCTTGTCGGGTGATGAGCACTCAGCGTAGGCGGCCCTATTTGATAGCTATTATCAAATCTTATGGATGATTATTCTCGTTCCTATCCAATCGGTTGAACCGGCTGATTCGAATCGGTTCAAAAACTTATATCTTCTAAAATGTAAGGAAGTATGCTATTAATGATGGCACTCCCCTTCTTTCAAATTTTCTTTACCAAAATAGCATTAATCACAAAAGGCATGCCTTTATTAAACACATATTCTAATAGCACGCATAAAAAACACGAGTGTATATTTGTAGGTAAAATCAGCTTTAGAGGCAAAAATGTATTGAAAAGATTCGAACGCTAAATTTAATGCAATAGAGAGAGGATCAAATGAAACCGGTCGATATTTAATATTATTCTAAAAATAATATTATAATTGTTTATATTATTTGTCTAGAAGAATAATAGCTTGATTCTTTGTCTGAATTTAACTAATTAAACAATATCTGATTTGAAAATTGATATCTTTGTAATCTAACAAGATACATCACAGTATAATTTAATATATATTTCAAAATATAAAAATACAGATTTTTGTATAAAAAACTTTTTAATCATTCTATTAAAATTAAGTGTGTATTTAAAAATACATTAAAATAATATGTTCACTATTGCACTTTAATTTATATACGGAGTGCACTATTAAAATCAAAATGCATATATGTACTGAATTAAATACAAAATATGTTAACTTAATGTATATTAAATTGAAAGTTCATTAAAAATACTAAACACGTGATTGCAGTTTAATCTATCATAAAAGCATGGATAAGAAATGATGAATTAATTGAACTATATGTTTAAGAATTTTATTTATTTTACTAAGTTGATTATTAGGAATTAAATCTACATAATAAAATACATTAACTTTCCGAGTTTTGTTTTAATTTTATTCCGTAACAGATTTTTGTGTATTGGTAGGAGAGATTTGAGTGATTTTTGAGGTTTTATTTGGTAAATATAAAATAAATAGGGAATAGCATAAACAATTAATTTTACGTTATTTTGCATTTATTATGTTTATTTATTGGATTACCACATGTAAATTTAAGATAATACGTGTATTGTTTGTAAACTAAAGGGTATAATTTATTATTCATTAATATGATAATGAATCGACTCTCAAATACTCCAAAACCTTAAAGTGCATTTATACATGTATGTTCAAATGTTTTAAAACGTGAAGTGCATTATTATATATATGACAAAATGCTCAAAAATTTAAAATGCATTGCTAAATCTATAAAAAAAATTCTTGTATAATAACGTGCAATATTGGATTGTGTTACAAATGAATTGATGGAAATAATATTATTTATTGTATGACACATTTCGCATGTGAATTGGTTGGAGGGAGAAAGAGAAAAAAAATTTATGAATAGAAAAAACATCATGATATAACGTCAAATTTATCATTTTGATCAATTTGTTATTTCCAAAATAATGTTTAATAAGTAACATGTGACATATTGTGAGTCAACTAATCAAATGATCAAATAACTTACAAATTACTCGACTGTCCTTTGACTGCTCCTATATATATCATTTCATTATTTCTTGCCCCATCGTCACTCCTTTTGTTTTACCAATCCCCCCCTCCCAATTCGTGATGAAGATGTTTCTCAGTCTCAAGCTCCTCTTCTTTTCCTCTTTTATCTGCATGTCCCAACAACAGGGGTTTGTATATAATTAGTCTTTCATATTATTTGTTTCTCGATAATTAAACACTTTCTCCTTGAATCCTCTCAGGGTTTTGGATACAAATATCCGTGCGGACATTCCGCCAAGAGGCTGGAATTCTTATGATGCGTTCAGCTGGACAATAAACGAAAAAGACTTTCTAGATAATGCCCGACTTGTTTCTCAGAATCTAAAGTCTTCAGGATACGAGGTGATAAATTCATGTTTATACTCATTAATGATCCCGGCCCGGCAGCCTCTAAGTGTGGTTTTTTATTTCCCATGCAGTATGTGGTGGTTGATTACTTATGGTATAGACAAATGATGCCCGGTGCCCATGCTGATTCACTTGGATTTGACGTGATTGATGAGTGGGGGAGGATGGTTCCTGATCCTAAAAGATGGCCTTCTTCGGTCGGAGGGAAGGGGTTCGCTGCGGTGGCCCAGCAAGTACATGAAATGGGTCTTAAGTTTGGGATTCATGTCATGAGGGGAATAAGCACTCAAGCAGTCAATGCAAACACGCCCATTTTGGATATTACTACGGTCGGTATATATATATATATATATATATGTGGTACCTTATTTGTGCATCATCACTAGTTCTAGTTTTGTATAGGGTGGCATATTTCAACAAGGAGGTAAAAATTGGACTGCGAGGGAGATAGGAAGACCGGAAAGACGCTGTCCGTGGATGCCTAATGGTTTTATGGCTGTAGATACCTCTTCAGACGCCGGCAAAGCTTTTTTATGGTCACTCTATTGGAAATATTTCGAATGGGGTGTTGACTTTGGTAATAAAATTAGCTTCTCCTTTTTATTGTGTCTTGAATCTCATTGTTAACCATTATCACTTTCAGTGAAGCTTGACTGTGTATTTGGGGAAGATTTGGATCTTGACGAGATAGCAATTGTTTCACAGGTAAAAAAAATACATAGTTTTGATAATTAACAAAACTTGATATGTTATGATGCAATGCAAGCTGCCTTTCATATGAGACATGTTTGCAGGCTATTGCGACTCAAAACTCGACGGTTATATTTTCAGTCTCTCCTGGAAAACTAGCAACACCTGAAATGGCTTCCAAAAATGTAAGTGGATTAGTTAACATGTATAGAGTCACCGGAGACGACTGGGATACATGGGCTGATATTTCATCTCATTTTGATGTTGCAAGGTAAATAATTCCGTGCTTATTTTTATGTTGAACATGTGTTGTCTGTCTCCTATAGACATTTAACTTTTAGGCCAATGTTTTCCCAGAGATTTCGCTGCCGCTGGTTTGATAGGAGCAAAGGGCTTGGCGGGAAAGTCGTGGCCTGACTTAGACATGTTGCCGCTAGGATGGCTTACAGAACCAGGTTCTTCCAGCTTACAAGCTCAACTAAAAATTAAGAAAAAAAAAGAATCAATTTTATTGTTAACTTTCAGTTTGTTATGTTGACAGCATCGAATAATGGTCCGCATAGAAAATGCAGGCTTACTCCAGATGAGCAAAAAACACAAGTGAGTCTTGTATTAAAGAAAGTTGTATGCTTATTTCCAATTTTGAGATTAACATGATGGATGTCGATTTATAGGTGACTTTATGGTCTATAGCGAAATCTCCCCTCATGTTCGGAGGAGATATGAGAAATCTTGATAACTACACACACCACCTTCTAACCGAGCCTACGTTGTTGCAAATAAACTCATATAGCTCCAATAATAAGGAGGTCAGATGAAAGGGTCTTTTTTCTTCCTCGCTTATTGCGATTATGTGGCTAAAATTTTGATCATTTTTTTTCCAAATCTAGATTGCCACATCTACACCTAACTTGGCACGCTCATGGGTCGCGACTGGAAACCAAGGTTAACAGTTACTTAAAAAAAAATAGGCACTCCGGGACATTTGAGTTAATGTGATGTCTTATAACGCAGGCGAGACATATGTGGCATATTTCAATCTGCATGATAAAGAAACATTAATATCTGGGAGACTTGTGGATTTTGATAGAGAGCTTCCTCAAAGAAATCTAACAGGCGTGTGCAAGGGCAAAGAGGTATGGAGTGGAAGAGATTTAGGAGTAGTGCAAGGCACATTGCAAGCAAGTATAAGCTCACATGGGGTAGCATTGTTCGTACTCAACTGTAATAAATAAGCAATAAAAAATGCTTATTCTTTCAAGTTCAATAAACTTCTCCACAAATTGTATTCATAACGATCTATTTTTCTTATTGATAAATAAATATTTTAGAATGCATCCAAAATATATATATATACATTATTACGTCACTCCTCGGATTCAAATTGAATTCCTTCCGCGAATATATTTCAAAGTCAAACTTTCACATAAATATTTAAGACCGCGTTTGGTCAGAAAAGTCAAAAATCCGAACTGTCGCGTCCAGAAATCTTCTAATCCAAACACGCCTCTTCCCCTATCCATCTTCCCATCCCCGCCCGACAATCCATCCGGCGATCCGAGCCATGATGACTCATCATCCCCCTCCTCTACTCGCTCTGCTTCTACTCATTACATCAGCTTATGCTACTGATTTCGTCTTCAACGGATTCAGCCGATCCGACCTCCTCCTCTACGGCTATGCCGAGGTCCAGTCCGATGGAATTTTATCCCTCACAAACGACACCCAGTTCACCACCGGACGAGGCCTCTACCCCACCAAAATCCCCACCAAGCGACCCAATTCGTCCTACGTCCTACCCTTTTCCGCTTCCTTCATTTTCGCCATGGCTCCTTATCCCAGCGTCCTCCCCGGCCACGGAATCGTCTTCCTGTTCGTCCCCTTTCCGGGTATCAACGGCTCCAACTCCGCTGAGCACTTGGGGTTTCTGAACCGGACGAATAATGGTCGGTCGGATAATCATGTGTTTGGGATTGAGTTCGATGTGTTTAAGAATCAGGAGTTTAATGATATCGATGATAATCATGTGGGTGTTAATGTGAACTCGCTGACCTCCAATTTATCGTACTCGGCCGGGTACTGGCCGGACAATGGGAAGAAGGGTTTTAAGGAGTTGAAGTTGAATAATGGAAGGAACTATCAGGTTTGGGTTGACTATGATGATGCTCGATTAAACGTCTCAATGGCGCCTGTTGGTATGGAGAGGCCAGAAAGACATTTGTTGAATGTGGAGCTTAATCTTTCTGATGTGTTTTTGGATGAGATGTATGTTGGGTTTACTGCGGCCACTGGGAGACTGGCTGAGAGTCATAAGATTTTGGCTTGGAGTTTTAGTAATTCGAATTTTTTGTTGAGTGATGAGTTGATCACTTCTGGGTTGCCATCGTTTGTGCTTCCTGGGACTTCTGCTGTGAAGTCTAAAGGGTTCATCGCTAGTGTTACGGTTGGTAGTATTGTGATTCTTTGCGTGCTTGTTGCTGTTGTTGTGCTATATGTGAGAAAGAAACAGAAGAGGGATAAGATGAGGGCTGAAATGGAGGATTGGGAGTTTGAGTATTGGCCGCACAGAATGACTTATCAAGAAATAGAGGCGGCGACTAAGGGTTTCTCTGAAGAGAATGTGATTGGAGTTGGAGCGAATGGAAAGGTTTACAAAGCTGTTTTGGATGGATTGCAAGTAGCAGTGAAGTGCATTTCACATGATAATGGGGATGGCATGAGAGAGTTTCTAGCCGAGATATCGAGTCTTGGAAGGTTGAAGCACAGGAATTTGGTAGGATTGAGAGGATGGTGCAAACGAGAAAAGGGAAGCTTCATGTTGGTTTATGACTACATGGAGAATGGTAGTTTGGATAAGAGGGTTTTCGGGTGTGATGAGAAAGAAATGCTGAGTTATCAAGACAGGATTCGGGTCTTGAAAGATGTGGCTACTGGAGTTTTGTATCTACATGAGGGTTGGGAAAGCAAAGTACTTCATAGGGATATCAAAGCTAGCAATGTGCTACTCGACAAAGAAATGAATGGAAGATTAGGGGATTTTGGGTTGGCTAGGATGCACGGACATGAGCAAGTGCCTAATACGACCAGAGTAGTTGGCACCATAGGGTACTTGGCTCCAGAAGTGATCAAGAGAGGGCGAGTATCCACTCAATCTGATGTGTTTGGGTTTGGTATCCTTATCTTAGAAGTTTTATGTGGTAAAAGACCCATTCAGGAAGGGCAGCCACCTCTGGTGGATTGGGTTTGGCATAAAATGAAGCAAAGGCAGCTTATCAGCATTCTCGACGAAAGATTGATAGGTATTGGTGGCTTTGACGAGGAAGAAGCCGAAAAAATCCTACACTTAGGAATGTTGTGTGCATACCCTGATCCAACTGCTAGGCCAACAATGTGGCAGGTGGTAAGAATTTTAGAGGGAAGAGCGCGTGAGAATGATGATACAGAATGTGAAGCCATTGAAAAGTGTTTATTGAATCCTCAAGAAATGTGGTCCAAATATCCGTTGTACTTGGGTAAAGGCGATCACCCAACTTTCAATGAAATTAAGGAATCCATTTCAACCTCAATGTCGCTCTCGTTGTCAGATGCTGTAATGGAGGGCAGGTAAGCTTGCACATTATGTGAAATCAAGTGCAATTTATCAAGAGTACAGCTCTTTTCCCCCATGCGCATTTGGGTGGCTGCTTATATTTGTATAGCAAACAAAGTTGATCTTCTGTTCAGAAATTGAATTGCAGAGTATGTGATCATCATTCTTGTTGGTGTTGTTCAGTTTACATGTTCTTCATTCCTTACTCCCATGGTTGTAAATTAGCATTCGGTATATCGATTAGATTAGATCTTGCATTCTAACTTTCGGGTTTTGATTTTATTGAGTTATAGAGTACACTGTATGTTTGCTCCCACTATTTTTGCCTTAGCGTGATTATGTTTCAGTAGCATGACTTATGCTTCTTGTTGTTTGACCTATCTCTTTTATATTTGATGCACTTATTTCCTTGCAAAAAAAGTCGCAGCTACTGGATTTTCTAATAACTCCACCTTTTTTCAAAAGGTCTATGCTTTCATTCTGCATTTGGAAGCTTTTTTCAACGTCTCTCCCCTCATTTTCCAAATCTAACTCTTCATCTGAATTATTGCCAATTTTCTTCCCATACAAAGATTTGGTAAACTCTTTGATTTCTTCTATTTCCATCAAGAAACGTTCAGTTTTCACATGGAATCCACACCGTCCAAGGGTTGATCCGTTCATTGAATCTTCTTCAACTGAAATGAAGTTGTCTAATAAATCTGTGATGCTTTTGAAATTCTTCATTGCTCGAAAGGGAGTAATTGACGTTGGCAAAAAATAGTGGTAGTAAATTTACTAATCCAATCATACTACGCAAACAATATTTTTTTTGTTTCGAATGACATCGGGTCTAATCTAAAGGAAAAGTCTAGATTAGTCTAAAACTAGCTAGCGATGCTTAATACAAGTCTACGAAAGAAAAACTGGAGTTTTGTCCTCTAGGCGAGGTATATCTAGTAAGTACTAAAGACATGTTTGAATTTGGTTTGAAATAAATCAATTAAAAAGCGTAGACGGGATCCTATTTCACTTTTAGGTCATGCGATTAGCAATACAAAACAGCAAAACATGCATAAGTAGTTTGATTGATAATTCTAAGGTTAGTATCAAGCACTCTAGATTCAACTCTCGCTCTGTTTTTGTCCTCGATCAACTGGAATTCACTCGAAACTTATTTGGACCACTTCATATCGTGTAATACACATTTTTAACCTGAAATGGACAAAGAAAACATTCAACGACATTATAAAATAGCAGAACAAACAAACAGTAAAGGGAAAATACAGACAAATATATGGTTATTTGTCAACCCACATAATAATAGAGTTGTGCCAATTATTTTACTTCACGCAAACTCTAAGAATCATTCAATTTATTGTGACAACAAATATTCATAGAATCGATATCAAAACTAGCATTCGTCAAACTCAAATTACCGCTCAATTTCCTATACAAGTCAGTGAAGCAAAAGGCGTCGCCTAGGCGAGCGCCTCTCACCTAGGCGTTCGGGCGTGATTCAAATCGCCTTTGGATGGTTAAGGCGAGCCGATTCCAAGAGGCGAGGGCCTTCACCGCCTTTATCAAGCGCTTCTGGCCTCCTTTCTTTTGGACTTCTTTTTTTTGAAAAAATTAATAAAACAAAACAACACCGTTTTGTATATTTACAATTTTTAATAAAAATTATATTTATTTCCTAACCAAAAAATTTTGTGACTAGGGCTTTGACGGGAAAAGAGTTCGCTCAATCGGAATCAGTTTCAGGAAGCGAAGCTCGAATGAAATGATGCAAATAGAGATCTTGAATCGTTGATCCCAGGTTCGAGTCTAATTAGAGGAAGAGGATAGCTTCGATTTAGGGGATAGCCTATTTGATTTGTTTTATTTTATTCACACAAAGTCATGCTCAGAGGTCACTGCTTGTGCTGCGTTAACCATGTTGCGTGTTCTCATATTGCAGCATTATGCAGAGTTGCCGGATATAAAGCGTATCATAGTCAACACCCATGCTATCGAACCACAGGTGTTAATACTTACCTTACGTCAAACATTATGCTTTATAGAATTTTTGTGAATATGTTGTTTTGTGCAGGCACTTGTCGAGTTTTTTGGGACTCTTTCACGAGAGTGGCCATTGGAGCTTGTAAACTTAAGAGGCAATCTTCAAATCATTGTGCAGGTATGGAGTGATTACAGACATGCTCTTACATCTAAGGTTTATATGTTATAAATATTTTATTTTTACAGGATACATATTTATGGATCAAAACAAAAAGGATCCTTGCTGGAAATATGCTACAATTGACCCGAGTAATAAAAATAACGTTATTTGTAATTTTTGTGGAAAGAATACAAAGGGTGGCATATGTGGTGCGAAGAAACATCTTGTTAGAGGTTATTTAGAGGTTGAAAAATGCCGTAATTGTCCACCGACTGTAAGAGAGGAGATTACTGCTTATATAGAGAAGCAGGGAAAGGAGAAAGAGGCAAAAGTGGATAGTTTGATGGATTTTGATGCTCATGGATTTGGAATCGAAGATGATGAGGAAGAAATGGAAAATCAACATTCTATGAAAAGGAAAGGTATATCGCAAGGTGGCCCATCTTCCAAGAAAGGCATGTAATCTATTGGTCCCATGGATATGTTTGTCACACCACAAGTCCCGAAAAAGAATTTTGCCAAACAAGCTACAATCAATGAGTTAGCAAGAAAAGAGCTAAGGGAACAAGTGGCACAAGATTTGGCTACATGGTTTTATTAAGTCGGAATCCCTTTTCATGCAGCAAAGTACCCTTTAAAAAGACAATGGATAGAGTCGGTCAGTTCGGTATAGGCTTGAAACCTCCTAGTGCGTATGAGTTAAGCGTGCCCTTGTTGCAAAAACAGAAGAAACATATTATGGATACTTTGATTGATCATGAAGAAGAGTGGACGAAAATTGGATGTATTCTTAAGTCAGATGGTTGGCGTGATTCGGTTGTGCAAAAAGACATAGTGAACTTTTTAGTTCACTCTCCAAAAGGACTTGTGTTTTTAGAAAGTATTGATGTTTCCGATAAAATTAAGGATGCTAAACAACTTTTCACATTGCTAGACTCCATGGTAGAACGAGTTGGGGAAGAAAATGTCATTCAAGTTGTTACTGATAATGTATCTAATTACATTGCAGCCGGTATGAATTTTATTATTTTTATTTACATTGCTGAATTTTATGTCATTGACGTTGTTGAATTTTATTATTTTCATTGACTAAAATGCTGACTTTTATGTTTTTCTTCGTCTTATTAGGAAAATTATTGCAAGAACGAAGGAAACATTTGTTTTGGTCTCCTTGTGCAGCTCATTGTGTTGATTTGATGTTGGAGGATATTGGGAAAATTTCTAGGATCAAGAATACTATTAAGAATGCTATTTTCTTAAATAGTTATATCTACAATCATGTAGGTGTTTTGAACCTTATGAGAAAGTACACTGAGAAAAGAGAGTTGCTAAGGCCTGCAGTCACAAGGTTTGCTACAACATTTATAACTTTTAAGTCACTTCATGAGCAAAAGAATAATTTAAGGCGTGTGTTCACTTCGGGTGATTGGGCAAAAACAAAGTGGGCAAAGGAGAGGAAAGTCATGTGTTAAGATTGTTCTCATGGAAAGTTTTTGGAAAAATATTGTATTTGCACTTAAAGTATCTGGTCCTCTTGTGGAAGTTCTTCTTAAGGTAGATAGTGACAAGCCTTCCATGGGATACATTTATGGTGCTATTGATGCGACAAAGAAAACTATATTGGAGAGTTTTGGAGGTGAAGGAAGAAAATGTCAGAAGGTTCTTGATATCATTGATAAGATATGGGATTGTCAATTTCACCACCCTTTACATTTAGCTGGTTATTTCCTCAATCCATAAACGTTTTATGCTGATCCAAGAAAAGTTTATGGAAATGAAACTATCATGATTGACTTTCATGATTGTTTGGAAAAATTAGTGCGGTCTCAAGATGATCAAGATCAAGTGGAAGACGAGTTGCCGAAGTACATAAATGGTGGTATCTATGGTAGACCTGTTGTAAGGCCAAGAAAAACAAAACTCCAGGTACGACATTGCTGAATTTTATAAATTATTATGTAAACTTGCTGAATTTTTTAGATTGTATTGCTAATTTTTTATTAATAGTTGAATGGTGGAAGACGACAGTTCAAGAGCTCCAATGTTGCAAAAATTTGCTATTTCTATTTTAAGTCTCACTTGCACAGCTACTGGATGTGAAAGAAATTGGAAAGTATTTCAACAGGTAAATAAACAATTTAACTGTTTGTCAGTTTTGTCATTATTTTAATTGCTTCTTTATGTTATGTTATTTATTTTTATTTCAGCTACGTACAAAGAGAAGAAATCGATTATCACAATCGAGGTTGAACGATTTGGTTTTTGTCAAATATAACATGGCTTTGATTCGGCGACATAATGTTCAAGATAGGATTGATCCGATAAGATTGAGTGATATTGATGATTCAAATGAATGGTTGATCGGAAGAATGGAAGAAGATGCAAATGAAGACTTCGTATTTGAGAACGATATTTTAACATGAGATATAGTGGATCAAGCAAGTGGAGCTAGTGAGCCATATTACTACAGTAGATCGAAAACTAAGCAAGTGAAAGACAAAGAAAAAGCTATTATGGTTGAAGTTGAAGAAGAAGAATATAATGTTGATGAAGATGTCGATGAAGAGGAAACTACAATGCAATTACCTAAAGGTTTACCAGATGAAGATGATGATGTCGAAATCGATTCTGATGATGATTACTAAACTATTTTAAATATTTGCTTTTGCTGAATTTTTAAATTTTTAAAACGAATGTCTTAATTTGTGACCATGTTCTTACACATGTTTTGATTATTATTTATTATGATTGTATTGTTTTAGGCTTAAAAGATATTGATATAATAGTTTTAAAATAATTTTACTGTTACATATACTGTTTTGATCCAAAAGGCGTTCGCCTTTCGCTTCTCGCCTTTCGCTTAGGACCATATTTGCCTTTTCACCCTTTCGCTTTTTTCTTCACTGATACAAGTAGTATGAAGAAAAGCGTCGCTTACAAAATTTTTTTGTCAATCACATATGTTTGCTAAGGGCAAGTTCATAAGCTCATGACAACAAAGTCATTCTCAAGTTTTAGACTATACGTCATGATCCGTAAGAGAAGAGGAGTTTCGACATTGAAAAATTTAAAATTTACTCGTACAAATCTTGATGCTTAAGTAATAAATTACGGGGGTCATACCTTAGACGTTTCCCAAAAGCGACATGCAAATGCCTTACTTACACACATGCGAAAGAACTTGCGGAAAAGACATAAAGTCAAAAATTAAGTGGATTTAATATTTTTTTTGTGTTTATACAAATGCTTTCAAGAGGGAACTTACATTCCTAACCCTCGGCATTTGTAAAACCTTAAAAATAAAACTTTTTTCCTTCCGCTTGTTACGGTAATGGCATTAAAATTGACAAAACCCCCTAGAGTGAACAAGCATGATGATGCAATATGGCAGTCTTTGACAAAACCAGCATAAGTGAACAAGTGGCTGAACAAGCTGCTGCTATAGCCGGAGCTGGTTCAGGAAGCTGTAGCATCTGTTCTTCAGCAGCAGCTCGGATCTTCGCGGAAGGACCTTGGCGGTTCATCCGTTACCATCAAGGGAGTTTCTAAATACTCAGAGAGGATATTCCAGTGGAGATTCCCAGATGGAGGAGAAGATTTGTTTGTAGAAGATTAGATTCGCAAATCAAATTTTAAATTTAGGAGACAGTGTTGCTTGAAGGATATTTCCAAAAACTGAATGATGGAACTGGGGGTTCGTATTTAAAGGAGGCCGGACAGAGTGTCAAACTCATCGAATCAGAGAGCAAATACTGAGAACATACGCAGAATATCAAGAGAGAGAGAGAGAGATTCAAGGGCGTGCAAGATTCGATCATCACCGAAGAGCAGAGCGTGCGCGCAGAGTTGAGTGACTGAAGCAGAGGCTGATCAATACTTGCAGAGTCTAATCATAGCTTGATCAGGAAGCCATTCAGAGCAGTGGTTGGTTGATCAAGGGATGCCGCGGAGGTATTGACGAGTGAACGAACTCGGTTAAGTGACTGGACGGCTAAACTCACTAGTGACAGGTGGTCACTGAGTGAGGGGGAGTGCTTCAGAGTGTGCAGCGCTCGTGGAGAGGTTCGATCGGCTCAGCAGAAGGCTCGGAGCGACACGGACAGTTTAGGTACTAGCTGTGTGCTACAGCAGGTGCTATAGCAACCTGCAGGTAACATTGAATTAATTAGAATAGGCTGAGTCTGTGGGATCAGAGTTGTAGCTATTCTGAATTATTTCAAGTCTGTAGGTGTGCAATATACAAGTCAGAGCTTGTTCTGACAGTGTGAATAGTTTAGGTCAGGTAGCATACGTGTCGTGCGTCGAACGGTGTTGTACTATGGACCTGAGAAGCTAGTGGATTAAGGGTTGAAGTTCAGCCCTTCCCAGATGTAGGTAGATTGGCCGAACTGGGGTTCTAGCTTGCTGCATCAGATTTGGGTGTTCAAGAGTGTGCTGTAGCAACTGCTTGTACACAATCTGCAACTCAGAGGTGCTGCGAATTTCAAAGCAGAGTGAACAAGGGGTTGCTACAGCCTCCCGTATAGCAGATGAGCTGTAGCATCCTGATCAATAGTTTCCGCGTGAAGAACAGGCTGCCCAGAATTGTAGAGAACAACAACGGAAGTTTTCTAAAGTAAGTTTAGAAAATTTCCAAAGACGCCCTCTTGGCGCAACAAGTCAGCTACAAGATATTGATGGCTTCCACAAGATAAGGCTGTTTTGGAAGGAGGTGTCCTTATCTTTAACAACCTACTTCCTATTCTGTTTTTGATAGGGCTTGGAGGTCGCTACATATAAAAGGCTCGGCAGAGCAGCAGACAGATCAATCAATCCAGAATCAATTGAGAAAAGCAACAAGTGCAGAACGGAGAATTGAGCAGAGTGGAGATTGATCATCACTCATTGTGCAGAGTATGCGCGCAGAGCAGGAGTGATTGTGAAGCAGAGACTGATCGAGACTTTCAGAGTCTGATCAGTGCTTGATCAGAGAAGATTAGTTGGAGTAGGAGACTCGCTGATTGATCAAAGGAGAGTCGAGGGAGCATCGAGAGTGTCCGGGGAACTTATCGACGACAGAAGACTCGATCAGTGACAGACGGTCACAGAGTGAGGAGAGTATTCCGGAGTGTGCAGCGCTCGCGGAACAGTTTGATCAGCTCAGCGAAAGTCTTGGAGCAACGCGGACAGAATTGGAACAAGTTATACTGCACAAGAGTGTGCTATAGCTACCTACGGTAATCACTGGTTTATTTAGAATATGCTAAGACTGTGAGCAGTGCTGTAGCTATTTATTTATCTCGAGTGAATAGGTGAGTGCAACTGATCTGAGTCTGCTCAGATCAGAAGTAATTCGTACTAATCAGGTGAGGCTTCATAGATTGATCTAGCGTAGGCGTAAAGTCAAATCTGTGTAAGGGAAACCAAAGGATAGTAGAATTATTGAGGACTCCAGAGCAGTTCTCTCCAGACGTAGGCAGTTGGCCGAACTGGGTGGCCAAATTCGTGTGTGCTCTCTTTCATCCGTTGTACAAGCTTATTTCCGCACAGTGGTATAAGAGGTTGATATAGCAACCTGCTAGTACACTCTCAGTAAACGAAGGCGTTGTAATTTTCAGGCCTTTTTTTTTTCTTTTCGCAAATGCTTTATTTGACCCTACACCTAATACTTGACAATGTGCCTAAGTGAGATATAATGGAGCATGAAATGCGAGTTAAACAAATGCAAAGGCTAAATAGGAATGCTAAAGTCACCTAAAAGCAGACAAGAACAAATACGAGGTTTTTATATGAAAACTATTTTTGTGCTCGCTAAACTTAACTTCATTTTTTATGCACGTAAAGAGCTTAAAAATAAATCGAACTAAGCTAGTGAATAAAATCATCTCAAAGAATGTCAATCAACTTAAAGATACGATTCATAAATTCAAAGCACAACTCATTCCAAAAATATTTTTAAATGATACTACTTAATCACTTAGCAAACGTTACTTCGTGTGATCAATACTTGAAGCTAGGTTGAAAATAATCATGCGATTACAATGCGCGCAAAATGAACATGTAGCATAGAATCATATTGTTAAGCAAATAAAAGCACAAACACAAGCGCAAACCAAACACCCCACACTTAAAAATTTGCTTAGTCTCTAAGCAATATAAAGTAATTAAAGAGAAAGTTTCGAAGGAACTTTTCTCATGTGAAGGTAGCCAAATGCGGATCCACCAATGCCCATGAATGATGCTATAATCAGTTGCGATACGTCTGAAACTCAAGAAAAAGATTAGCGCAACACCCGAATTCTCAAATTGAAATAGCTAGCTATTACATATATAATAATGTGAAACATATGGCTAGGCGAGAATTTGGAAAAACAAATGCGCGATAATTCATACGATGAGTTTACTTAGATATGCTCGAGTAAATCAAAAGTCATTAACTAGTGTACTACATTGCTTGAAAGAGGTTTCGAACAAATGTTCCTAAAGTCGCAAAATTCCCAAAGTCAACCAAAAAAATTCAGTCGCAAAACTGCCCGAATCAAATGTGATTCGGGGTGCATAAAAATTGATTCATCAGGCTGTGGCCGTATCAAAGTAACAGTTTCGGAATGGTCATCTGGTTCCTCGAATCAACCTTGATTCAAACAAGGCAAATATGTGATTTGACTAGTCTTGGTCGAATCAAACTAACAGTGTATAATGAGCCTTACGCCTTGGTCGAATCAGACTTGATTCGTGGAGAGAAAATTTTGATTCGACCAGCCTTTGGTCGAGTCAGTTTCCTAAGGGAAAATGCCAAGTAAATTGCTTATGTTCAAAAACCAAATGTCATTCAAAAGATCGCGTCGAAGCGTGTCAAAATATAAATCGACAAGTCAAGCAAATTACATAACAAATACCAGTACAAGTCATGACATACAAAGATGCAACCTAAACATCATTCCTATGGTTTGTGCGGTTCTCGTGGTCTGAGTCATCTATCTCTTACACAACCGCTTTGGTTGCGGCTTGGTCAGCTTCCCTCTCGGCTTCTTCTTCCTCCCCCTCTTCATCATCTCCACTTCTGCTCTCACTGTCTGATGGAGCGTATTTATACGATCCATCGAGTTGTTTATTCCCATTGTTTAATTGGCATTTTGCGTGTGATGGATTACTTCTTTATAGTGTTTCACATCGTAGGTGTATGAAGACCGCTTTTGAGATTTATGGCATTTTTAGAGAGTCGATGTGGAAATTGTCGTTGAAGGAAGTTAAGTGTGCATCTCAGTGAGAACCGCGCCGGAAGAACACTTTAGTTTGCCTTAATGTCTTCTTCGGGCGCGCTGCTAATGTCTTCATCGGGCGCACTGCCAATGTCTTCTTTCGGAGCATACATCATTTGATGACGTCAGCATTGGGTCCACAGCCCAAGATCAGATTTAGAAGGCTGCATGATTTACTTATAAATACAGACCTTCTATTTCGAAAAGAACAACAATTTTTAGCAAGAGAGAAGAGAGGCGACAACAGCAGCAACGCGCGGAAGTTGAGGCGGAGTTCATTGTCGGAGTTACTATTCATCGCCGTAGTTACTATTCATCGCCGAGTTACTGTTAACAGTTTCAGTATTATTTTTAAACTCAGTTTATTTTCATTATTGCTTTAGATGGATTGTAGTAGCTAACCTTAATTTCAGTTTGGGGATTTTATATTGCGACATATGATTTGAGATACTTATGTTTCGTAATTCAACTTAGTGAATTACTGTTCTTCGTTTGAATTGCATGCTCTGATTATCAAGTTAGCATAGCCTAGCGGTGAAACTGAGTTGATATCTATTGCGTGATATTAGATTGACTTTCCTATTAGCTAAACCTAGCGGTATAACCTAATCGGTGTTGAATCGAGTAATGATGAAATGCAGGAACGCTCAGTATAGAGTTCTAGCTTTTCTTTTTCTTGTTTTTCGGTATGTCGAATGCAAGAAGCGTCAATGGCGATGGCCACCAGAACAAAGAACATGACCAAATCAATGATGAAATGCCCTCACAAATCATACTACCATTCTATGACGAACCGGAGCGGATATTCAATCAAAGGCAGAGAGCAGCTCGTCAAAGAATGGAGTTCCAGGCCGGATACAACGGTAGAGGTGGAAGGATGGATGAGTTTGATGATTATGCTCCACCTCAACCATATGCACGTCAACAACATGGGCAGCCACCACTTCAATAATTATATAGGCAACCCGCCCGTCATGAGCCGACTATGAGGGAGCTTTCAGCCCCTACATTCCAGAATCAGCCGTAGTGCATCAACACTGACCCAGAAGAAGATAATTTTGAGATCAAAACTGCGGTGGTGCACCATTTACCTAAGTTTGGAGGATTACCGGGAGAGGTCGCGACGAAGCATTTACAAGAGTTCACCGGAATTGGTCAAACATTGAGGCCATACGGAGTTTCGGAGGACATGTTTAAGCTAAGAGTATTTCCTTTGAGTTTAACTGACTTAGCAAAATATTGGTTTCTTTCTTTGCCTTCAGGTAGCATAAAGACATATGATCAAATGCAAAGAAAGTTCCTCGAAAAATACTACACTCCTGCGAAAGCAACTCAAGTGAGGAGAGAGCTGTCCACTATGAGACAAGGACCCAGCGAGTCCATGTACGATTACATGGAGAGATTCAACGCACTAGAACAAAGTTACTGTAACTTGGGTGTTCCAGAAAGGATGCTAGTGGAGTATTTATTGGATGAATTGAGACCTCTCGAGCGTATGTTATTGGATGCTATAGCTGGTGGCACAGTGTTGAACTTGACTCCCGGTCAAGTGCGAAAGTTGATCAATGAGACCACTGAGAGTGCTCGGTACAGAGATGAGACTAGTCGAAGGGATGACACCAGTAGGGCAAGGAACGTTTTAAGGTGGATTCCAACACCAATCAGATGGCCAACGAAATCAAGGAGCTCAAGGAAATGATGCAGAGTATGATGGTTGGGCAGAACGTCGACAATAGGCAGGCCCCTAGACAATTTGGACTTGCTGCCAATGGTTTCAATTGGAAAAACAAAGCAGGGTTTCAGCAGAATCAAGGGCAGCCGCAGCAGCAACAAGCACAGCCCTACCGCCCTCCTTTTCAACAACAAGAGAGGTACAACAATCAGAACAATCAGTACCCAAGGAAGGACTTCAATCAGGCTGGCTCGAGTACTGGTAAGTCATGGGAAGAGTGCTCAAAGAATTGGAAAGTATAATCCAGAGGAACCAGGCCAAAACTGATGGAGCCATAGCCGAGCTCACGAAGCAAATGTCACATCTAGCTTCCACAGAATATGCCCTCGCAGACAATTCCTAAACCAAGAGGAAATGTTAGTGCAATAAGTGTGTTCAGTGGCAAGAAGCTTGTAGAAGAGGCAACAAAGGAAACAGGATCAGTGGATCAAGCGCCCGAGGAGAATATTACCGATACATTAATGTCTTCTTCGGGCGCGCCCATAATGTCTTCTCCTGGCGCGGTACAATCTGCCTCAGATTTGGGATTTCGTCATACTGACCCCCCCTTTGCCCTTTTCTATGCAGATATCAAGACCTAAGAAGGATCCAGCGTATCAAATTTCATTGGAGCTGTTCAACAGAGTTGGGATCACAACCCCACTGCTTGACGTGATAAAGCGGATCCCGAAATAAGCTAAGGCTCTTAAGGAATTGTGCACTACCCGAAGAGAAGGACTAAAACATGAGCAAGTGAATCTTAGGCAAAACATCTCAGCCGTTCTTCAGTGCAAGGCAGCACCAAAATGTAAGGATTCAGGTACATTTACAATTTCATGCATCATTGGTAAATTCAAAATTGATAATTGTATGTTGGATTTGGGTGCATCGGTTAATGTGTTGCCTTACTCTTTATAACGAACATTGCGTATTGGTCCTCTGAAACCCACTGACTTGATTGTTCAACTAGCGGATAGATCATGTAGTAAGCTAGAGGGTATTGTTGTTGACATGTTAATGCAGCAGGAAAGCTTGTGTTCCTTACAGAACGTGATAAAAATGGAGGGTGATGCGATAGACACTTCCACCGTTCTACTAGGGAGACCTTTCATGGTGACCGCGAAGACGAAGATCGATACATTTACGGGTGATCTCTCTATGGAGGTGGACGAGGAAGTAATTAAATTTAACATGTATAACTCTATGCAACACCCACCTAACATTGCAGGAATACATGCGTTGGATATCATTCAGAATGTGGCCTTAGAGTTGGATATACTGCGCGAGAAAGGCATCCAACCTCACAAAAGAAAACCTGATTTGATTCGTGAATTGCCTTTTCCTACTGAAGAGCGAGGATCATGTCTTTCCTTGATTATGCTGGATTTTATCACAAATTTGTTAGATTTCATCGCATGTTTGTTAAAGGTTTTTTTAGGACAGCATTGCCAGTTTCTCAATTGCTGCAAGAAGATGTTACGTTTAGAGAGGATATCCCACCTGATAAGAAGTTCGAGTTGGCTGAGCCCGGTAAACGCTTAAGGATGAGAGGTATCGTCGAACCAACGACGTTAAACAAAGGCGCTTTACGATAGGCAACCAGATTTTAATTTATTTTAATTCTTACTCTGAGTCAGTAAGTACGGTGCCCCAAGACAACATTAAGGTTGCGCCTGGTTCATACATAAGGTCCTCTAATGTATGTTTTGGTCTCTCGCCTAATGTGGCCTTCGGGCGCGGTTAGGATTTTTGCATAGTTTCTTATTTGTTTCGCTTCTTTTGAATCCTACATGACTACCCTTCCTAACATTTAAATTGTACCGTGAGGACACGGTTCGTTTCAATAGTGTGGGGTGGGGGAGTTAGTATTATGTGTCAGCACGTTTCTTTTTATTAGCATGCATTAGTAGTAGTTAGAGCATGTTTTGTTTTTATTTTTTTATGTTGCTGCTGACTTTTGCAATTATACGTTGCTGATTTTATGAGGTTTTATGCTGCTGAGTTTGTGCGATTAAATGCCACGACGAAGATGCTGATTTTATGAGATGATGTTCAATGCTATGAGGTTTCGACGTGTATGCTTTGCATGATTTCTACAATTTTGTGATGCTAGTGACTTGATGTTATATGTTCTTTTGAGTTGAGATACTACAGGATGTGAAGTTGATAGAAATGTTCTAGAGAGACTTGACAAACATTCAAAGGTTCAGAAGATTAGTCGCGCAGCGCGTTGAGTTTGTGGAGGTTGGAATTCCGAGTTATGAGGAGTGAGACTTTCACTCTACCTTTGCAGCGTTTATGCAATGGTGGGACGGGAAAACAAACCGTCCTATCTCTAGTCCTAGTAACCGGGAATGGGTGGGTAACCCCTATTCTGCCTCGCGCTGAAAGGATAATGATGAGAAAGAGTAGGACGCGCTCCATATGCTGTTATTCGAAGGCGATGATTGGAACGGTTCAAAGAGCAAAAAGAAAAGGACAAGCAATTCACATTGGAGAGCAAAGATAAAAAAAAAAAAAAAAAATTCAAACAGATGTGAAAGAAAAAAAATTCAGAAAAGCAATCGCGTAAAGTGAAGTCTTCGAAGCAAACAAAATATGAAGTTTCAAAAGCTGTCCTCTAAAAGAAGAAGAAGAAAAAATTGAGTTTCTCATGACTTGGATTTCTCCCGTGCCAGAAAAAGCAAACTCAGCGTATGCGCGAGGCTATGACCTTGAGCTGAAGAATGGAGTCAGAAGTCTAAAAAGGACTATCTTTCAGTCATTCATTGAATCCAGACCTCTCAGGTAACATGTATCATTGCAATTTCTTACTGATCTTTATTGTAGAATGAGTGTGAGCATATATTTATGAACTGATTGGTGAGGACATCTCAAGTAAATCAGTGTTTAGTCGTTGGCATATCAGGAGTGCTTTGAGTATTGCGAGTCTTGTTTTTATTCTTTGTTCGGGACGAACAAGTTTAAGTGTGAGGTAGTTTGATGGAACGTATTTTTACGATCCATCGAGTTGTTTATTCCCATTGTTTAATTGCATTTTGCATGTGATGGATTATTTCTTTGTACTGTTTCATATCGCAGGTGTATCAAGACCGTTTTTGAGATTTATGGCATTTTTAGAGAGTCAATGCGGAGATTGATGTTGAAGGAAGTTAAGTGTGCATCTCAGTGAGAACCGAGTCGGAAGAACACTTTAGTGTGCTTTAATGTCTTCTTCCGGCGCGCTGCTAATGTCTTCATCGGGCGTGCTACTAATGTCTTCTTCTGGAGGGACATCATTTGATGACGTCATCATTGGGCCTACGGCTCAAGATCAGATTTAGAAGGCTGTATGATTCAGAAGTCTGCATGATTTACCTATAAATACAGACCTGCTATTCCAAAAAGCACAATAATTTTTAGCAAGAGAGGTGACAGCGACAGCAACGCGCGGAAGCTGAGGCGGAGCACTATTCATTACCGAAGTTACTATTCATCGTCGAGTTACTGTTCACAGTTTATTATTTCTAAACTCAGTTTATTTTCATTATTGAGTTAGATGAATTATAGTAGCTAAACCTTAATTTCAGTTTGGGGATTTTGTATTGCGACATACGGTTTGAGATACTTATGTTTCATAATTCAACTTAGTGAATTCCTATTATTCGTTTGAATTGCATGCTTTGATTATCAAGTTAGCATAGCCTAGCGGTGAACTGAGTTGATATCTATTGCATGATATTGGATTGACTTCTCTATTAGCTAAGCCTAGCGGTATAACCTAATCGGTGTTGTTAATCGAGTAATTATTACATCTACTTGAGAACTTAACGGTTAACAGTAGATAGAACTTGAAGTCGACATTACCTTAGCGGGATTGTTAGACAAGGAACATTAGTTTACTAGTTGATGCATGTTACAATTGATGATTACCAGTTGCAATGCATATCCCTGAACTAACTTTTCTCTAAATTTGACAACCACAAACATTCTTCCTACAACCCCCTTTTTAGTGTGACAATTATTCGTTGAACTTTATCGCTGATTGCTCTCTCGTGGGTTCGACCCTGCTTACCGCTTGTTAAGTGTCAACAAGAGATTATAAATATAAATTTGGCGCACACAATGACGTGCCATCACTGTCACTCCCACTTTCTTCTTCGCTTGCACTGCCGCTTTCTTCCGAGCCATTAGTCTCATCATCCTCGCTTTCGACCAACGTAGAAACGGAGTCGTCTCTCGCTGCCGAAGGTGGCATAGTCGGCAGAGGTGGCGGTTGAGCAAACGGACTCGGCGGAGGTGGGAAGTCCATAATACTCAAATGCGAGGCCATTCATGCCATTGCTTTTCCTTGCCACGTGACAAAGTCGTGGATAACTGTGAACAACACCTCATGGGAGCGGATGAGCGTCGCGTGAGAATCTGAGAGGGAATCCATACACACGCTCGTCATTCTCAATTCATCGCGCACACCGGTCTTGAGCTCAAATGGAGGTGGAGCGGTGGAAGAGGTCCTGATATCTAGAATAAGCTCTGATGTTTGGGTAGGTGGAGGTTGCGGCGCGGCTTCCGGTATCAGTGGCTGCTCGCTAGCTGATCTAGGAGGAGTTGCCAGCCAAGGAACCCCATGCTCAATCCGCTTCTTTGTAATCCTCTTCTCGATATTCTTTGGCACATCTTTCCGAACAATCCATTCATTTGTCTTCATGTTTATCATCTTCATCTTGCGAAGACTTTCCATGTTGAGTAGCTTCTTTGGTAGAGGAGTGTCGTGGTCTAATTTAAAGGGCAAATACTTCGCGAGAAGCGTGATAAATGTCCCACCACCTAGCGCACGCCCCTTGTACTCTGAGTTTTTGTAGGACCAAATTGGATCCAAATCTGCGGTATTCACATATCGTCCACCATCTTTGCGAATGTGAATGAATGTCGCTATAAAGCGATGAATCACCTGCCAAACCAGACACTGAATCATCGACGCCGATTAAGGGGATTTGAAGAATATATCTTGCCCGATAATTTGCTTCCAAAATTCGTACCCTTACATAGCGGATGAACATTGCCATACTCCCACTTTGCGAAAAACGAAGCCATAAGCTCTTTAACCATCCTCGGGTACGTGCCCGGATCATCCATCAAAAGATAATGAAATTGGCTAGCACGCAAATAACTACGAACTTCATCAATGACATTAAGCTTACGTAGTATTTTGAGATCCGGGTATGATGGTGCGAGGACCTCATATTCGTTGTGTTGCCTCAATATACCCCACATTTGAGCATTCACAATTTGTATTTCATCTCCGAAAAAGAAGGGGATCCTTTCCATTGTCACTCCCGGGTATGGAATGTTGCCAAGCTAGACGGTGCTTGATGGAGCGTATTTATACAATCCATCGAGTTATTTATTCCCATTATTTAGTTACAGTTTGTGTGTGAAACATTACTTCTTGGTAATGTTTTTCATCGCAGGTGTATCAAGACCGCTTAGAACTTTATTGCGCATTTGGATGGATATACAGCAAATCTGGGCTGATTGACCTATCCGTAGTCGAAGGCTCGCCGAGCGCATGATTCTGATCCGATTGAGGCGTGTTATACCTTGTTGGAAAGCTAACTCAAAGGGCTATAATTCTCTAGTTTACGTCCAGACGAGATTCGGAGGTCTAAAGGGTCAAAAAAGCGAGTCTCTGACACTGCAGTGAGTTAGGCACCAGAAGAGAACATTAGTGTCGCGCGCCGGACCTTAATGTCTTCTCCGGCCGCGCTACCTAATGCCTTCATGTGGCGCAGTCAGCTTATGATGACGTCAGCAATCAGGCCCGCGGGCTGAAATCAATTTTTAGAACCAAATCTCAATTAGGGTTTCGAAAAAGATGAGACGGCAGTTTAGGACGACATAGCAGCTTGGACGCGACAGAGGTTTTGGAACAGAACCGGACGGAATTTTGGAGTTTGGCGTGAACAGTATTTCCGGCGTGAACAGTGTTTCCGGCGTGAACAATGATTTCGATTTGTTTTTGTTATTCTTTTTAGATTAATGTATTTTTCAGTTATGATTATGAGTAGCTAAATTTCTGTTTCAGTTTAGGGTTTTCAATTGGTGACATATATGTTTGAGACTTGGATTTAATGCATGTTTCTATTCATTCGTAAGTTTGGATCTTAAATTGCATGAATTGTATTGCACGGTTAGCGTATACTTTATCGTGAAACTATCCGCTCATCAATTCTGATTATTAACCCTTGTCGAAGCTTTGTCGTGGAGATAAGTAGTAGAATCTAGGCTCAGTATCACCTTTGTCGGGATACTTTAGGTTATTACCTTTGTCGGAGTGACCAAACGTTTGAGTAGGATCGTATCTTTAGAAGTCGATGATAACAATCATTATTGAATTCCCTGAGCTGAATATTTCTCTCGATTGACATTCACACTTTTATTACATTCGTTCTTGCGACCATTCACTCAAAACCCTCCTTTAGTTCCGTATTTACAGGGAATCGCTTCATAGTCAGTTCTCTTGGGTTCGACCCTTGCTTGCCGCTACACTAGCTAAAGCTTCGAGATATAAATACAAGTTTGGCGCGAACAACGGCGCGCGTCAAATTTTGGCGTCGTTGCCGGGGAACTGCTACAGTGAAGAGTTCCTTTTCCTTTTCTTTTTATATTTAGTTTTCGATTCTTTTTTTATGTTATTTTTGTCTTGCGGTAAATTGCTCTTTCCAGCATGTTGCACGCAGGTAGTGTTAATGGTGATGGCTGCCAAAACAACGAACAAAATCAGGATGTGCAAATTCCACCATTCTACGAAGAGCTTGAGCGAGTATTTAGGGCACGCCAGAGGGAACCTCGCGAAAGAGAATTTCTGGCTAGGGATGCAGGGGCACGAGCAGGAGGTTTCAATTAGCCTAACCCACCGCCTCAGCAATATGTGCAGCAGCAGCCTTACGGGCATCAGCCATACAGGCGTGCCCACAGACAGGAACCAACGATGAGAGAGCTGTCTGCACCAAACTTCAATGAGCAGCCATGGTGCATCAATACTGGCGCAGAAGAGGAGTTTTGAGATAAAGACTAATGTGGTGCATCACTTACCCAAATTTGGAGGATTACCGGGAGAGGTCGCGACGAGGCATTTATAAGAGTTCTCCGGAATCTGCCAAACATTGAGACCATACGCAGTTTCGGAGGACAAGTTTAAGCTAAGAGTATTTCTTTTGAGTTTAACTGACTTAGCAAAATCGTGATTTTTGTCTTTGCCTTCAGGAAGTATAAGAACATGGGACCAAATGCAAAGGAAATTCCTCGACAAATATTACTCTCCGGCTAAAGCGAACTTAAGTGAGGAGAGAGCTGTCAACGATCAAACAAGGACCAAGCGAGTCGATGTATGACTACATGAAGAGGTTCAACTCATTGGAGCAAAGCTGTTGTAACTTAGGAGTCCCGGAAAGGATGTTGGTGGAATGTCTTTTGGATGGATTGAGACCTCTCGAGCGTATGTTATTGGATGCCGCAGCTGGTAGCACAGTGCTGAACTTGACACCGTCTGAGGTACGCAATTTGATTAATGAGACCGCTGAGAGTGCTCGTTTCAGGGAGGAGACCAGTCGAAGGGAGGATACGAGCAGAACAATGAATGTATCACAGGCAGACTCGTCCAACAATCAGATGGCTAATGAAATCAAGGAGCTCAAGGAAATGATGCGGAATATGATGGTTGGGCAGAACCAGCAGAATCAAATGCAGAATCAGCATCAACAGCCGACCTAGTTTTATCGACCACCATTTCGTCAGCAGCAAGAGGGTCACAACAGCGCTGATCAACACCAACAAAGAAAGAACTATAATCAGCCAGGTCAGAATAACCCGCTAACTGTTAATGATTTTGCAGTGAATCTTCAATAATACCAAGCGAAGACGGATGGTGCTATTGCGGAATTATCAAAGCAAATGTCGCAGTTGATCACGGTCGTCAATGAGTTGAAGAGTGACAAGGGCAAGCTTCCTTCGCAAACAATTCCTGACCCGACGGCGAATGTCAGCGCAATTACCCTAAGGCGAGGACAGAAGGCCGAGAGTGCAAATGAGGCGAGAGAGCAAACGGAGTCAGGGGATACGGCGCCAGATGAAGACACTACTATGGCGCGCGAGAACTTAAAGTCTTCTCCAGGCGCGCCGTCAAAGTGTGAAGAGGACGGGTCAACACAAGGACCACGCCACAAGAGAACATTATTGCTGCGCCAGAAGAGAACATTAACTCCCGGCGCGCAAACATAAAGTTTACTACCGGCGCGGTACCTTCTGACTTGGATTTTGAATTTCGCCGTTCTGACCCACCTTTTCCATTTCCTGTGCAGGTATTGAGACCTAGGGAGGATCCAGCAGCGTCTCAAATTTTATTGGAGCTATTCAGCAGAGTTGGGATCACAACACCACTCCTCGACGCAATAAGGCGGATCCTGAAATATGCTAAGACCCTTGACGAATTTGGCACTAACCTAAGAGGAGAACTGAAGCCCGAGCAGGTAAATTTGAGGCAGAACATCCCTGCAATTGTTCAGTGCAAGGCAGCACCAAAGTGTAAGGATCCATGTACATTTACAGTTCCATGCATCATTGGTAAATTTAAAATTGACCATTGTATGCTGGATTTGGGTGCGTCAGTTAATGTGTTGCCTTACTCTTTATATCAAACATTGCGTATTGGTCCTCTGAAACCCACTGACTTGATTCTTCAACTAGCGGATAGATCATATAGTAAGCCAGAGGGTATAGTTGTTGATGTATTAGTGCATGTAGGAAAGCTTGCATTCCTTGCAGATTTTTATGTCATGAAAATGGAGGGTGATGCGATAGACACTTCGCCCGTCTTACTTGGGAGACCCTTCATGGTGATTGCGAAGACAAAGATCGATACATTCACGGGTGATCTCTCCATGGAGGTGGACGGGGAAGTAATTCATTTTAACATATATAATCTATGCAACACCCACCTAACATTGCAGGAATACATGCGTTGGACATCATTGAAGAAGCGGCGTTTGAGTTGGGTAGACAGCATGAGGAAGGCATCCAACCTCACAAAGGAAAAACTGATTTAATTCGTGGATTGCCTTTTCCTACTGACCAGCGAGGTATCGTGTCTTTCCTTGAATATGGTGGATTTTATCACAAATTTGTTAGATTTTATCGCAGGTTCATTAAAGGATTCTTGAAGACCTCATTGCCAGTGTCTCGACTTTTGCTAAAAGATGTTCCGCTTGGAGAGGATGACCCACCTGATAAGGAATTAGAGTTGGCTGGCCGGTGAACGATTCAGGAGGAGAGGTACCATCGAGCCAACGACGTTAAACAAGTGCGCTTTGCGGGAGGCAACCCGATTTTTATTTATTTATTTTCATTTTTTGCATACCTCAGTGTATACGGCGCCCCAAGGCAACATTAGTTCCGCTCCGGGTTCATACATTAGCGCTGCTAATGTATGTTTGGGGCGCGCAACTTAATGTGTGCATGGGGAGCTCAACTTGCTGAGTTAGGATAGTTTTTTTTTGTGCATTTCTTATTTGTTTCGTTTTTTTTTCTTTTGAGTCTTGCATGACTACCCTTCCTGACGATATTATTGTACCGTGAGGACACGGTTTGTTTCAAAAGTGTGGGGTGGAGGAGTTAGTATGTGTCAGCACGTTTACTTTTGTTAGCTTGCATTAGTAGTGGCTAGAGGACGTTTTTTTAAATTTTTAGGTGTTGCGATGCTGCTGATTTCGTGTGACTATATGCTGCCAATTTTATGAGATGATGTTTGATGCTATGAGGTTTTGATATGTATGATTTGCATGATTTCTAAAATTTGTGATGCGAGTTATGTGATGTTATATGTTCCTTTGAGTTGAGATATTACAGGATGTGGAGTTGATAGAAAGTGTCCTAGAGAGACTTGACAAGCATTCGAAGGTTCAAGGGATTAGTAACGTAGCGCGCTGAGTTTGTGGAGGTTGGCGCTTCAAGTTATGAGGGGTGAGACTTTCACTCCATCATTGCAGTGTTTATGCAATGGTGGGACGGGAAAACAAACCGTCCTATCTCTAGTCTTAGTAACCGGAAATGGGTGGGTAACCCCTATCCTGCCTCGCGCTGAAAGGATAATGATGAGAAAGAGCGGGACGCGCTCCATATGCTGCTATTCGAAGGCGATGATTGGAACGGTTGAAAGAGCAAAATGAAAAAGGACAAGAAATTCACATTGGAGAGCAAAGCTCAAAAAGGAAAATTCAGTCAAATGTGAAAGCGAAAAAAATTCAGAAAAAAACAATCGAGTTGAGTGAAGTCTTCGGACCAAACAAAACAAGAAAGTTTCAAAAATTGTCCTACCAAAGAGAAAAAGAAAAGTTGAGTTCCTCGTAGCTTGAATTTCTCACGTGCCAGAGAAAGCGAACTCAGTGTATGCGCGTGGCTATGACCTCAAGCTGAAGAATGGAGTCAAGAGTCTAAAGATGACTATCTCCCAGTCATCCATTGAATTCCATCTTGACTTCTCAGGTAACATGTATCATTAGGGTTTCTAGTTGATCATTATTGAAGAATGAATGTGAGCATATGTTAATGAACTGATTAGTGAGGACATCTCGGGTAAAGTCTGTGTTTAGTCATTGGCATGTTAGAATTGCTTTGGTGTCGCGAGTCTTGCTTTTGTTCTTGTTCAGGACGAACAAGTTTAAGTGTGGGGTAGTTTGATGGAGCGTATTTAAACGATCCATCGAGTTATTTATTCCCATTATTTAGTTACAGTTTGTGTATGAAAGATTACTTATTGGTAGTATTTTACATCGCAGGTGTATCAAGACCGCTTAGAACTTTATTGCGCATTTGGATGGATATACAGCAAATCTGGGCAGATTGACCTATCCGTAGTTGAAGGCTTGCCGAGCGCATGTTTCTGATCCGATTGAGGCGTGTTATACCTTGTTGGAAAGCTAACTCAAGGGGCTACAATTCTCTAGTTTACGTCCAGACGAGATTCAAAGGTCTAAAGGTTAAAAAAAGCGAGTTTCTGACACTGCAGTGAGTTAGGCGCCGGAAGAGAACATTAGTGTCGCGCTCCGGACCTTAATGTCTTCTCCGGGCGCGCTACCTAATGTATTCATGTGGCGCGGTAAGCTTATGATGACGTCAGCAATCGGGCCCGCGGCCCGAAATCAATTTTTAGAACCAAATCTCAATTAGGGTTTCGAAAAAGATGAGATGGCAGTTTAGGACGACACAGCAGCTTGGACGCGACAGAGGTTTGGGAATAGAACCGGACGGAATTTTGGAGTTTGGCGTGAACAGTATTTTCTGCGTGAACAGTGGATTCCGGCGTGAACAATGATTTCGATTTGTTTTTGTTATTCTTTTTAGATTAATGTATTTTTCAGTTATGACTATGGGTAGCTAAATTTCTGTTTCAGTTTAGGGTTTTCAATTGGTGACATATATGTTTGAGACTTGAATTTAATGCATGTTTCTATTCAATCGTAAGTTTTGGATCTTAAATTGCTTGAATTGTATTGCACGGTTAGCGTATTCTTTGTCGTGAAACTATCCGCTCATCAATTCTGATTATTAACTCTTGTCGAAGCTTTGTCGTAGAGACAAGTAGTAGAATCTAGGCTTAGTATCACCTTTGTCGGGATACTTTAGGTTATTACCTTTGTCGGAGTGACCAAACGTTTGAGTAGGATCGTATCTTTAGAAGTCGATGATAACAGTCATTATTGAATTCCCTGAGCTGAATATTTCTTTCGATTGACATTCACACTTTTATTACATTCGTTCTTGCGACCATTCACTCAAAACCCCCCTTTAGTTCCGTATTTACAAGGAATCGCTTCACAATCAGTTCTCTTGGGTTCGACCCTTGCTTGCCGCTACACTAGCTAAAGCTTGAAGATATAAATACAAGTTTGGCGCGCACAACGACGCGCGTCAGTGCTCCCAAGGACTCCCCCACTAGTCTCGCATCGTCTCGCTTATCGGTTGGAGACGGAGCAGGGGATGAGCGAATAACAATCAGTTTATTCACAGCTCGCCTCGGCCGTGGTTTAGCAATTCTCTTTGATTTCTCCACCGCAGAAAGCCTTCTGGTCGGTGGCTGTCTCGGTTTCTCGGCAAAATCAGGTTTGTGCTAGCCATGGGAATCTTTGTTTTGTTGAAAATTGGCTAGGAAACTAAACTGATTTGAGGAAGGTGCTGTCGACTCGCCCGAATCAAAAGCAATTCGCGTGGGCCGTGAGGTGATTCGGGAGAGGTTTAGGGTTCGACCAAATGGGATGAATTGGGCAAGGGTGCAGTGTGGAAGAGGATGGACGCGGTCGACGGAACAGTAACGGCTGAGGTCGGTGATGGACAAAACGAGAGATCACTAACGGATTTAGGGTTCGGTGCCAAGAGAAATCTGGAAAAAAAATTGAACGAGTCGCTTTTTATACCCCAAATGAATTTGATTCAGGGAATGGAGTGTATAGAGTTGCCTGAGTCACATTGATTCGCCCGAATCAAAATCTCAGTGGGGAACAAAAATATTTGACTCGTCGAATCAGGATTGATTCGTGCACCCTCGCTCGAATCAGTTTTGATTCGGAGAAAATTTTCCTATGGTTCGTGCAGATTGAGCGAGTCAAGTCGACTCGCATTCATTGCCCGAATCAAAGATGATTTGGGGTGGCCAAAACCTTAATTCGTTTGAATCAAATAGTTAGTGTAGAACGGAGAACTTACTCTGCCCGAATCAATATTGATTCGGGGAGTCCTTAAAAGTGATTCGACCGAATCAAATTATTAGTGCCAATGCTATTTTCAAGCTGCGTGAGTCAAAAATGATTCGTGCAAGCCTAAAACTGATTCGAGGGGATCAACTACTTGGCTTTAATAACCTAAATTCTCCACGAAACTCTTCAAAACTCTCACACAAAACGAATTGCTTCACACCTAAAACTTCTACATATAGATAACAAAACAAAGGGCTAATTCGAGTGCACGCAAACACAAAATCCCTTAAACCACTAATCAAACATTCGGCACACGGCGCAACACAAATTCCATGATGAATCTGTACTACAAACAAGTAGAAACGAAAGCATAAATACTCACAAGCCTAGTTTAATGTCTTTGTAAGACGTAGCCGATTCCATTCGTCATAAGAAACACACTTGAGAAGTCCCTTGCGAGGATCCCTTCTCAAGTGGCATGCGTCGATAGTGTGGGAATCAAGTGGAGTCGTCGAGCTTGAAGTCTTCAAGCTCCGAGCTTTGCTCGTCTGCATGGTATGCTTTGATTCAATGGCCATTCACGTTGAAGGTTCCCTTGTTCACCAATTCGAAGTGGCCATCTTCGTAGACTTTGTCAACTTTGAAAGGCCCCGACCACCTTGATTCCAGCTTCCCCGGAATAATTTGAGTATGGAGTTGAAAAGCAAGACGATATCTCCCTTCGAGAAAGTCTTCATCTGAATCTTTTTGTCATGCCAATGTTTGGTTCTCTCCTATAAATCTTCGCACTTTCGTACGAGTCAAGTCTGATTTCATCGAGCTCGTGAAGCTGGAGTAGTCTCTTCTCCCCTGCTGACTTCAAGTCGAAGTTCGGTTTCTTTACAGCCCACATGACCTTGTACTCGAGTTTCATAGGGAGATGGCACGGTTTTCCGTACACAAGTCTGTAAGGGGACATACCAATTGGCATCTTAAACGCCGTTTGGTAAGCCCACAATGCTTCATTTAGCTTTGACGACCAATCCTTGCGAGAACTACTAACCGTCTTATCCAATATCGCCTTGATCTCGCGATTAGATACATCAAATTGGCCGCTGGTCTGAGGGTGGTACGGTGTCGCGATCTTGGGGTGGACACCGTAATTCGGAGCATCGCCTCAAACTGTTTCTCCTTGAAGTGCGATCCATTAACGATGATCACAGTTCGTGGCGCACCGAACCTTGGAAATATTACATTCTTGAAGAGCTTCTTTACCACATTAGCATCGCAAGAAGGAGTAGCTACGGCCTCCACCCATTTGGTGACATAATCAACATCGACTAAAATGTATTTGTTCCCGTGCGATGACGGGAGCGGCCCCATGAAATCTATCCCCCAAACATCAAAGATTTCAACCTCAAGAATTCCCTTCTGCGGCATCTCATTGCGCTTTGATATGTTTCCCGTGCGTTGGAATGCATCACAAGACTTCACAAATTCATACGCGTCCTTAGACAACGTAGGCCAATAAAACCCGCATTGTAAAACCTTCGCGGCTGTTTTGGAGCTCGAACCATGTCCGCCATATGGAGAAGAATGGCAGCTTCGTAGAATCTCTTTCTGATCATCCTCCACAATGCATGACCGATGTAACCCATCAGCGCATAGCCTATAGAGAAATGGCTCATCCCAATAGTATAAGTTTGGTTCATTGAGGAACTTCTTCCTTTGATTGTAATCTTCCCCTTCCGGTAAAATTCTGCATGCAAGAAAGTTCACAAAATCAGCATACCAGGGAGCTTGCGCTGTCTCAACGCTCAACAAATATTCGCTAATAAAAGAGTCTTCTATCGGCACATTCCTCGCACCACACCCACTGATTTGCTCAAGCCTCGATAGATGATCCGCGACCACATTTTTCACTCCTTTCTTGTCTTTAATTTCCATGTCGAACTCTTTCAAAAGGAGTATCCAGCATGTTGAGTATGGCATCCCTTAACAAAACTACACAAGAGTCTGCTTCAGCAATCCCTGAAGATTTGTAGCTAAAGCTCATTATGAAGAATGGACGAGATACAGCAATCAAGCACAAGGTTCTGCTACAGCACTCCGTGGACCACAAAAGCTGTGCCAAACTGGACGAAAGGCAAAAGACCGATTCTGCTACAACAATCTGTGTTGATCTGAAGGTAGAGCAGAACGGGCAAGTGTCCTGAAAATGCATGGAGAGACTAAGGCGTGCTGCATGAGTCGCAAGTGCGCCGCAAATGTCATCGAGTGGCCTGCAAATGTCATCACACGGTCGGAGGAAAAACTCAAAAAGATAAGGATCCTAAAGTTCGATTTAGGAAACGGAATCTTCAATACTTTGCAAGAATCTAGAAGAAGATTCAGATAATGATGTGCTGCACTACGAATCCTAAGGCAACGATTTTTTCTGTCACTGGTTATCCATGAAGCTATAAGAGGAAGGCAGAGGCAGTTCCTTGGAGAGCAGATAGAGATATTCCTAGAGAGACACACACACACGCATTAGAGTCACACGCGGAAGGCGGAGTTGCAGCGGCCGTGTGCGTAGAAGAGATCAGAACTCACTGAGGGTGATCAAGGGTTGATCCAAAGAATTCAAATGGATCCTGGCTTGTTGAAAGATCAAAATAGAAGCTTCGGAGAACAGCTGCGGACAAACCTGTCGCAGATTGTTGGAGGGCCGAACATCTCTCCTTGATATTGTCAGGTGGGCACTGATCAAGGGAGAGCAGCATCTGAGTTGGAAGAATTCAGAGAGAGAGTCTGACGGTGTGGCCATGTGTGCTACATAAGTTGTCGACAGAAGTTACAACAACTCTGATATAAAGTGTGTTGAAGCATTCCGTGTTCTGCACAGTGTAATGGGGTAGGCTAAGTCTAAGTGTCAGGTTTGTAGCTATTCTTTACTAGAAGTGAGTAGGTAGCACGAAGAGAGTATGTGTGATCAGACTGTTAGCTAGTCTAGAGGGTTAAACTAAGCAAAAGATTTCGACCATGTGAGAAGTAGAGGTTAGAGTCCTTTGCACTTTAAACCGTGATAGTGAAATCTTGAGGATTGGAGTGTGATCCTCCCCAGACGTAGGTAAGTTGCCGAACTGGGTGAACAAATTATATGTCTTTCCTATTTATCAGAAGAATAATTTCCGCAAGAAGATATAGAGAGTGCTACAGTAGAAGCTGTAACTCCAGAAACTGTAACTCGAGATCAGCAGCGCAGACAAATTTCAATTGGTATCAGAGCCGATTACTCGACATATAGAGTGTGATCCGGGAAGGCGTTGCTATCATCTATGGCCGCCATGAAGGAATGACAAAGCATAATCAAACCCTCGTTACTTGAAGATGGTAATTATGAGTACTGGAAAGTTCGGATAAAAATGTTCTTAAAGGCCATGGATGAGAAGGTATGGAGAGATGTGATCTCGGAATGGGAACATCCATTGGTGATAGATGATAAAGGAGTAGCAAAAAAGAAATCCGAAGAGAGATGAATTGTTAAAGAAGTTGCTACAGCATCCGGAAACTCCAAAGCTCTCAATGCAATATTTCCGCAGCTGATGTGAACAATTTCATGTTGATCTCAAATTGCGACGTCGCGAAAAAGGCTTGAGATACCCTTGAGATAGCTCATGAGGAAACAGAAAAGGTGAAAGAGCTTGAGAATTCAGATGATCACCTCAAAATTTGAAAGCTTGAAGATGCTGGAGGGAGAAACCATCTGTGAGTTCACTGCCAAGCTGTGTGACCTATCAAATGATGCTTATGCCCTCGGAGAACCGATACAAGAAGAGAAGATAGTCAGAAAATGTAACACCTTAATTTGTTTCATATCGATTATGAGAGGTGTTTGTGATTACTTAATAAGTAAGCCTACCAACTATCTTGTCACCAACATACCATGGTTTTTGAGATGGACCCTATGTTGTGGTTACCTAGGGATGGTGGTAACAATAAACAGTTGGGACAACCTATATTTATAACGGCTCGGATCGGCCTTTCCGTTCGTGTCGTTACAAATTATATCAGAGCCGATACTCTGCAGTATGTGATAGAGGTCACCGAATGGGGGAAAGATAGTGTGATCCCTAACGAGGACGTTAGGAGGATTTTAGTAGGGGTGTTTGTAACACCCCAATTTGTCCATATCGATCGTGAAGTGTTTGTGATTATCTAACAAGTAAGCCTACCAACTATATTGTCACCAACATACCATGGTTTTTGAGGTGGACCATATGTTATGGTGACATATGGAATGGTGATGACAAGAGACAGCTGGGACAACTTATATTTATAACGGCTCGGATCGGTCTTTCCGATCGGGTCGTTACAGAAAAGTTATCCGGTCATTGACATCAAAGTTTGACATGAAGGTCACAGCCATAGAAGAAGCACAAGATGTCAAGAACATGAGGCTAGAGGCGTTGATTGGTTCGCTGAGATAGTTTGAAATGAAAGTTACAGAGGATGCTACACCACTCTCTGGGAAAACTTCTGGACTGAAAGCTGAGACAAATGAGAAGGAGACTGTCCCAGATGATGTAAGGCAACAAATGTCTCTGCTGGTCAAAAACCTTGGCAAGTTCATGAAGAGAATGGACCAGAAACCGTCTTATGCAGGTCAGACATCTAGGGAGAGAAACAGAAGAGGTGAAAATTCTCAAAGAAGAAACAAGGATGCTGACCAAAGTAGAGACAGAGGGAAGGACAAGCAGAAGGGGATCCAACGCTGGGAATGTGAAGGTTATGGCCACAGGCAGTCTGAATGTCCGAGCTATAAAAAAACAAATCCCTTGCTGCAAATTGGAACGACGAAGACAGTGCTGAACAAAAGAGCAGAGTTGAGAGAGAGAGCTCACACGCACAGAAATAATAGAGAGACAGAGAGCTCACACACACAGATAAAAGAGACACGCACAACTAGAGCAAGTGCTAAAAACTAGAGAGCAGAGTTGAGAGTTGTGAGCGTATGAGCAGAGAGGTATTAGGACTAGCATAGTCAGATCAAAGCTTGATAGACAGAGTTCAACTGGAGCAGAGCCTTGTTTAAAGATCAAGTACAGTATGTGAAGAATCGTCACGGGTGAGGCAGTCACGGACGAATGGATTGCAAAGCAACATCCCCTTACACTGAGTGGAGGTCACTGATCAATGAGGAGCGTCACCTGAGTTGTGAGAACTTGCGGAAGTCAGATTGAAGCAGCTGGGAGAGCTCGTAGAATCTTATGTAGAGCAGCTTGATAATGTAAGTTACAATAGCATCTTGTCGTAACGCATTGTTTTAGAAAGTCTGTGTGATCAGAGTTGTACGTTCTATGACTAGAGTGTGTTGACAGTGTAAGCTGGTATGTGTGATCCGACTGAGCGTAGATTCAAAGCTAGTTTAGAAGTAAAGATTGGACTAGCATAAGCTGAGTTCTGATATCCATGTACTAGAAACTGTACTTAGTGGAATCTTGAGAACTCAAGAGAAGTCCTCCCCAGACGTAGGCAATTGCCAAACTGGGTGAATAAAGTGCTTCTGTCTTTCAGGTTTGGAGTTAGCAAGATAATTCCGCAAGTGACCCAGAGGTTGCTATAGCAACCTGTTGATATAAGTCACCAGCAGCGCTCGTAATTTCAGTATACATGGTGTAGTATAGATTGATGATGAACCTATCACCAAAACCCAACAACGACGTTTGATTCGAAGCTCGCCAGAACCCGATAATAACGTCTAATTCAAAGCTTACTTTGACCACTATTACAATAACGACAAACCACGCCGAGCAAGAAAAGATTCTTAAGCGGCCCAGATCATCTCCAGAACAAGTAGAAATATTTCCAGCTAGTTAGGAAAATGCACTTCGACGACTCTTATTCCTGTTATCTTTTATCTTTAGATGATTCTAAAGCCAAACTCATATTGTTGAGTAGATGAACATTCATCTACTATTTCTAAACACTATTTTCAATCTGTGTGTGTTTTTTTTTGTATTCAAGAATGTGGTTCAAATACTGCTAAATAATATGTTGATTGTAAAAGTTGCATATATATAAATTTTGATGAACAGAAATAAACATTGCATTTCACTTGATTGTCTACAAATTTATATTTTTGAAGTTGATTATATATGTTCATCGACGAACACAAGCGAACACATATCAATTTATCCAAATAAATGATGTGTTGCGTAAATTGCATGTATATAAATTTTGATAAACACGGATGAACATTGTATATAAGAGGAAATTCAATGCATCACCCAAATCAAACCCAACAAACGAACCATCAACAAGATTCAAAGAGCAGCGGTCGAAAGTCTCTAAGGCTCCAAGGCTCTTACTTTCGTACAACAAGATTCAAAGAGCAGCTTTAACAATAATCGAAGCAGGAGGATTGATTGAAAAATCATATGGTTGTTAGCAGGCCCGGCCCTGAACTGGTGTCGGCCCGGCCCTGAGCATGGGTTAGATGGACACCGGCTCAGGGCCCATGCCAGGGAGGGGCCCAAAAATATTTTTTTCAAACTTAATCATTCATTATCCATTCTTAATTTTTAAGAAATAAAATTTTTAACGTTGAAATTTTTAAAATTTTTTCTTTATTAACCTTCTCAAGTCCAATTTATTAAGGGCCAAAAAAATTTAACTTTTCTTTATCCTATTAAAAATATATTAAAATTTATTTATACAATTATAGAAAAAAGGGCCAATTTATTTTTTGCCCAGGAGCTATAAATGTCTAGGACCGGGGTTGATTGTTAGTCATCTTCATCCTTATATTCTTCACCATCGAACGCATAATGCCGTAAAGAGAGAGAGAGTTTCCGCTTCTTCGTATCATTTTTTGTAAAAAAAAAAAAAAAATTGATCGTCTTCGTATTTTCTATCATGCTAAATATATGGTTCGGTTAAAAAAGGAAAGATAAAGTATGAAATTGTTAGATCTTGTGATCCATAATGATTCTTAACTTTATTTTAAAGAGTGGTTTCTCCTCCATATATAGATATATATATATAATAAGTAGCCGTTGTAATTGTAAAGGATGAATAGGAAATGTTTTGTTAGTTATGTAATAATGGTTTAAGTTATTAAAAAAAAAAAAAAGCGAGATACGGAATTGGGATAGATAGATAAAATGAGTTATTGATTAGACTCTCAAAAGATTAAAGAGAGTCGGATTACATATAAATGTATTGTATTGGTATTGGTATTGATATTGGGATGGTGCAACTCAATATTGGACGAAGGGTCTTCGCTGGCGACGTCCTCCTTCACGGATAGTTGGTCCGACAAGGGTCGTTTCTTGTCCTCGGATACCCGAAGTGGGAGCTTCATGTCGACATCTGTCTTTCTCAGAGCACCCCCTTGTGTAATTATTGGAGGGCGGAGGAAATATCTTGCAATGCCCTTGTTGACACTTTGGCAAGTCTCGATGGACAGCTCCATAGTCAATTCTCCCACTATCTTCTCCATGACATGCGTCCAAGAGGATACAAGAAACCAGAATGGCCACAATGCAAAGACGAACCGTTCCTGATTCGGACGACGCCATGCTCTCCTCCTCCTCCTCCTATAAGAAGATGTGTATGTTGTTTCTTGAGTTACACACGAGTTGGGAAGGAGTCATGCCTCGGAATTTATAGCTTAGCCTCTCACTATTTTTGGGACTGCCTCATCATAATTCGATGGTTTCTCGCCAGAGTAGCTCAGCCAAGAGATTTTTACGTATCCATTCATTTATAATTAAGATGGGAACAAAAACAATCGTTTATTAGTTTAAACGCTCCCTTGTTTTAAATATAACATATTTATATTCGCAATATAATTATGTCTCCCTAACCCTAAATCACTTCATTAATTGAGTTCCTTTTTCCTACACTCTGACTAAATATAGAAACTTTGGAATACGTGATGAAATAGTGGAAAAGCACAATAAAATGTCTACATCACCCACCGTCCCGGTCCTATTCATTTGTAAGCCTTGAGCGAAAAAAAATATTTTTGGACCCTCTTTATGAATAAAATTTAAACTTTATTGATACTTATCACATGGACAATTCCCAATTCCCATTCCCCAAATGGCCAAATCAAAACAAAACAAACACAAATCACATACTGCTGTTGGCTGCTGCTTTTAAATTAAATGTCCTAAGCCCTTAACCCCAAATGGCCAAATCAAAACAAAACAAACATAAATCACATACTACTGTTGCTTTTAAATTAACAACCGCCCTACCCCAAATGGCCAAATCAAAACAAACAACAGCTACATATTGCTACTTCACAAATCACAATACTAACGCCCTAACCCCAATCCCCAAACCAGATCTAATGAGAAATCGAGAGGAGATGGAAAATCGAGACAACAAAAGTACCTTGGGCGACGGTCGAGATGAATTAAGCTTGCTCAGGATGACTATGGAAGCTACAAAGAAACAAAACCGTGGTTTTAAGGAGGTTAGAAATGGAAATTCAGATGAGTCTAAAGCCCTAGCTGAAGAAATTTTGAGATTGAAGAAGAATATCTAGCATTTAGAATCTGAATGCGAGACGAAATCAGAGGATGCCAAGGCTGCAGAAACCACTGTAGGTGCACTAAGAAAGCAGTCAGAAGAACTACTTCTGGAGTATGATCGATTACTAGAGGACAACAAAACCTTCGCAACCAACTGCGGTCGCTAGTCATGAGGTGAGTAGACGACGGTGGAGAACTGGAGATGAAGAGAGAACTGGAGACGATCGAGCGCCGAGGCGTTGAGCGAGTTTTTTGCTATATAATTTTTTTTTTAAGTCTCAGTTGGATCCCCTCTCGCCTTGGGCCCTGGGCTGGTGCCTTGGTGGCCCACCCCCAGGGCCGGGCTTGATCACCCATATCGGTTAACCGATGCACCTATACAACTCTCTAGGAGGTGTGCTCGTACCGCTCCATTAATACGGGTAGTTGAACTCTCTGAGGGCATCAATTATTGCATATCACTTCTCTAGTTTTGAATTGGTTCAGTCCACATTGAATCTGGTTATTGAAGTGGTTCAAGGCTGGTTCAATTGAGCAAGACTTGAGTTGATGGTTTCTTGTGATGGCGTGTAGACCATTGGATGGCTTAATGTTTTGGACCTTTGGATGGTTTAAGTTTTGGACACCCTTGACGTGCTCGAGATTGAGCCTTATCAAAGCCTTCTATTCTAGGCTGGAGAAAAAAAGATCGAGATCTAGGGTTTGAGAGCTGAAAGAGAAAAAAAGAGAAAGCGATAGCCTTAATCTCGCCAGCGCCAAGATCCAGAGCCGTGATGCTGTTCGCGCTTTACCTTTCACTTTGTAATAATCTGCATCCTTGATGTCTTAACTTTATCAGTTCCTTCATGAGCTGTTTGAAGAATCGCCTAGGCTCGTTTTGCAATGTCGCAGTTGGAAATCAACCTGAAGTTGTTAGCATCTACAGCAGCAAAAATAGCATTTAGAGCTTTTGAGTTACCAGTTGCTGTAGCTTCCTCTTCGTCAATCCATTCCCCCTCGGGTTTCTTCCTGGTGACTCCCCTCCGATCAATGGCCAAGGGAGGGGACCTTTCTGTCACAACAGCTCTCCAAGTCTACTCATCAATAGCTTTGAGATATGCTTTCATTCTAACTTTCCAATACCCATAGTTGCTTTCTTCCAACAGAGGTGGCCGCTTGTACTATGACCTTCATTCATTGTTTCTTGCTCGTCTCAGCTAGGTGCTCAGGATCTTTACTCTGTGTGTCAAGTTCCCGCTCTGATACTAATTGAAATTTGCAGCGCTTCTGAGATACTGATTGTGTACAAGCAGTTGCTATAACAACTCCTTGTTCAGCCGGATCTTATGCATCAAGGTAAAATAATGAACAAAGATTTGTTCACCATGTTCGGCCAACTGCCTACATCTAGGGAGGACTATGCTTCAGTCCTCAATCCACTATTCTCCAAGGTGCTTCATACACACAGATTCGACACACGACCAACCTATGCTACCCAACCTCAACTAGTAGATCACACAATCAGAGCACCCTCTGATTTGTGTCACACACACCTACACAAATGATTTAACCCATAATAGCTGCAACTCTACTCTCCAGACTTAGCCTATTCTAATTAAACAATCTCACCATAGGTTGCTATAGCACACCCTTGTGCAACAAGCTTGTGCAGGTTCTGTCCGCGCCGCTCCAAGGCTTTCTGCTGAGCAGCTCGAACTCTATCGTGAGTGCTCCTCACTCCGGGATGCTCCCCCTCACTCAGTGACTCCCTGTCACTAGCGAGAACAGATCTTCTGCAGATAGTCCAAGTTTCTCCACTCAAGAACTCTCATGCCACCTTCCTTGATCAACCAACAAGAAAGCCCTGCTCTGAATTGGCCTTCTCCGATCAAGCACTGACGAGACTCTACAAGTCTACGTTCAGTTATTGCTCCAACCACTCTGCTCTGCGCTCACGCTCTGCTCACGGTAGTGGTCCCAATCTCCGCACGACTCTCTGAATATCTCTTTGTAATCTCAGGTGCTTGGATTCTCTCACTGTTCTTTTTGTCTATCTTCGAATAATTGCTGCTCTGCGCGCCTTCCCCCTTCTAGAGAAACTCTGCCTCAGTCAAAATTAGAAAGCCCCTCAAAGATCACAACAACAAGATCATATCTCCTACTTTTTTAGGAGATTGATTTCCCAATCAAATCTTCAAGCTTGTGCCACGAAATCTTCATTGGGGATATTCTTAGAATATTTGGAAGTCTTCAGTTGCACTGCTACTTCATCTCTGGGCAGAATTCTCTTCGGGCCAAACACTGTTGTTCTACTGCTACAGCTCCCTCTGCAGCAATTGCTTGTACATTAAGCTTGTACACTCTGGCAGGTTTTGTCAATTGAATGTCATTTGCATTATCAAGCTTGACCCTAGGTCCCTTAAGTGCAGATTCTTAGGATATCAATCTCAGCAAGGTACCAAAGGTTATAGACTTTGGGAAAAGGGGGCTAGAGGAATTAAGATAATAGTTAGTAGAGATGTTATCTTTGATGAAGGTAATTTCCCATGTAAAGCCAATAGTGATAGCCTGAATGATGCCTCTACTGACCTTGTACCTAAGGGTACTTACATTGAGGTGGTGCCAGCCTCCCTCCCACGTCTGATAATGCCATTGATCCGGCCCAAGCTGACCCTAAGCCTGTCACTGATCAGGCGGCTGGTGGTGGCCCTAGTGATCAGCCTATTGTGGTTGATCAGACTGAGTTGATTACTACCTCACCTCAGGAGGCGCTAAGGGGATTATCAGCTAACTAGGGTTAAAATCGAGATCAGGCCCTCCCCTAGGTATGCATTTGTTTACTTAGAGTTTACTGCTTTGATTGTTGCCCATGAATTGAATGATACTGAGGCTGAGTCTTTCTTAGAGGCTGTGAGCTCTAAAAAAAAATTGAAATGGCAAGAGGCCATGATTGAGGAAATGAATTCCTTGAAGGTGAATAATACTTCGGTTGTGGTCGAAAAATCCAAGAACCATAAACTGGTTGAGTGTAGATGGTTGTAAAAAATTAAAGAGGGTCAATCAGAGGCTGCCCCTCCTAGATATAAAGCTAGACGTGTTGCCAAGGGGTACACTCAAAGATAAGGGATAAATTATACTGAATCTTCTCCTCTATTGTGAAATTTAAGACTATAAGAGTCATGTTGTCTCTTGTAGCTTATCATGACTTAGAATTAGAATAGTTGGATGTTAAGACTGCTTTTTTGCATGATGATTTGGATGAAAAGATTTTTATGAGACAACCTGAAGGTTTTATTGATCAAAAAGTTCCTAATTATGTCTGTTTGCTGAAAAAATCATTATATGCCTGAAACAAGCCCTAGACAATGGTATAAGAAATTTGATGCTTTTGTGATGAGTCTTGGATTTTCTAGAAGTAGTTTTGATGCATGTTTTTATTTCATGCCTTCTGATCGTGATCCAATGTATATACTGCTTTATGTTGATGATATGCTACAGATTAGTAAGTCATTGCATAAACTAAATGACTTGAAAAATAAATTAAACTTTGTTTTGACATGAAAGACTTAGGGCATGCTGGGAAAATTTTAGGTATGCTTATTGAGAGAGATAGAAGACGAAACTGGTTGAAGGTCCATCAGAGACCATATTCAGAAAAGGTTGTGTCTAAGTTTCGCAATCCTAACTACAAAAATGTGTATGTTCCCCTTGTTGCCCATTTTATATTGAGCAAGCCACAATGTTCTCAATCTAAATCTGAAATGCTAAAAATGGAACATGTGCCTTATGCTAATGCTCTAGGATCACTTATGTATGCTATGATTAACACTAGACCTGATTTGGCCTTTGTTGTTTCTCTGCTTAGTCATATTATGTCAAATCCTGGATATGAACATTGGTGTGCTCTGAAATGGGTAATTGCTTATGTTAATAACACTGTTGATATTGGACTGTGATATATGAAGAGAATGTCATGTGTAGAATTAATTGGGTATGTTGACGCTGATTTTACTATTGATAGGGACTCTAGAAAATCCACTACTTGTTATTGCTTTACTTTAAGTAGAAATTGTGTGAACTGGAAATCAAACTTGCAACCTCTTGTGACATTATCTACTACTGAATCTGAGTATGTTGCAATCTGTGATGCGTGTAAAGAGACTGTTTGGTTGCTTGGTTTATTGAATGAAGCTGGGTTGAGCTCTGAAAAGCCTACTATTTATTTTGATAGCCATTCTGCAATTCACTTAAGTAGAAATCACGTGTGTCATGAACGAACAAAGCAATGTTTATGTGAAATTTTACTACATTAGAGATTTGCTGAATAGGGATGTTCTGAAGTTTCTAAAAATTGATATTGTTGACAATCACGCAGATGTTGGCACAAAAGTTGTTACTAACTCCAAATTCAATCATTGCTTGGATTTGTTGTTTGTTTGTTGATCTATGTTTTGCAGGTTATGAGTGATGAAGGGTTGGTTTATGTTCTGCACTATAAGGTCTGCTCTGTTATTATGGGAGGTTTCTTTTCGTGTTGCTGCCCAATCCAAAAAGGTGGAGAATTGTAGTTTTGAATTGGTTCAGTCCACATTGAACCTGGTTATTGAAGTGGTTCAAGGTTGGTTCAATTGAGCAACACTTGGGTTGATGGTTTCTTGTGATGGCGTGTGGACCGTTGGATGGCTTAAGTTTTGGACGGCTGGATGTGCTCGAGAATGAGCCTTATAAACGCCTTCTGTTCTTGGTTGGAGAAAAAAGATCGAGATCTAGGATTTGAGAGCCGAGAGAGCGAGAGCCTTGTGGTATGAAGGGTGAAAACCTTCTTTGGCTAAAAGTCCACTCTGAGTCCGATGGTGTGCTCAGAATTCCCAAATTCTCACTCGTTAGGCCCGAAAAGTCCTCCCCCAACGTCGGCTAGGTGAAGGGCTTGTGGGAATTTCTCGGCAAGAATTCTGGAAAGGCTGAATGGATGGGCGGGATGCGCAGTTTGTGGGTAGATGGCTGGGAAGTGTATGGAAAGTGGAAAGGTGCTGGGATTTCTATTGAATACGGAAAGAAAAGTGGCCGGAGGCCTTGACGCTACAATACTAATGGGCGCTGCCCAGAACTACAAACTAAGATAAGAGAGCTTTCTTCTGAATTGTTGGATGATGAAATGAGGGAATGGCTGGTCCCTTTTATAGCTGGGCAGGGAGCCTTGCGCCTTTAATGCCATGGCCCTTAATGTGCGTCGGTTACTCCTTTGAAGATGGCCCTAAATGCTCGTCGGTTACTCCTTGGAAGGCTTGGTCTCCCATGTCTTCAATGTCCCTTTTATTGCCCTTGTTAAGGCTGACTTTTAAGAGCTGGTCTTCAATGACGACTTGACTAGATTCCCTTCTATGCAAGGCTGGGTCGTGGGCCTCCTTGAGGGCTGCTGAGTAGTCTTCTTGCATTGCGGGCTGCGGATGACGTTGGGCTGTTATGCTCTTGAGTTGGCTGCCTTGGGTCTTCGAGGTGTCTTTCACAATAGGCGGACTTTTGTGTTGGGCAGCAGCCAGGACTCATCACCTTGATCTTGTGAACGCCAAGATCCAGAGCCGTGCTGCTGTCCTCGCTTTCCCTTTCACTGTTGTAATAGGCTATGTTTGAGGTTGAGTCCTCTGTGGTATGCTACGAAGTGAGCTGTTACAATACTCACTATAGTGGTCTTGGTTTAGCCGAGTGAGGGAGAGTGACACACTTGAGAGACCCGTTGTGTAGCGGCGATTGTGTGAGCGGAGGTGGAAGGCGGCCGGGTTGTACTCAAACAGTTAGTTATAGTGCAGATCGAGCAAGCGCCAAGCTCAACGTGGATGTAGCACCGTTTTGGTGTGAACCACGGGAAAAATCTCGGTAGTCTCTTTCTTGCTTTCTTTACTGTTTTCCTGTTCTTGCGTTGATCAGTTTAGGGTTCTATCTATTCTTGCTTGGTTTCGTCAGTTTAGGAGAAGCTGATATTAGACTAGAATTAACGACAACTTCTATCAGTACACTTATATTCTGAGGTAATAATAAAAAGCATGTATCGCTCGAATGAAACGGTTGATACTAATAGTCAAACTCTTTGAGGGAGTCTACTTGAGCTCACCTGTATGGCCCCAACTATAGAGGTCAAGCAGAAAAGCTCATAAATTGTATTATAAATAAAGTCCAAAGATTCAAGAAGATCATAATGATTTCTATGCAAGAATTTACCTAATTCTTAGAGCCCGTGATTTTTGAGACATGAATAGAGGCAACTCGTTATGCTCTTGGATCGAAGATCAAGATCTAGTTTTATATGGATCTTCTACATTATAACGTGTTCGTGTTTTATTCACATGAACGGTGAGTATTCATCTTATTCAAGGATCCTACAGATTTTATGTTGGATCCAAACTCTTTTATGTGTTGAAATAAATTTTAATTCTAGATACATGATATATTCAGTTTTACTTGTTGAATTCTTATTTTATGCATGTTTGTGGTGTAAATATTTAGGTATAAATCAACATGCTAAAGGCTTAAAATATATAATAGGAATCGCGCAGTATTGACATTAACTAAATGGAAGTTTATATGTCTAATATACGAGTCAACATTAATTGTTTGAAACATACGGACTCAATATATTTGCAACTTAGTTAATAAGATCAATGATGGTTGCTAATTAATGGTTCGAAATAATAACTAGTTGGAATGACTCATAATACAAGATGTGTCACGAAAATGTAAAGAAGATCCACGTATGATTGACTTACTTGGATGCGCATATAGTTTATTACCGGTTATCATATGATATGTTCACATGAATATTTTTGTTGAATCAATTGAGTTAGGATCACTTAGGATATTAATTCTTCTAAGAATAGCTAAGTCATAATAGTATTTATGTAGTAAACCTGCATGCTTGCTCATTGGATCGACATTTGGTCTTATCCAGTTTCTATAAATTTGTTTCACTACAGCTTGACCCTTGAAACATAAATTGATAATTAGGACATCTGCACCCGTTGCAGTCTTCCTCAAACTGAGAATGGTCTATCTTAATCTGAGAACGTTCTCGTCAGTTCGAAACGCACCGATTGAGAGAAAGATCCGGAGAAGGAAGAACGTCTTCGAAGACGATCTTGCCTGGATCGCCGAGGAGATCGATTGAGGAGAGAGAAGGTGGGAGGGGGTGAGAGAAAGCACGTGTCAGTCTTATTTTTTGATCAAATGGGTTGATATTTAACGGGAAAAAGATCTGGTCCGTTAGATCAGATTTAAATTTGTTCTAACGGTTCAGATTTATTTCGAATGAGATTTCATCCAAAAATTATTTTAATGTAATGTCATTTTAATTCGAAATTTGATAAAAATTAATTTATCAAAATTAAAAAATATTAAAAAAATGTGAATAGTAATAGAAATATCTCTTCGAGATAGTTACGGATGTGTAGATTGTTATTACCGTTTATTGAATAGTAACAAGAATTGCTTCTCGAGAAATTCCTCAACGAGATAGAACTTCCACAACGGGTGCGGATGTCCTTAAGTATGAAAAAATATGTTTGCGAAGTTCCGAAACTAATTCATTCAAAGCTCAATTAAAAGCTTGTTCGACAATACATGAGCTAAAAATTCGTTAAATAAATGAGTCGAGTATAAGAAAGAGCCAAAAGTTAAGACACTGACCTTAGCAAGTAGTGATATTCCTTTAATTCATGGTTACAAGATTGATCCTTCTCAGAACTTCATTAGTAGGCCCAACTTGTCCATATATAGACGTTTGTGTACCAATCTGTAATTACCAAACAAAAATATCTCCATATGGTACTTATTAAAAACTTAATGTGGCCAATTCGTAAATAGTATAAGTTGTCGAAAGCTCCCGCTTCGGAAAAAATAGCAATATATTTCATATCGAGTTGAATGAGAGAAAATTCAAAAGTGTGGACGAAGATCGGACTCTGCAGTGACGATACAGGAAGAAGCTCAAGGAGGGATCGTTCAGGAGGCCGCGAGAGTGAAACCAGGTATGATCGATTTGGTTTGCAGGTGTTGAATGTGTGTAAAATTTTCTGCGAGAGGTATCATCGGTCCGGTGGTAACCGGTGTCGTACTTTCAGATTCTTGGTTTTGATTCTGCTCGCTGCTGCTCAGATTTCGTCAATAGAGTTCGATTTACATTTTCTAGTTTTATGTATCTCTGTAGTTCGAAATAATTGTACTGGAGATTTTGATTTATTTCGGAACTAGATTTTCAACTGGATAATTGATTGCTTGAGTAATAATTAACTTGACGTTTACCTAGGTTAAAATGCGGATGTTGTACACTGAGGTTCTCTTAGGCTGATTTCAAGAGTCATTATTTCAATATTTATACTTAATAGATTTGGTTCCTGATGAGTAGTTTGGTTGAGCATATGGAATTTTGGATATCTGTTCCATCCCTTTAAGCAGTAATCATGATTGTTTCTCTTCTAAATACAGATTGTTGCACATATGGCAGAGGCAAAAGCTGCAGCTATTCCGGACAAGAAAGAAAAATCATTTATATTAGGTAGTGCTCTCTTTCTTATCCTAGTCACTAGCTGTAAGATTTTGATATTTTCATAGTACGTTGCTGAAAGTTGACACTATCTGTTTTATCTTTCCAAATATATAGAAAAGATGAGGTCGCCCACCCATGTTTAAGGTTTAAGGCATGGTTCTTAGCAGATTTGTGACTAGTGTAGGTGCAAAATATGTTGAATGATAGTGGCCTAAACCTAACTTATTATGTCTGCTTCAATTTTGTTCAAGGATATTGCTTTGCAACTTGTTGAGTGTAATGACTATGAAAATGAGATCATGTATTTTTAACACCCCTGGCAGATGATGATGCAGGAAAAGACATTTTAAACTCCTGGAAGTCCATATCAGGGACAGAGGGTGCAGTGGATTTTAAATTGGAACCGATTGGTAAAAGCAAGAAAAAGGATTTCAGTTTTGAAAATTTGTAAGAACCGCAATATACTTGTCGCTGATCTTATCATTTCATTTGTTGAAGATTGTTGGGCTATCTTTTTGTTTTTTATATATGAAATGATTGAAAGAAAGTATCTTTAGTTACTTCTATTTAGATTTGAGTTGAGAATCAAAGAAGCCGGTTTCCTACTATCCCTTGGATAATTTTGGTGCACATCTTTTCTTTCCATTACACTGTACCTGTTTCCCATGATTTATCAAAATCTGGTGTATGGGTAACTATAGTTGATCTACCGCAAAAGATGTGCATCCTTATAAAAGCCATAGTGTGTGTATAAATATTACAGTCCTCTTGATATAAACAAAAATATAAATTTATATCTTTACTGATTGCTTCCAAAGTTATATCTCAGTATGGGGTTATAGTGATGTTAAGAACGTATCACAGTCTCTGAAAATGAAAACAGTTAAAGGAAAACAGGTTCTCATCTTCAGTCTTGTTCTTCCTTGCACAATATTCCTGTTAGTATCTGTGCTTACAGTTTGTATTATGTTTTTCCAGGGATATGGATTTCGACCTTGTTAGTGATTTTGGCAAGATATCATCATTCAAAATGGACATGTCTGACCTTGATTTCTCATTCTCTCCTAAGAAGAATAAGAAAGCAATAGAAAAAGAAGGAGACTCTGGCAGCGTAAACTTTCAAGGGAAGGAGGACAGATTTAACTTCTCGTTTGACTTTAACTCGTGAGTGATTGCATAGTTCTGCAGGCACACACTTTATTATACATATAATAATCTCTAAGATCTACTATTATCTGTCGACATCACTCTATTAACTGAACTATGCCAACTATAGCCAATAAAGCTGAAAAACCATAACTCAACTCGAGGATGTTTGTGAGAGTCCATTTTTTCATCTTTATATTTGGGTTGTACAACCTACATCATGTGGTTTTTGTTATCTGCGATTCATAGCCTTCTCCATTTGTCAACATTTCCACAGATGAATGATACTGCTTAGCTACTGTTTATGTTGGTATACTTGTTGATTGATATATCATTTGTTACTATTCTTCCTATTATTAGGCTCGGCAATTTCGACATTGATGCACCCATGAGTAAAGTAGATACCTTGTCCCGCAAGCAGAAGGACAGTCAAAAGCTAGATACTGACAGAACTGACTGTCAAGTATCTGAAATCCAAGTTAATGAGGTCACAATTGCAGATGTTGTCAACAAACCCAAAAGGGGCCAAGCCTCAGAAACTGTAGGTGCCACGAAAGTGCATGTTTATGACACTTTGATGACTGACAATCATCCCTTGAGAAGTGAAGTTTCAGATGATATTGTTTTACAACCGGAGGTTGAAATTTCGTCAGATAAAGCAGATCGTAAAGGAAGAGAAGATACTGCAAATCATTCAAATATACCGGTTTATCAACATATCATTCAGAATTTTGATGTTCAATCTAATCCCACAAAAAAAAAGGGTGAAGGTAACTTGATGGAGTCGCTGAAAGAAGGCTATTCTTCAGATACAGGAGTAAAAACAAATGTTGAAGGAGACCAGAGTATCTGTTATAATGAATTAGTTGCTCTCGAGGCTGTTCATGAAAAAACACCCGAATGTGCCCCTCCACGAATAGCAGAACCTCTTGAAGACAACAGTAAGAGGAATAAAATCCTGTCATATTGTAATGGAAAAGAGCCAAGTATCTATATTGAAGACGTAGTTGAGCGGGGGTCTAATCTTGGAAGATCACCTAAGATTGTCCAAAGCAAAACTTCAGAACTATCCAAAGATGGGAGTATTATTGCAAATAATACTTTTGCTGATGTCAAGGAATCTTCTGATGGTGTTTTTGATTCTCATGATACTTCTGTTGCAAGGGCCGTCAAAATAGTACATAGAGAGATAAAGACACAACTTTCTCCCTTGTCGAACAGGTTAGAGCGTATTTGAAACTTTTCTTTTGTCCTAATTCCTAAATTATGTGCATGCATGCTTCCTTTGTACTTTCTTTCTTTTCTGTATTTGCTTGACAGTAGTGTGAGGCAAGAAATTGATGTATATTATAGGATTTAGTTTGACGCAATGATCCAATTGGCTCCTAACAAAATTTAACAAACAATTTGAACATGATCTGGAGTCAACACCTAGTTTCCGTGTGTACATGGTATCTCCTTAATGTTCATAGTTGTATTAAAATAAATTTATATAACTATACGGACAGTTTACCTATCAGTGTCTACTTAATGCAGGGAATCAATGGTCAATAAATCTACATCAGGTAACGAAAAGGAGACAAATATTGTGCAATCGAAGTTCTTCAGTAGATCAGATGAAACTGACAAACTAAATCATGAGGCATCTTTTTTCATTAAGCCTAAATATGTGAAAATGCAAACCGTGCATTCAGATTCTCCATCTGAGATAAGGTGAGCCATCGTTCTTTAAGGATGAGAATCGCAATGAGTCTCTATAGCTAACATTGTACAGTAAACTTGCACAGAGAGCCAAATGCATGTGAAAAACAAATTGGAATCAGTGCAGGGGCTGATTTTGTGTCGAACAAAAAAGTAGCAAAAGGGGAAAATACATTGCTCAGAAATCAAAGAACCCTTATCACTGCCAAAGAGATCAGGCAAGTATCTGTACTAGCAACAGACATGTAATATTGTTGGTTCAGTTCTTGGCCTTTTACAACAACGTGCCGATAATTATTTATGATACGGTAATATCCATTCATTTTAAGTATTTCTAAGGGAAATGTTGTAAAGAAAATTATGTTGCTATAACTTGATTTTGCCATCTTCAAATCAGTTCCTCGAACTCAAAGGAGAAGTCTAGCAAAAAGGAATCCCAAAAAAGTGAGAAAACTAGCATTGCATCTATCATGGACTGCACCCAGAGTATAAGACACATTTCTACTGCAAAGGATAACCCATTGCCCCTCAAATCTGTAACAAGAAGTCTTGATCTTACTGACCTGAAAAGTTCAAGGTATTACTGCTAGAAAAGTGACATGACTTTTTTATTAGCATTCTGATGTTGTTACTTATTATAGAATTAAACGATTGTAGGCGTATAGGAGAAAAAAAGCTTCAGCCCATATTTGCAACCATGAAAGAGATAAAATCTTTGAAGGTTTTGAAGCAGAAAGTCCATGAAAATGTACCTCCCAAAGTAACTTCTCTTAATTTGACTGAAAAGCGGAAGCCAGGAACCCCAACTTTGAAAAGGAAACAGGTACTGTTAATAAGATGAAGATCGTTACTATGGAGTCCACAACCCTAACTAACCAAGCTAATCACTGACATGTCCAGGACCACAACTTTACCCATTCTACTTTACTTTTAGTCAAGACGCCATGCTAGCTTGTTTTAGTTTTCCATAATTATGATGAAACTTGCTACTCAAGGTCTAGACTTGAGAAGGAGACATATTAATGTGGTGGTTCGGGACCATTCTATGCTTATTGTTGAAAGGTGGAGCATGAAATAGTTTTCGTTATTAGTAATGTTTCATAAAATCCCTGGTAATTTTCCAAATTCATTCATACTACAGGCACCGACAGGGGGTTTAGTACTTGAGATTCCACTGAAGCGCCTCTCACAGTCACCTAGAGATAGCAGGTTTTGATCCATTCAGTGCCGCTTTTTTGTTCATTTTTACTGTTTACAGCTGTAACTTTTTTCTCAACTATCAATCTGTGGCAGCAAAAATGTCTCTGACATGAAGATGAAAGAACAGGTAATGTGCTTATGGAAGTCCTTACATCATTGATGTTAATGGAACTTTGTACAGTTTGAGATACTTAAAAGTTCACATACTGTGTCAGGTGCAACACCAAAATAATACGGTGAACATAAACACTAGGGATCATTTGGTTGATATGCCACGAATTCCTAAATTTGATACTCCTGGGCAGATGAACTCAAGTATAGTTGAAACTGAAATGGGGAATTATGGGATTGTAGAAAAGGCCGAAGCATATGGAAAGGATCTTGATGATGTAAGCTTCTTCCTTTCAATTAAACATGATAGCCTCACTTATTGAAATAATGATATAAGTTAGCTTGAGGACTTTTCGCTCAGAAGATCCACACTGTTCAGTGTTCCATATTAATTTGGTGATATAGGCTAGTGTCCCAAAGTTTTGTGGGACTCTGTGAAATGCAGCAGGATTCAGCATGTTTCCTAGAGTATCCTCGACTGATGCAATTATTCATAATTGTTTGGAAAAAAAAACATTGAAGATGATGCCTTCAGACAGAGTTGAAGGTTATTGTGATGAAGCAGTTATCTGCATCTCATTATCGAAGTTTTTTGTAAATCCTGTGAAATTGTGAGGATGTCGAAGTACATATTTGTTATTATATTTATCTAAATGATGATCTTGATCCTGCAGCTATGCAACATGCTGAAAAAGAAACATGAAGAAGCTAAAGAACTGTTGGTTCGGGCTGTGATCAACAATAACAATCTATTATTGCTCAATCATCCCATGCACAATGAAAAGATATCCTTCATAATCCCTGAGATGATGATGCATAATTCTTGCTTACATTTGGTCGCATTAGCTTTATGAAGTAACGACTTGTTTCTTTCTTAATGATTGCACACATCCGCTCAGTTCAGAAACTTGCTAATCGGTTGATGGCCATGGAGATCATACCCCGTCCGGTAAGAGCAATATATTAAAAATAGTTTTAAGTTGTTGTGTATCCTTATGACAGCATCAATGTGTATCATGCAGCTTGTGTTCATTTTACCCTATTCTATTATTCTGCACATAAAGTGCACTGCCAGACGTCCTTTCATCTGTAAATCTTCTGATATATGTTTATTGATTCTACTTCTCACAGAGATAGTTTACTTCTCTATCTCCTACTACGGGTGAATCCACAGAGTCGATACCCTGGTTTTGGCTAGGTGCGCTAAATCAATAGCCGACGATTAGTCCCAAGGAATGCTTTCTATTCAAATGTCAAGTAATGCATATACTTAGTTCATGACATGCCCAGAACTGGATCAGGACAAAGGAGGCGAAAGGGATTGGTAATCAATATGCGTATGCAAGCTCTAATAATACACACGTATAGGGCTGTTGCTTCAGCTCGTGTATTTTCATTTTATATTTGGTAGAGGTCAGCAAGTTAAAAAAGGACATTAGATCCAAACAACTCCTCCACTCTGGAAGCTAGTTAATAAAGACTGAGGATCTATGAAAAGCTTTTTGGAAGAAGAGAGTAGATGGACTCAATAAGGTTGTTATTAAAACTCCAGCAAACATTTCCTAGCCCGTGGTTTGATGGTCGTTGAGAAAGGTGAATCATAACCTTCACATTTCCACGTTGCACAATGACAGAATGTGTGCCCATTCATTTAGTCAAAGTTAACCAAGAATATATTTGTTGTCTCCCAACATCTTGTTAAGCTTCTTCATCTTACTTTTGGTCTGAAGAAATTGGCAGCCATTATCGACCCTGACTCCTAAAGACAGGCAATGGAATGGGCTAGATTAAAATGTGCAACACCCATTGAAAAAGGATGCAAAGAAACTCAAAACATCAACATATTCACAGTCATCAAGCACCTTTGCGTTCAACCAGATTTCCCGTGGCCATGAAACAAAAGTAGCCAAACAAATCTAGTAAAGCACCCTTTTCAACATCAATTAAAGCCATGTGATCTCCGCCACGTTACAGATCAAATTGGCAGATAGAGAGAAAAAAGGTGATAGAGAAAGACACAAGTATATAAGACTCGGAATCTGACCCCAAGTCTCACTTGGGCGTACAAGTTACAACATAGATGATGAGAAATAGAGGACGCGGTTCGAATAATCTTTGCTGCTGAAAAGAGGTCAAGAACGAACAAAATATCTCTACACAATGATGACATGCCCAACAAATTCGGAGGGCTTTGGAAACTCTAGATAGATCAGCTACATAAATACCTGTATATATGCATCTTACATAGATTGCAGTATGTAGAACTCAGAAGGAGCAATGTGCGACATCATGAATCTGCAACACAAACAACACTAATCTCTTCAGCACACGGTAACTTGATATTTATAACTGATTGATGTATGATCATCATACAGGAGAGATTACAGAATAGAAACAAACCAGTAATGTAATCTCAACTTTAAGGGCAACACTATTCATGGTATATACTCCTGATTCAGGATCTTGAAAAAAATCATGATCAAAAAGATATAGTCGTGTAGCCAACATACGTGGTGGATGACATGCTCTGGGTGTACAGGAATATCCAAGAGTGTAATAAGATACTAGATGCAAAGATATGAAGTCTTCAGATAAGCACTACAACAAAATTGAGAACATTGGAGTGGTGACTAATGGAAAAGGTGAACCATATGAAGCTTGGCTCTCATGACTTAACAAAGGTCTAATTTTGTTTCTATTAACATAGACAACCTTTGATCCCTGGATTCTAATAACTATTGACGAGAGCAAGCTTGCCTCTTAGGAAACCTTAAAAGTAATATCATATGCAGCGGTGTTGTCAAAATCAGAATGCAATGCTGAAGAAAGGCACCTGGGTTAAGGATAACTGTGACGGCGATAACTACTTGTCCACAAAAGCATCCCACCATGTAAAAATTAACTGAATTGTACAACCTTCAATAGGCTTTAATTACTGTTTCACCTCGTGGTCCAATAATTTCAGAGTTGACTGAACGTGCAATTAAATGACACCCCAACATTTGAAAACTTAAGCATTCCATTAAAACTGAGGACGACCTCTAGATTGCAGAGTTTGATACAAATCCTATAGGTCGGAGGCCATTGATCATGGTGCTCAATAACAGCCAATATTCATGGGAGAAATAAAAACTAAGCAAACAGTACTAGGCTTCTAAAAATAAAAGATTTAACTCAAATAAACAAATAACAACTGATATGTTATAGATACAACTAGAGTTAGAAAGAGTGGGAAACGTCTCCAATAGAGTAAGGATTCCAAAAGAAGACTTTTTGGTCAAATTCTTCAAAACATCAGTCCGAAGTCCAGACAAGAAGATGCCAAAATTTCAATGAGCATATGATACAAAAACAAGTGGGCATAACACAAAAACAATTAAAATAAAAAATAAAAAGATGATGGTTGCAGAAACCTTAGAATAATTCAAACTCACCCAACACAATTTACATAATCAGTACAGTAACAATAATGTAAATTTGTACTAAATAAATTCGCTGTGCACCAAAAAAAACTATGTGCATCACATGTATCAAACAGGGTAACGATTTGAGCACAACTTTAAAAATCAGAGACAAGACAATGAATACCTAAGATCCATAATGTGAAAACACTGATCAGGCACTCTCCGCACTTGACTTGTTCCCCTTAGCAGTCTTCATTTTTTTGAGCTGAAGCTGCATGTCCACAAACATCTGCATCCTCTGCACCTCCAATTCCTTAGCAAGCTGCATCCTTTGCTTCTCCATCTCAATCATCTGATTCTGCTTTTCAGCCTCCACTTTCTCATACACATCCCCAAACTTTCTTATTGCTTTAGCCAACTTCCTAATCCCATCTTCACTTCCCTCCTCGCCTCTAAACTCTTCTGCCAAATCATCATCCTGCTCCTCTTCCACTTCATCCACGTCGTCACCATCTTCTTCATCATCATCATCATCCTCATCATCATCATCATCTACCGTAGTAGTAGTAGCAGCAGCAGCAGCAGCAGCCACGGCGGAATAATTCCTCCTAAAATACGAGTCATTCACGGGAGAAGGTCGTTTCTTCGGAAGCACAGCCGTGGCCAGCGGCGCCGATTTCCGATACGAATACGGCAGCGGCAAAGCCATAGGCGGAGAGTGAGACAGCGACTCCGAAACCGAAACAGCAGCTGTTGCGGGCTTCTTCAAATTGGATCCAATCAGCTCATCCAGCCGATCGTAAAAAGTCCAAGAACTAGTAACCATCCCAGCGGACGCGGAAACCCTAGCCTTCTCAACCTTGTACTTCTTCTTAATGGTATCGATCCGGTTCTTACACTGCACGTCAGTCCGGTAGGTCTTCCTGCTGTGTCCATGACGAGCGTTGACGATGTCGGAGACCTGCTGCCAGTCCTTCTGGCGGAGGTTTCCGCGGTTGAGCTCGAGGTAGCGGCGCCCCCAGGCTTCGATTAGGGTTGAGGAAGCCTCCTGGGTCCAGCAGTCCTCTCGGACCGGGAGCGGGCGCGAGGACGGAGTGACCGAATGGGTCATGGAAAGGAAGAAGATGAAGGGGAGAGAAGGAGAGAGAAAGATGAGGGGAGGGGGAGGAGGAGGAGGAGAGGGTATCGGCGATGAGGGCGCGTGAGAGACATGTGCGAGTGGGGAGAGTGACGCCGGCGGGTGGAGTGGGCAACTCAACGCGCCTCAGCCTTTCGGTTTGCGTCCGAATAGAATTGAATTCGTCTTTTTGTCGGACGGAGAGAACCAGAACAACTCTTGGGCCTTTCTTTCGCCTATGCTGCTGGGCTGGGCTGTTTTCAAATAAATCAACCTCGATTATAAATATCAAACATTAAAACCGAAAATGAAATCTTAGTTGATCGTTTTTTGAAGTTTCCAGCCGTTGCCGCACTTCCGAGACAGAAACCTCCCCTCCTTAGAGATTATCATGCTTCCGATGTAAAATTACGATGCGCTGCTGGTGACTTGTATCAACAGATTGCTATAGCAACCTCTGGGTCACTTGCGGGATTTTCTTGCTAAGTCTGAACCTAAAAAACACAAGCATTTTGTTCACCCATTTCCGCAATTGCCTATGTCTGAGGAGGACTTCTCTTGAGTCCTCAAGATTCCACTAAGCACGGTTTCTAGTATAAAGATATCAGAACTCAGCATATGTTAGTCCCACCTTTACTTCTAACCTAGCTTGAATCTACGTCAAGTCTGATCACACAGACTAGTTTACACTGTCAACACACTCCAGTAATAGAACACTACAGCTCTTATCGCACAGACTTAGCCTATTCCAAAACAATGTGTTACGAGAGGATGCTATAGCAAGTTACTCTACCTCAGATTCTACAAACTCTCCCAGCCGCTTCAATCTGACTTCCGCGAGTTCTCACAACTCCAGTGACGCTCCCCCTTGATCAGTGACCTCCACTCAGCGTAAGGGGACGTTGCTCTGCACTCCAATCGCCCGTGACTGCCTCACCCGTGACGATTCTTCATTGTGACTATACTTGATCTTTCAAAGGGGCTCCGCTCCAGTTGAACTCTGTCGATCAAGCTTTGATCAAACTATGCTAGTTTTGATCTCTCTCTTCTCATACGCTCACAACTCTTAGCTTTACTCTCTAGCTTTTAGCTCTTCTTCTAGTTGTGCGTCTTTTTTTGTGTGTATGTGTGTCCTCCCGAAGCTGTCCTTATATACTGGTAGCCAACCCCAGGAAACCCTTAACAATTTAGAAATCTTTCTAAACTCAGTTTGGCTGTCTCGATCTTCTCCAAGATCTTAGGGGTTGTTGAGATATGGTTGTAACAACTTTCTTTCTAAAAATCTTTTTAGGAATCATATCTTTAACTTGCTTTGCTGAGTTGTTTGAGCGATTTGTTTGCTGTTGGAATTTCCTAAAACTGTTAAAGTATGTGGCATCATTGACAAACTCAGTTGAAGATGATCTAGCAAGATGCTATAGCATTCCGTTGCAGCAAACTGGATCAAGCTTTCTAAAGATAATATCCAGAAGATGTTATACCATACTATGAAGACTTGGAGCAGCCAGCAGCATGCTGATCAGGTTGGAGCAGCCAGCAGCATGTCGATCAACTTGGAGCAGCCCAAAGAACGTACGGAGGGTTGCTGCCAGCATCGCAACGGGTCGGTAGAGTATTGTGAAGATTGAAAGCAAGATGATACAACTGCCCGTTTGAAGACAGCAGCTGGTGCAAAATCAGCCAGAGTGAATAAGCTCAGTGAACAAGCAAGAGCTATAACAGCAGTTTTTGCCCAAAGGACAATCTGCCCAGGTATGCTATAGCAACTTACAGGTCAAGCTGTTGTAGCGTCTATCCACGACTCAAGACTCAACACACTCAGTATCGGAAAGCTTAACTTTAATCTTCAACAGATGGCGATAGCTCCTCTCTGCAACTTTGTTCTAAGATTGTACTTGATCTATCAACGAGCCGGCGCTCCAGCTGAGTTTCCCCGATCAAGCTTAGATAAGACTACCCTAGTCCTGATCTCCTCTCAGCCACACACTCACTAATCAGCTCTCTCACCTTTAGCCTTTCGCTCTCCGCGTCTGCGTCTATCTCTCTCGTGGTGTGTATGTTGTTGATGTACTACCCTTCCTTATATATCTGCAGACATCGATAAACCATAGGACTCCTACTCTTGTTAGGAATCGCATAACTTTGCATAAGAGAAGCTTCTTCTAGATTCTTATGGGTTTGTTGAGATTGATTTCTAAAAACCACTTTTAGAAACTGCACTTGTTCCGACCGCTGAACAAGGACTTCTGAATAATTGCGGCTATCCAAACGACTCCCGGAGACGATGCGATGTGGGTCGCTACCCTCCGGACACTCTCTGAGCAGCCATATTATTGACCGACTTTTGTTTCAGCTTTGAGTCTCCACGATATGCTATAGCATCCCTTGGTAGATATTTGCTGACCTCAGACAGCTTGCAAAACTTGCTCCAGCTTCTAATGTAGACAGGTTGCTATAGTATCTTCTTGCTATTGATTTGTTTTGTCAATGCCAGTGCCATGCTCCAGCTTCTAACTCCAGCAGGAAGTTGTAGCATCGTCTAGCAACTTCTCGGGATTTTTTTTGGCAATGATGTCATTACCTTAACAATTTCCCCCTTGGCATTTATGACAAAACTTCTACATCAGGCACAACAGGCACTCTCCCTGTCTACTGTTTGTGGCCGCAACTCTCCATTTCAGACTTCTGTGATGCAGCTTCTTCGTAACTCTCAACTTCTGTGTTGTAGCTTCTTCTCCCCCTTGTTATCACAAAAGACAAGGGGTTTAACCTGTCGATTTTGGAACCACACACAGCCCCAACGCAGATCGTAAGATCTGAAAACGAGCTCCATCCAGGGGCTTTGTTAGAATATCCGCCAGTCGCTTCTCGGTTGCTACGTGTTCCAGAGCTATGATCTTCTTCTCCACTAAGTCCGATTTCTTGGGTCTAGGCGAGTCTTCCTAGCCAAGACTCCGCTAAGTATGATTATCCCAAACTACATGAAGAAGCTTATGTGTTCTTTTGTTGTTTTGAATTATTTCTTGCTCGATCTCACAGGGAGTGTGTGCCAGTCTTAAGATACTGGGAGGGGCGCTGACTCCCAGACTACTAGGTCCATTCTCTGAGAGGGAGCCCCACCTTGAGACTTACGCTTCTTCTCGATTCGGCCTTGGTTGGCAGATGCTAGATTTCTCTTCAGGCCTCGGATTTTCACCATGGTTGCGGGTTTGCAGAGGGTGAGAGGAGCGCACAGGAGAGTTGATCAGCAATGATTTTGGGAAGCGACTTCAACTGATTTTGCCTTAGAATTTGATTTACCCGCTGCTTTTTCCCTTTTGATTTGAGATTTTGATCTCACGTGCCACGCATATGACCTCTTCCTTCTTTAGCGACCAAGGCATTTGAACAAGATTTTACCGGCCAGGTTGCTATAGCAGACAGGAGCTGGTTCTCCTACTCATTCCGGATGACTGCTTTGTAGGGAGGATCCTCGTGAGGCTCTGATGATTGTTTCTTCACCCATACTTGGGTTTGTCTTGATTTCCCTCTCTTTTGACCCTCAAGACTCCTGTCTTTTCGTTTTTCGGATTTGGGTCTCCACAACTGTAACTTCTGTGACTTTCTCCTATTTTTTCCATTCCAGTGGGCTGGTTCAGCAGTCCTTGCAATTCTCCATCATGGTTCTTTCCAATAATGAGCATTTCCCGAATCCACTGGACAAGGAGATTTTTTACAGCATGTGTTGGCTCTGGGTTTTGTTCCCCTTTTTCCAGCTATAAAGGTTCTTTGGGTTATCTGCTGCCGCTTCAGGATCGAGGGTATCTTCTGAATCCCTTTCTTCTGACCGTAAGTATGTGTGCATGACCTCATTTTATTCTGAGGCTCTGGCTTTGCTACAGATGGATGATTCATCGGGTGCTGTAGCATCCTCTTGTTCAAGTGTCTGGCTCCGTCTTCCTCTGCAGGTTTTGGGCAAACATCTGATTTTTTATTGTCATATATCAAGGCATCCGAGGCTTTTATGAAAACTGTTCCTCTAGAGCTTTCTTCACCAGTGTATCCGAGCCCCGTTCTTCCTTTTCCAAGTCTTTGATATGAAAGAATTTCATCCAGGATATTTTTCTGAGGTTCCGCTGCCTTTGTTGTTGCTAGAGAGGCACCAATGTTAGTGGCTTGGCTTCCTGGGTCTTCCCTTTTTAGTATGGTGACTTGTCTGTTGGATGAGGAGAGAAATTGTCCTCGTTCTTCTTCCAGTAGCTTGACTCTGTCAGTCAAAGCTTGATTAGTTTGCAGAGCTTCCTCGCACTGTTTAAGTATCTCTCCCAGATAGTCAATTAGGCTGATAGTTGAGTCCTCCTCGTCTTCACTTTCAGACACGATAACCCCATAGTATAATTCATTCTCTATTAACTCTTTGTTGTTGAAATCTGACACACTTGTTAACACAATACAATTTTCTTCTTCACTTTCTTCAGAGTCACTCCACTTACCCGTCAGGGATTTGTTATCCTTCTTCTCCGAGTTTTTGAGGGGTTTTCTCGGACAGTCAGCCTCAAGGTGTCCATACCCTTCACAATTCCAGCATTGAACACCCTTTCTCATTTCTTTGTTTTCATCTTCATTCTGAGCAGGTTCCTTCCCTCTCCTTTTATTTCCTCCATCTCTTCTGGATCGTTTTCGCGAGGATGAGCTTTGCCCAGTTCTGGAGTCCATGTTCTTCAGGAGTTTCCCAAGATTCTTTACTAGCATAATCAGCTGATCATCTAGGGCTGGCTTCTTCACTTCTGTTTCTGCCTTCAATCATATATTATTATCTTTTGGAGTGGGCTCTTCTTTAACCAGCTTCGTCTCAAATTGTTTGAGGGATCCAACCCATTCTTCCAGCCTCATGTCTCTGACATTTTGAGCTTCTTCAATTGCCGTTACTTTCATGTCAAATCTTGTGGGCAATGATCTGAGGACCTTCCTAATCAGCTTCTCTTCAGGAATAGGTTCTCCAAGAGCATGAGCTTCATTTGACAAGTCACATAGTTTTGCAGTGAACTCAGTGATTGTCTCCTCTTCTTGCATTCTCAGATTCTCGAACTGAGTGGCAATAATCTGTAATCGACATCCTTACTTTATCAGTTCCTTCATGGGCAATTTGCAGGATTTTCCAGGCTTGCTTGGCAATATCACAGTTTGATATCAATCTGAAATTGTTAGCATCAACTGCAGCAAAAATAGCATTCAGAGCCTTTGAATTACCAGTTACTGCAGCTCCCTCTTCAGCTGTCCATTGTTCTTCAGATTTTACCCGTGTAACTCCCTGTTCATCCATAGTAATTGGAGGAGACCACTGGATCACAATAGCTCTCCAGGTCTTCTCATCGATGGCTTTGAGAAAGGCCTTCATCCTAGCCTTCCAATATCCATAGTTGCTTTCTTCCAACAATGGAGGTCTGCTCATGCTCTGTCCTTCCTTCATTGTTCCTTGTCTTCTTCAGAGGCGATGTAGGATCTTTTACTCTGTGTGTCGAGCTCCGGCTTTGATACCAATTGAAATTCGCAGCGCCTCTGATAAATAGATTCGTGAACAAGCAGTTGCTACAACACACTCTTGTTCACCCGGAAACTGTTTCAGCAAGAATGAACAAGGACAAATGTTTGTTCACCCAGTTCGGCCAACTGCCTACGTCTGGGGAGGACTAAACTCCAGTCCTCAATCTAACCACAAAGGTCTCAAAGTACACACGGTTACAACTCCACGCAACCTATGCTACTCAACCTTAGGTGGATCCTCGAACACAATCAGAACAGGCTCTAACTTGTGTCTGCACACCCTCTACTGATATCTATCTAGAATAGCTACAATTATCTCGAACTTAGCCTATTCTAATGAAAACTCAGATACTGCAGGGTTGCTATAGCATCTGCTGTAGCACACAGCTGATGCACAAATTGTCCGTGTCGCTCCGAAGCCTTCCGCTGAGCCGTTCGAACGATTCCACGAGCGCTGCACACTCTGGAATACTCCCCCTCACTCAGTGACCTCCTGTCACTAGCGAGCACTGCCGCCCAGACACTTGACCGCCCTTCAGTTCTTCCGCGGCTGCCCTTGATCAACCAACAAGCACTCTCTGCTCTGAATTGGCTTCCAGATCAAGCTTGGATCAGACTACGCAAGTCGTGATCACCTTCTGCTTCTGTCACCACAGCTCTGCGCTCACGCTCTGCTCTCGGTGATAATCGAAGATCTCGTTCGCACTCCAAAAATACTCTCTCAGAATTCTGTGTGTGTTCTCTTTCTATGCACTCTGCTTCGATCACCTTCATTGCTCTGAAGGGTCTTCTTTATATAGGAGCACACACTTCCATCATTATCAGGATTTAGCAATTTCCCTAGTAATATCAATATCTCCTAATTTTTAGGAGATTAGATTTAATTTGAGATTCAAATCTCCCACAATCAAATCTCCTTCTTCAGCTAGGAATCGCTACTGGAATATTCTCTGCAGCAACTTAGAAACTCCTCTGATGCTCTTAGAAGGACTGCCAAGCCCTCTTTCCAAAGACCCAGGCTGCTGCTGCTCGGACAGACGCTACAACTCTTCTGAACAAGCTCCTTCTATAGCTTCCTCCAGCTATAGCTGCTCCTTGTTCACTGGTCTTGTTCACGAAAGCTGGACTCCTGCTATAGCAGCATCTTGTTCACGTGTGCTGGTTTTGTCAAACACTGTCATACTGCATCATCAGATAGTTCACATGCCATAGTCATGGAGTGGTAAGAGGTAATGATAGATATCCCTCACACTCAAGATTTGAATCTCACACTAACGGATAAAAAAGAAAATTTGGTTGAGTTTAACTATTTATCGAGGAGATTGTAAGTCTATATGGAGTGTTACTATTCATTATCTCATGTGGAGATTCAAGATTTGATTCTACTTTTTTGAAATGTCTATCCAAAATATTAGAGAATCACTTGAGTTTTAATACCAGTTTTCTATCTCAGACGGTCAAAGAGAACAGTTTACATTCATAAATATTTGTTGAATGTATGTATATTAGACTTGGAAAGTTTGTAGACTATTCATATTTCCTTGATAGAACTTTTTTATAATTATAGCTATTGGTCTAGTGTTCAAACATTATCATAATGAACAAGTGTTCAAGTTGGAGCTATTAAAACTTGGCAAAAATGATATATCCACATGAAGCACTCAGTAGGGATTATAGACAAAAAAAGATTATGAATAAATGTATCAAATAATACTATATTAGAATTGATATTCGTGGTTGTAGTTAGAATTGATGACAAGTTACAGTCTGATCCGCGGTTACCATTCAAAATGTTACAAGTCACGGATGATATCCGTAGTTTGAAATGAAATATCGCAGACCCTTCTCGGGACAGCCATCTAAGGGCATCCGCACCGGTGCAGATCTGGTGCGGATTGTAGAAGCTGCGGGAGGAGAAAAGGAGGCACCGGTGACGATCTGCAGGAGCTGGCGTGCTGGAGGAGAAGCTTCGAACGAGGAGCTGCAACCAGGAGAGCTGGAGGAGCTGCTGAGAGGGAAGTTGCGCCAGGAGGAGCTGCTTGAGGAGAACGAGGGTTTGCTGGAGAGAAGGAGGGTTGCTGGAGGAGCTGCTCCTCCAAGCCCAAACTCCAAACCCTAAAGCCCAATCAGCCCAATCAGCCCAAATGTAATCAACGGACATATTGTAACGGCTAAATTAATCTGGTCCGTAGGATCAGATCTAGATCTGATCCTACGGACCAAATTAATTTCCAACGGAAATTTTTAAAAAAAATTTAAAAAAATCTTAAAAACTATTTTTGAACTTCTACAATTTTTTGCTATAAATAGACCTCTCATTTCACCTTCAATGTATCCCAATCTTCATTTGTTCTCTCATTTCTCTCTTACTTTATTAGCAATATTTCTCTTCATTTCCATATCATTTTTTGTTCAAAAAATGACTTCCACTACAAATTGGTCCATGTCCGAAGATGTACAATTATGTATATCTTATTGTCGCCAATCAGTCGATCCCATATCCGGCAACAAGCAAAAGATTGATAGGTTGTGGGAAAAAATTCATGCTGATTTTCGAGCAAATTGGGTGATGAGCGCCGATGAAATAATTGTAACGGAGGCTAGGTCTCAAATTGCGCTTTCATCTCGTTTTAGAAAGCTAAAGAAAAATTTGGTTTTGTGGGGGGCTTGTATTGCCTACGCAAGGAGGAATCCGGAATCGGGTGCTAATATACAAGATGAGGTATATAATTGTATTAAATTATTTTATATTGTGTATTCATATTTATTCATTTGAAAATGATTTGTTTTAATTATTAATTTATAGATGCGCAAAGCTCAAACCATGTATGTTGCGCAACGAAAAAAGACTTTCATACATTTTGAATGTTGGGAACAAGTCCAGACACATCAAACATTTGCACCCCCCATTGTTCCACCGGCTAACACATACGAGCATAGTCCCGCTAGTGAGCAAGTGCACGCAAGTAACGTCCCTATTAATTCCTCATTTGAGGATGGGGCATTTTGCACACCCGAAAGTTATCCGGGAGGTTCATCTAGTCCGGTAAGACCTCCAGGAGTAAAGGCGGCAAAAGAAGCGAGGAGAAAAGGTAAGAATATAGCCACTTCATCTAACATAGTCCGAGATGAAGCTTTACAATCAATAGCGGAAACTCAAAAAAAGCAACTCGCACTAGCTAGGGAGCAAATGGAGCACAATCATAAAATGCAAGAACAGGCCATGAATTTAAAGAAATTAGAGGAGGAAGCAAAAGTTATGCAAATGAATACCGACATAATGACACCAAAGTCTAAGAGGTACTTCTCAAAGAGGAAAGCTGCTATTTTGCGTCAATATGAGGAAGAAGAAGGTAATAATGATGGTGGGAACAATTCAGAGGACTATTCAGATTATTACCGTCCATCTCACTACGATGGGTAATCTCTTTAGTATTTTTATTTTTATTTGTCGTTATTTAACCTTTATGTAATTTCAATTTTAAGTGATTCGTGTTGTTCAATTATTTCACATATTATGTGTCTTTAAATTGTTCATACTCTCGAATTTGATTTAAAATATAAAACTTAATTATTCTCATAAAATTAAATTTCAAATCAAACTAAAATTCATATGAAAAAAAACTCGCAAAGGAATTACAACACACAACTTAAAAAATACATTCAATCTAATATTCATAACTGTTCACCGGTTTCCACAAACCAATTATGACTTACTAAATCATTCTGAAGTTGCATATGAAGATACGCAGACTGAAGATTTGCAAGACGCTCACCAAACACCTGAGATTGTTGAACCCTCTCAACGGGATCATGACGAAACCGATTGCCGTTGTGATCGACTGGTCCATCATACACCGTATAGGCACTGTGTGGGTTGTGTGGATCTGCTTCTTCAATCTCTTCAAACTCATCGTCAATAAATTCTTCTTCAACAATCATGTTATGCATTATGATGCAAGCCAACATAATCGTTTTCAAGACACTTTTCTTATGACACACACCTGCATGACGTACAATTGCCCAACGAGATTGTAAGATCCCAAAGCACCTCTCAACATCTTTGCGATATGATTCTTGCTTCTTCGCAAATAATTTCTCAGCATCAGTTTGTGGATTACGAATTGTTTTCACAAATGAAGAGTACCTTGGATAAATCCCATCAGCCAAATAGTAAGTGTCTGCATATGTTTTCCCATTCACTTTGTATGTCACCTGAGGAGAGATTCCTTCGAGGCGGCCATCAAATATGTCTGATTGGTACAATACATTGATATCATTTTGCGCTCCAGGTGTACCAATAAAACTGTGCCATATCCATGTGTCGTATGATGCGACGGCTTCTAATATAATGGTTGGACGACCCTTACGACCCGAATATGACCCCTGCCACGCTGTTGGACAATTTTTCCATTCCCAGTGCATACAGTCTATACTCCCAATCATACCCGGGAATCCTCGCTGTTCCGCCCTTCTTAGTAGTCGATTTAAATCTCCTGCATTAGGAGATCTTAAATATCGATCCTTATAGTGCTCAACTACTTGAGCACACCACTTCTTCAAGCATTTTAAGGTTGTTGATTCACCCATCCGTGTGATTTCGGCACACTGATCTGCACATGAACCGTATGCCAACATTCGTATAGCGCCGGTCATCTTCTGCTCAGGAAGAAGGCCAAGCACGCCAGCGGCATCTTGTCGTTGGTGCCAATATACATCATTGTTACAAAGTTTGGTCTTTATACGATTAAAAAGATTACTACTCATACGGTACCTGCGACGAAAGTCTCCTTCCGGAAAAATTGGACGCTCAACAAAATAGTCCTCTAACAAATTCTGCCCCCTCGGTCCTCTGTTTCTTGGTCGATTAGGTTGGCGACGAGGAGGCACATTGTCTTCATCGTCCATGGTTGCTAGCACTACCGCATCCATAACAGCTGAATTGGCCATATCATTCATCTGATTCATGGATTGCTGGAATATTTGCAAGCTCTCATCAAAATTGAAAGGATCCATATGAGAAGAAAATGGTTGAGTTAAATAAGAACGTAGAAGAAAGCAAGAAGATTGATGGTGTGAGCATAGAAAATGTATGAACCTTCTTTTATAGAGGTTTCATGTCTATCCTCATCTCCATGTGTCATGTTTTGATTGGATGAAGAAATTTTCGAAATCCTATCCTTGAGCTTCAAGTTGGCAGCAATAATTCATAAACATCATCACATGTCATATGCAAGTTGGCAGCAATAATTCATAAATAACTTCAAGTGTCATATTCAAGTTGGCAGTAATAATTCATAAAAATCTTCGAAAAAATCTTTACAAAATATTGTGTTTTTTAATCGTGAATAGTAATAGGAGCTTCTCCTGGAGGTTGCATTGGTGCAAAAAATGTTCAAAATGCTATTACTGTTTGGTGAATAGTAATAGGAGCTGCTGATTGAGGAGCTGCTCAGCGAGATTGAGAAGCTCCGTCGGGTGCGGATGCCCTAAGAAGATACCGAATTGTCACATTCGACTCATTGATCTCCTCATCTATGACAAACTTCGTCACTGCCCCGTCGCTGATATTTTATTATTCGTCGAAGAGCACTCAAGTGACCGAAATTATGTTGTTTTAAATATTATGAAATAATTTATTTAATACGATATTTGGTTCGTCTCTTCATCATCAATTTTAAATATTCTCCATAAAAAATAATTTCTAAACTACTAAAGTTATATAAATATCTCGTCTACACTTTTCTAAGTCAAGTTGATCAAACAAGTAATTCAAGCTCAAAATTTAAAAGTTGAGATTTTTACAATAAATAATAAATATTGAATACTTATTGAAAAACAGAATTGTTTTTACCATATTTATATTACGTGTATGTAAAAATTAGCATACATATTCACAATGTCCTTCGTTTTCAGTAGAATCATATTACATGTCCGTTTGAGGGTTTTTTTTTTATAACTTTAAGTTTGAATCCGTTTAGTATGTTATTTGACTCGCATATTTGTTATTATTTTTTAGTATTCTATCTTTGTGGTAGATTTCCTTCTCACGTGTCAATCATGGTTCAGCGAAGCTAAAAATATTAAAAATTCACAAATAAAAAAATAAAAAATTTATAGTACATCGTGGCAACTTCATTCATATTAGCTTATTAGTGAAGTTAATTGGAGTTTGTATACAAGAAGGTTTAGCCTTTTGTAATCAAATTCAATTAAATAAACAATTAAAACACCAAAACCAATTACGACAATTTTGTAATCAATTTGCCATGAACAGACCCTCAACCGTAATAAAACTAGAAAACCTCAAACCACATAAATATGATAACTCTTATTATAAAAGGAAGAAGAAATATTATTCTAAAAAACAACATAAATGTGTTCACTATTACGCCTGCTTGTGCGGCCGGTGATCACGACTCTCATTGTCCGGCGTGGGATGGAGGTCGAGATCTTTGTGTGAATGTGTCCTGTCTCCCTCTTTGTGGGGGGAGGGGCGTGGCCGGAGTCAAGGGAGGCAGCTAGAAGGACATAAAAGAAGAAGATCTTTAAGTTTTGGAGGTGGTTGTTCAACTAATGGGCTCATGATCGTGCCTTTTATCATAGAATCGTTATGAGGTTTTGGAGTGAGAGCAGATCAACTGATTAGGACCGTGGCTTCAAAGTGGGCTGAGGCCAAGGGTATGGAGTCACCGACAACTCTCTCTATTTTGAAGTAAAAGTTGTCATTTGTCACGTAGAAGACTCTGGCGGACGGATTCTCATTAAGGAATGAATACATTTAGCTTCTACGATAGAGTTGAGAGGTATTGGCTATTTTGTGATCCCCATTTATAATTGTCTCACATTGAGTTATACGAATTAAATTATTATTATTATTATTCTAAAAAGAAGAGTGAAGAAAAGGATCAAAAAAAAGATTAGAAAAGAAATTATAAGAGAAAACGGAATACAAACATTTGATTTATATTAAATGTGACAGATATGGCCACCATAAGGATACTTGTTGGGTTAAAAAGATTAATAAGCTAGAAATAGATAACAAAATAAAAGACATCCTTTTGATGGCCTTAAGGTGTTGGCAATGGCCTTATCAGAAGTTGTAAATTGCTCGTCGATGGCCTTAAGGAGATTTTTTACCTTAGTATGCTGATCGACGAAATCCAAAATGGTGGCACAAATTTTAGTCTTTATGAACATAATTGAATGACGATTAGATTGCTCCCACTTTTCATAAAGATCAACAGCATCTGGACTATTAGGTACTGTTCTTTTGCACTTAAATTTTAAGTACTTAAGTTAAATTAAGTACATTCCTGCATGTATACATAACGTCTTTCATCACCACCACCACTACTATTCATCACCACCACTATTCATCACCATCATCACCACTATTCATCACAACCGCCACTATTCATCACCACCATTATTAATCATCACCACCACTATCCATCACAACCACCACCATTTTATCACCACCACCACTATTCACCACCACCCTAACACCATTCATCACCACCATCACTTCATCACCATCATCACCACCACTACCACTATTCATCACCAACACTATTCATCAAAACCACCACTATTCATCACCACCACCACTATTCAATAAGAGGTTGTGGTGGATGGTGGTGGGTTGTGGTGGTGGTGGTGGGTTGTGGTGGTGGTGATGGTGGTGGTGGTGGGTTATTGTGGTGTTGGTGGTGGGTTATTGTGGTGGCGCTGGTGGGTTGTGGTGGTGATGATGGTGGTGGTGGTGGGTTATTGTTGTGATGGTGGTGGTGTTTGGTTGTGGTGGTGGTGGGGTTGTTGTGATGGTGGTGGTGGGTTGTTGTGGTGGTGGGTTTGGTGATGGGTTGTGGTGGTGGTGGTGGGTTGTGGTGGGTGGTGGTCGTGGCGGGGTGGGTTATGTGGTGGTGGGTTGTTCTGATGGTGGTGGTGGTGATGAGTTGTGGTGTTGGCGGTGGTGGGTTGTGGTGGCGATGATGGTGGTGGGTTATTATGGTGGTTGTGGGTTGTTGTGGTGATAGTGGTGGGTGTTGTGATGGTGGTGGTCGGTTATGGTGATGAATAGTAATTTAAGTACTTAAGTTAAGGTCACTTAAATTAAGTTAAGTATTTAAGTAACTGACTTAAGGTCAAAAGAACAGACCCTTAGTCTCAATTATGTTAGCTGGTTCGTCTTTTCGAATACCATAATCGATATCCATCCATCCTAAATTCAAAAGTATCCTTTCCTTCCACATCTTGTAGTTATCACCCCGTAACTCAGGAATGTCACATTTGACATCAGAAATATTTTCAAGTAAAATTACTGCAAATCACAAACATACATCCTCATTATCCCAAAATTCATACTTAAAATAAATCATGCTTTACGAATGTAAATCATGCTCAAACATATAAATATAAAGATATAAAACTTGATGTGGGCTAAAGTCATACTCAAACAAGATTCATAGATATATGTCGAATCATCGAATTATATAAATCCATGTGGCCAAATTAAGAAACATAATTCAATGTATCACCCTAATTAATCATACAATCACAATGATACATTTATTACTGGTGAATTGAGAAATATATTTTCCATGGAACTTAATCCATGTGGAATTGTTCGTTCCATGGTTTATAACTACTTATATAGAACCTTATATTTCAGTTCTTGAAAGAAATTATAAATTATCTATAGGAAAAACTATTACCCAGGTTTACCCACCTCATACACAATTTCAGATTGAGAAGCATGTAGAATTTATAATTTTCTAGCCTTCACTAATTTATTGGAAGATGAAACCTTAGAAATAACTGAAGAACATATAAATAAACTTATAGAACAAAATAATTATACTAATTTGTATTTGAATATTGTAGGAGAACAAATTGCTTCACTTCAGGATAGGCTAGATAAGATCTATGATATTTTACATTAGAAGCCAACCATTCACAATTCCAATATAGGAATTTCTGGAGTCACTAGTTCCCAAGTAGGCATACCAACCTCTAGTAAGGTTATAGCCTCGCCCAGTATTCAGCCGCCACCTGAAATAACAGGATTTAAATTAAGACCAATGAAGGAGTTAGAAGATTTACTAACTGAACACTTTAAAACTCTTAAACTAAGTACCCTAGATAATAAACTTAGGGATGAACTTATTGAAAATCCTGATCATAGACAGGTTTATGACTACCAAATTAATAAACTTCATAAATGGGCAAATAAACCTATTACCGGTAAATATTATTACCCTAGACCAACACCTGTTGATGTTTTACTTGAATAAAGTAATGAAATTATATCTAATAGTTATAGTGGAAGCCATATCTATGAATGGAACATAGATGGTTTTGCTCACCAGCAGATTCATATTACTATTTATAGAATGCTCATGTACTCTACTATATGCAGGAATAATGGTAATACTGATAAAAATATTGCAAACATGATTATATCAGGTTTCACAGGACAATTAAAAGGTTAGTGAGATAATTATTTAACCCAAGAGGATAGAATGATAATTCTTAATACTACTAAGAAAGAAGGTGAAATTAATGGAGAAGATGCGGTTTATATCCTTGTTATGAATATTATTGAACATTTTACGGGAAGATATACAGACAATAGTGAGAATGTTAGGACACTATTACAGAATCTAAGATGTAAGACTCTTACTGATTTCAGATGATATAATAAAACTTTCCTTAGTAGAGTTATGGAATTGCCAGAATGTAATAGCCCTCATTGGAAATCAAAATTTATTGATGGTTTACCCAGTTTATTTGCTGAAAGGATAAGAAGGGTCCTTAGACAAAATTTGGATTATATCCCATATGAAACGTATACTTATGGAAGACTTGTAGCAGCCTGTACCCAAGAAGGAATTGCTATATGCAATGAAGTCAGGTTGAATCAGCAGATGAAGAGACAAAATATTATTGAAAGGCAACAAGACCGATTCTGTGATCAGTTTGCTATTGATAAACTTTTAATTCCTAGGAATAGGAAATCTAATAAGCATCAATATAATAAGCATCAAAAGCCTCAAGCTATTCAGGATTATAAAAGGAAAAGGCGAACATATTCAGAGAAAAAATTGGGAGATAAAAGACAATGCAAATATGCAAGAGAAATCAAGAAGAAAGGAAGGTTTAAGGATATTGTTTACCACCGATGTGGAAAAGTTGGACACTTCGCCCGAACATGTTGGGTCAATAAAAAAATTAATAGTCTTGAAGAAGATGATAAGTTGAAAGCTATATTAGCCAAGGTATTATTGAATTCGGATGCTTCTGAATTAGAGTATAGTTCTGATGATTAATCTGAAGGAGAATCATCCATAAGTAGGAATATTCAAGCATTGAGAGAAGAAGATACTTCTTCAACTAGTTCAGATTCTGTTTGTGAACCTTGTATTTTAGGTCAATCTTGTCCTAAAAAGAATGCAGATAAGGATTCCGATAATGAACAGTTATATAGAATTCAATCACAGTTCCAGGATTTGGAAATTAATGTTTTGGACAATGCTACTGCAATGGAGCTCTTGAAGATTATTAAAGATCCTATTATTAGGTCGCAGATCATCGATCAGATTGAAGGTGCTGCAGAATCTTCAACATCTTCAAAGCAGCGTTCTGAAATAGTTAGAACAAATGAGCCCTATATGATGCCTGAAGTTTATAGAAGAATTAGAAATAAAAAGCTTATAGAGAGCCCTACTACAAGTTATGACTTGACTGTGAAGATTGATAATCTTAAAAAAGAAATTGCAGATTTGAAAATAGAGAATAGAAGACTTGATCAGAGGATTTCCAGAATTGAGAAAGGAAAAGAAATTGTTATTACATACCCTCTTTTAGAATTAGACAAGATGGAGTCTAGAAAGAATTTTCTTGCAACATTGGAAATGTTTATTACTCAGAAATGGAATACTCAGATCAGACTTCTTATTGAAGAATATTATTCCCAAGATTTGATTGCCTTATTGATAGTGGTGCAGACTTAAATGTTATTCAGGAAGGATTGATACCAACTAGGTATTTTTATAAGACTACCCATACTCTCTCGCATGCATGAGGAGATAACCTAGACATTAGTTATAAGCTCCCAAGAGCAAAAGTATGTATTGTTGGAGTTTGTATTCTGACAAGTTTTTTATTAGCGAAGAATATTACTAACCAGGTTATACTTGGAACACCTTTTCTTACAAAAATTTATCCCCTGAAGAAGGTAGATATAAAAGGAATTATAGGAACCTTTGAAGGCAAAGATATTTTCCGTAAATTCAGGACTGAGCCTCTGACTAAGGCACTTCATCAGGTTTATGATTCTGTTATGATTTCTTAAAGAGAATCAGCTTAATTTCCTTAAACAGGAATTACAGATTGTTACCATCAAGGATAAGCTGAAAAATCCTAAATTGCAGGATAAAATCAACATTCTGAAGAATGAGTTTATTACTGATATTTGCAGTGATTTACCTAATGCTTTTTTGGATAGAAAGAAACATGTTGTTTCACTTCCATATGAAGATGGATTTACAGAGGATAAAATTCCTACGAAAGCTAGACCTTACCAAATGAGTAAGGAATATGTCGAGATATATAAAAAGGAAATAGATGAATTAATTCATAAGAAACTAATTAGCCCTTCTAAATCTCCATGGTCTTGCACGGCATTCTATGTTAATAATCATATTGAACGGGAAAGAGGAGTTCCTAGACTAGTTATTAATTATAAGCCGCTCAATATAGCTTTGAAATGGATTCGATACCCAATCCCGAATAAGAAAAAATTTCTTGATAGCCTGTTTGATGCAGTGATATTTTCTAAATTTGATTTAAAGTCAAGATATTGGCAGATACAGATTGATAAGAAGGATGTTTATAAGACAGCTTTTAATGTACCATTTGGACAGTATGAATGGAATGTTATGCCGTTTGGTTTGAAGAATGCCCCTTCTGAATTTCAGAAGATAATGAATGATATTTTTAATCCATATAGTGATTTTATAATTGTCTATATTGATGATATCTTAGTTTATTCTAAGACTTTGGAATTGCACTTTAAACACTTGAGGATATTTAAACAAATTGTTATTAAAAATAGTTTAGTAATATCTAAGCCTAAAATGTCTTTATTTCAAACTGTTGTCAGATTTTTAGGTCATAATATTGATAAAAGGAAAATTATTCCTATTAATCGTTGCATTGAGTTTGCAAGCAAATTTCCTGATGTTATGACTGATAAAACTCAGTTACAAAGATTTCTTGAAAGTTTGAATTATATTTCAGCATATTATAAGAATTTTGCAGAAGATGTTGCCCCCTTATATGATAGGCTTAAGAAGAATCCTAAAGCCTGGACTGATGTTCATACTAATGCAGTGAGAAAAATTAAAGAAAAAGTTAAATTGTTACCCGGTTTAATGCTTGCCAATCCTAATTGGACTAAAATTGTTGAGACTGATGCTTCTGATATAGGTTATGGAGAAATTTTAAAGCAGATAGACCCTGCTACTAAACAAGAATATCTTGTTAGGTTTCATTCTGGAAAATGGAATAGTGCACAACAGAATTATGCTATTATTGCAAAAGAAATACTTTATTTGGTTAAATGTATTCTGAAATTTCAGGATGATTTGTATAACCAAAAATTTGTGGTTAAGACAGATTGCAGAGCTGCAAAGTTTATGTTTCAAAAAAATTTCAAACATGATGTTTCGAAGCAGATATTTGCTCGATGGCAGGCCCATTTAGCCCCTTTTGATTTTGAAATCATTTATAAGAAAGAGAAGATAATTGTCTTCCAGATTTTTTAACTCGAGAATTTATACAGGACTAACATGAGTTCTTTTGTCTTTGCAGAAATGTCTTGGCAGGATGTTCCTTCCTCTTATACAGGAAGTAGATATTCTTCCTCTTATAGAGGAGGTAGAAGCCGTGGTAGACGCCAGATAATATCCTGGCTCAGCATGGAAAACATAAGCTTATAGCTGCTGATTTGTCACATGACAAAGAATATCAAGAGTTTCTAGCTTATAAAAAGCAACAACAGGAAGGATCTTCCTCTTCGGTTGTACCGTCCCAGAAGCATATAGGCCCCAGCTTTGCCAATATAGTGGCAAATGATGAAGCTGAATCTAGCAATGCTGGTTTCATTTTGGGTAATACCCAGAGAATCATAATTTTCTGAGGAAAAAAATATTATTTATGGCTTGATGAGCCTTGGAGGATTATATCCAAATACCTTGAGGAAGAATCATTCTCGAGCAGGTCATATAAGTCCAGAAAATTTTATGAAGCTATTCTAGCTAATAATGGCTGTGAGATTCGTCATTTTACTTCAGCCCAGTCTGAAATTTATAAATTTAGCAAAATTGTGATTAAGAGAGTTATATCTCTCAATGATTGGGGATTCTCACCTCAAAAGACCAGATAATTCTCTTTTGGGCCGGGAAAGCCTCCCATTAGATATAACTACTGGGACTATATTGATGCATTTGATAATGCCTTGTTATATGACAATCCAAACCATAAGAACTCTTGGTTTATCAAGATTTGTTTGGAGGTGTCCAAGACAGAAATACCTGTCTGGTTCGTTCATTGGTGGCAATTTTATGGCACCAAGGAAGAAATTCTTCCTAAAGACTATCTAGAGCAATATGCGCTATGAGAGAAATATTCTCCAAAGGCAAAAGATCTTCTTAATAAGGAAGCCAATGCAGGATCATTCTGCCCTAGAGAATTATATTCTCTCTTATTTTTTATGGAATTATCAATCCCATGGATATGGAAATGGGAACCAATCTTCAGTTATTTGGCAGACTACTTGCCCTGTCTCAAAAGGATTGCTTATACAAAATTCTGGGATAAGATGATCAGAGTTGATCTAGAGACAAAGAAGCCTTATGGAGATAGCACAATGTGCCATATCAGAGATCATATCAAGACCTATCAAGATAATGACAAGGCCAAAAAAGAGAAAGCTTATAATAGTCTTGGTCTGAAAGCTACGGCTAAAGCCCCGGACCTCTCTAAAGAGGAAATTATTGATGCTTATCTATCGTCTTTGAAAAGGGACATCTTCAATGTTGAAGACCACAAATCTAATGAATCTATGAGAACAGCGAAACTGGGAAATGATCAAGAATCCCAGACAAGTGGCAACAAGGAAGAGCTTGATTCCTTTTTTGAGGATATTTGTCATGTCATTCTGGATAGATTTCTTGAAGATGATGTCAATAAAGCGACAAGTGCTTATCTTGCACAGAGGAATAAGGATAAGTCCCAGCTGTAATTTTTTAAAAATTGTAGTCGGTCAAAAAGCTAAGTCAAGAAGGGAATATCTCCTTTGCGGCTAAATAAAGCCAAAGGACAATCATATTGTCCAAGTCAGTGTGTTTTGTGTCTGTATTATATGTTGGTGTGGAGCCATTACTAAGTCGGCCAAAGGTCTGTATATAAGTTAGTAGTGTGTCTGTACGGGGGAGCTTTTGGGCACTCTCTCACGAAACCTCTTACTCTCTCTACATCTGTATAATATTTTGGAGCTTGAATAATATTTGGTTTTCTATTTTGAAGAATCATCAGAGAACCTGTAAGTTTATTTATTTCTGTTTTTAATCTCTGTGTGTTTTTGAATGGCTAGCCTTATAGGCTAGAAATCTGTGGTGTGTGAAGACTTTGAATTGATAATCATAAGAAGCTATTATGTTGTTTTCCTTGTTGTTATGATTCTGTAAGGTGTTGGTAGCTCGTGATCCATGATACTTTGTTATTTAGTATTGGATATGATTTGTTACTCCGAGAATTCATTAGAAGGATGCATGTTCAGAATTTTGGGTTAATTGGTTTTAGGACAGGCCTAGACATAAGATGAATTTAGGACTGGATTCTCCGCTGTTTGTTGTCCATTTGTGCCGAGGTTGGCGTTTTAGGGTATTTTCTTACGGGTTGGTCTCAGTTCCTTTAGAAGTCTTATGGTTTTAGTGACAGTCTAACGGACTAAGGTAATTGCTGACATTGTAGTCGCCCCCATATTTGTTCTGAGCGTGCTTCTATTTGAGAGATTCTCAGTGGGACAATTCTGCCCTACGATTAGACTGCCTAGTCGCTTGGATAAGCGAACTGCACGTGCCGTCGGATGGTATCCTTCTATTCCAATATAGGAATTTCTGCCCGTAATCCATGTCTATATTACATACAATTAATCACAACCAATGTCTAGTTCCACATGTGATTTCAAAATAAAATTTTAAATAATTAAAGATGTTGTGCCTACTCCTAACTAATTAAAACTTTAAATCACTCGACATTACTTTAATCTACATACTAAACTAAATGTACATAGAAACAGATTTATGACATGTTCACATACACCATGCGGGAAGAGAGAAAAAAAATTATGCCAAATCATCCTCATTGAAAAAAGATGTCTTGAGCAATGTGAGAAAACTTTGATAAACAGATTCAACACATGTCATTAGAATCATGTGTTGTATTTTGGCATTGTGTGCGAATTTTTTTTTTTTTTTTTTTTTGACACAGAAACAAGTAATGTATATACTTCAAAACCATCAAGAAGTATGTAAATATATTATCAACTAATAGTTCTCAATCTTACAAAAGTGAAAACAGTATGAGAAAGTTTTCGTACAAGTCCCTAACAAGTTCGAAAAGTCTCTTATATCATGAAAACCACTCCAAATCCAAGTTACTGGCATCAATAAAACTACACTGCTAGATTAACTAACTTCATTACCACCCTCAAAATCAAATCTAATCTGCAGAATTTGATTCATCAACAAGTTTCTCCCGGAACACCAACACATTTAGATCCATATAGATGATTAAACGATGGATTTTGATTGATTGACACCCAACCACAAAACAGAGAGCAGCTAGGAAATAAATGCTTCACATTCACATTATATAACCTCTGAGTCGGTCAACTTAGCATCACTTGATCAAGGCTTATCAAAGACAATGTGGCGATATAAAACAGACCATCCAACATTTCATATTCATTGTACAACATGTTATCAGAATTATGTCATTCCAAAAGGCATAAATATGATCTAAATATCCAAGCAAGGCAGAGGAATAAACACGCTCTCGATACCAAATGTTATCTAAAAGCAAGTTCTGACAACACAAAAGAACATGAGTACAGCGGAAGACCTAATTAGGGATCGAATATACCTCCAGCCATTGCTTTTATGCTGCTATCGATGATGATCTCGGATCTCGGATTTCCAAACCCTCTTGCTCACAATACGATGGTGTATATTTTGAATGAAAGGAGAGTAGGCCTGGTGAACCTTGATCGATGCGTCTCTTCCTTATATCAGTTTTCCATCAAAACTAACGTTAATAACACGATCTGGTGGTTTCAAAATATAGGAGAAATAATTGGAAAGTTGTTGGATTCCTTTGATCATTTAATTAACCAAACAAACCATTTAATTAAATAATGGTGGTAAACTTCTTATAACTCAATGTAAGACACTTATAAATGAGAGATCGTCAAAAGTTAATATATATCTAAATGTAATCCTCCCTTAAAAGAAATCCATTGTCCAAAACCTTCTGCGAGACAAAAGATAACTTCTGCCTCAAAATAGAAAGCGCTGTCGGTGACTTCATACCCTAGAAATTTCAAACATTTGATAGTAATGAAGAAATTATTATCTTAGATAATGAATCTATTATATTCAATTCAGAATCAGAAAGTGAATCATGCATATTAGGATATGCATGCCCAAAAAAAAAAAAAAACCTGATGATTATGAAGATAAAGAATTCTATAAACTTCTTTCACAATTTTATAATTTAAAGATTAATAACTCATAACAATATTATGGAATTTCTCAAAATTGTTAAGGATATAAATTTAGATCCAAAATAATCGATCGGATCGAAAACACTTCTAGTTCTTCTAGTAATTGTGAGTCAAAAAATCATAGAAAAATAAAAGAATATAGAAGGAAACCTACTTCTATTAATGATATGGTCATTGAAATAAATAATCTGAAAAAATAAATCAAGATTTAAAATCTGAGAGCGGTAAATTAGATTATAGAATTTCTAGAATTGAACAAAACTCTTTTGAAGAAATCAAAGCCCAATCCCAAAAGGAAAAAAAAAAAGAACCTTTTAATGAAGCGAGTTGTGATATTAACCAATAATTACCATCCATTTCAATAATTATTAAAAATCAAAAATAACATGTAAAAATTACTCTTATTGATAATGATTACGGATATGATTCACTTTCAAAGATTTATAAGAAGTTTTTAAGTACATTTCATCATATTATGAAAATGTTGTCCAAAATACAATCATTTTATATAAAAGAATAAAAAAATACGAAAAAAACGTTAGGAAAAACTTCACACACAATTATGTTATTTATTAAAGCAAAAAAGAATAATAGGATTTTTCGTCGTATGAATATCTGCCGGCGTATCTTGAATCTTTCTCAGCCGTTTCGTCGATTGACCAGTAAACTCAACAACCGTAAACACTGCCCCGCTTTCGATCCCAATTGCTCAGCAGATTGAAGATTGAGAAACACTCGATTGCTGCGGATTTGAAAATCAGCCGCGGGGGTTGTCTTCGTCGTCGGCTCGTCCGTAACAGCAGCTCGGCGGCTGATTGTTTTCAACCAGCTCAGGTACGGTTAGGGTAAACTCTTCTCACTTTGTTCTCCCTAAATGTGGAGGGAAAGATGAGATTTTTGTGGTCGTGAGTAATCTGTGGAAAGGTTTAGGGTTGAGGTTCGAGGTATGTGGTAGCTGGTGAGTGGTGGTGGAGGTGATTTGGGTGTGGATATAGAGCTATCGAGGCTATGGAGGAGTTTAGGATTTTGGTGGAGAAATTGTTTGATTAACTAAAATTTACACTTGAGTTGCTGATTACGAGTTGCATAAATTATTTTAATGAATAGTTTTTTAAATAAATCATGTTGGATTAATGGAATTTGTATTCTGTCAACCTATCGTTATAATTTATTCCAAAAGTACATTAATTAAAATTGGTATTAGTGCTGCACTTAATTTGAAGTTACCCTGTAATTTATTGATGATTAGATTTGCCAAAGTCAAAGAAAATCCAGTCCAAACCTTTTTGGTTTCAAATGGAGTTCAGAGCCCGCAACTACTCTGCAGAATGCGAAGCTGCCTCGCTCCCTCGTCATCCCGCCATTGATCACCCTCTCTCGACTTCATCTTCGCCAAATCATCAGGTCAAATTTTCCTAGTAATCTTTGCTTTATACTATTATGCAGTTTTTTTTTTTGTAATACCCAGTGTCCTTATTTGTGATGAGTAGGGAGAAATATTAGGGAGTCTGGTTATAGTGCATGCATGTTCAAAACAGGAATTTCCACCTTGAAGGGTTAGCTTAAGAAATGGATATAATTCAATTGGCTTTAACTGACACTTCACCTTTCCTACAAAATATATCAGTTCTGAGAATTTAAACACTAGGAACCTTTATTAATTTTACTTTAATTGTAGGTTGAGGTAAAGAATATTAGGCCAGATGATTTTACTGATCCTTTGAGAGAGAATGATGCATGTCCAGCCATAACTTACAATGCCTCCAAGGATGTGTTGAACGCCAAGTCTGCTAGTATGTTTCCTAGAAAGGAATGGGAGTCCTTCAAAAAGTTACTCATGCAAAAGTTCCCAGACCCTAAAATAGTTCCAATTTCTCAAGTAAGCATTCTATGTCTCTCAGATAGTCAGATACTAGCTGCGCTAAAGTATATATCGCTGTTGCAGTGTCTATGCATACTTTTGTTATTTACTCAAAAGATTTTCACAAATATCCCATGACCAGATGAATGATCTTAAACTGCAACTGCAAGTTCTTTTTGTTTGTGTAACTTTGCATTTTTCAGTATAGGGTTGATATGATCTATTGTGTTGTTTTCCATTTGTAGGCATCCGACACGATCATAAGAAAGCAAAAAAGTATGATTTTTTCCCTCCCAGCCTTTTCTTTTTCTTATTCTTATAATCAAACAGTTGAACAAGTGTTCAATAGTCTTATTATTATGTAGTACAAATAGTTCCATGTGTTATGTGCTATAATGGTGCTTATTTCCAGTCTTCGAGAAATCAGCTTCTGGCATATCAAATGAATTGGACGACCCATTGAAGCTTGTCGATGATGATGTCAAGTTTATTACACGACATGAATATATTGCACACTTACAAAAACTTAAAGATGATATTACTAGAGCCTGGCATGCTGATGATCGTTTCACATCATTGAAGTTATGCACAAAGGTGATTCTAAATTGAAGCCTTGTATTTGATTGAAACTTCATTTATTTTGAATCAAGAAGGAACTACTAAAATTACATTCAAAAGGGGGCGAAGAGAGTAGCATCTAAGAAAACAGTGGTTATAATCTTTTTAGGTAGCTCTTTGTATTTTCTTAACCATGTAGGTGATGGTGATTGATGTCGTAGAGTGCTTATAGTCTGTTCCAGTTCGACATATTTAAAACAAACAAAAAGGTTCTTTAAAAATCGCTTTTACAAGCGTGTGTCAATAAAGATGTAGACTTGTAGTTTCATTCATAATAAAAATTAGTTTTACTGGCTTCAAAGGAATATAATAGACTTGAAAATTTTGCATGCATGCTCAAGAAATTATGGATGTAACATTTTCTAAGCAATGACCATAAACTATCTGAACTGCAGGTCGCTAGACTTTTGATGGACACATCTGTTTCACATTTTTATCCTACGCTCTTTGTCATGGCTACAGATATCATGGATATGCTTGGTGATATGGTGTGGGATCGTATTAAGTATATGTCTGAAAATGCTGAAGATCGAATTGTCATATGCACGTTAACAGGTCCATTAATTGCTTTCTATGTTGTATGGAATAAGCCATGCGTGCTTGTCATATTCGCAACAATGTTTCCACTTGATCTATAAACTTATCTAATCTACATTTGATGCGTCAGACAACATTGAACCAACTGCTATATGCAATGATGCCAAAGAAACTTGCATCAATTGGTTTTGCAAAATTGCTTCTATACAAGAAATCCTTCCACGCATGTAAGCATGTTTGTTATGTAGTGAGGAATACCTTTGAATAGTGGTGTTTAAAAGCAACTTTGAGAGACAACTGTGTTCTTTCATCAGATTTAGTCCATCATCATTCGAAAAAGTTGTATTTTCTTCTAAGGTTCCAGTACATCCATCTCAATGCCGTGTCTTTTGACGCATTTTCTGCTATAATTTTTCGCTGATGGTCTTTCTGCACTTCTGACTCCGTATATTACGGCATTTTTTGTTTTAGTGTATATCATGTTAGTTTGCTTTCTTTACGTCAGCTATTTGGAGCTAGCACTTCTCCCTTGCTGGAGCTTCTTGGTTAACCAACCTGCGGACAATCTTCAACGTCTGAAAATGATGACAAGAGGCTTGGCTGATCCAGTGGCATCTGCCTATTGCCATCTTTACATGGCCCGCTGTGCTGAAAAATTGCCCAAATATGATGCCGGTATGAAAAGTTGTTTCAATCGCACCACTAATTTGGTGTGTGGCACATTTGAAACAAAATAGGTGTAATGTAAGATTACAGATCTAAGTAGTACTAATCTTTATTACGTTTCTGTTACACATTTGAACCCTAAAGTAGCCACAAATCCATCATAGGCAGAAAATAAAAAGAAAAAAATACTTGGCTATCCCTTAAGGAGTTACCTATTAGTTTATATTTTATTGAACCTTCATGTATATTAATATGGTACATAATTATCGATTAATCACATGTTTCGGAAGTAAAAAAACTAGAAAGAAAACCTTTAGAAGAAGCAAACCTGAGAGAACGAAGAGGAAAGGAAAAGCTGTCCAGCATGTTCCTATATGTTTGCTTTATGTGTTGGATGCTCTCTCATGTGTATTTTGAAGTCTCTATGCTCTTTTCAAGCTTTTATCGATTCTTTTATGGCTGCCTAGGGCGAAGAAATGAGCTTAGTGGACTTTATTATATAAAAATAGGTTAGCAAGCGTATGGAAAAACAAAATAAAGTTGTCCATATCATTCCCTATCAAAGTATAAGCTTACATGTGCTTTAAGATTAGATCTGTTACATGTGTAAATAAGCTAGAACTCCATTTAAGATGAAGTTAAAACATATTGTTGCTGCAAGCCTGCAATCGATAATAAAGTATATGAAATTCTAGGATTGTGTTCTAAAATGGTATGTAAACTTGTATAGTATGACTCTCTAAAGTCCTACCTCTTTATTATAATCCTAAGCCCTTATATGTTGAATAAGTTACCCTAAATACTCGTGGAGATCCATATTTTTGTGGATCAATATAAGAAGAGGGTTAGAACATTTGTAGAAGTGAATTGAAGCTTAGAATGACTGTGCACCTTGTCTTGTTATTTTTCAAGTATGTCATGTAGTCCTAACTAGGATTGTAATATTTTGAGAAAGCTATGTTGATTAAGAGTTTTGCTAGGAGGATTAGATGTACTTGGGAGAGTTCATCCATGTTTGGATAGCTGGGACGCCTTTTCATTTTGTGTTTTATATTTAACAACATATAGCTTACATTGTCATCTCATTTTATGTATTTTATTGGTGAGTGCTTAGGAATATGTGTTTTGACAGAACATGAAAGTTTTTAGTAATGTATAAAGTTTTCTTTATCATGTCTTGGGGTTTTTGGGACGTTACATGTAACATGATTGAACAAGTTCAATAAACTTATCCATCTTTTAAAATCGGGCTTAGTATGTCTGTGTCATACAAGACAAGCAATGCACACATAACATAGAGTGTTTTGAAATATATACAGCTGCTTGAACTTCCTGATGATGTCTTGCCGATTATATATTTTTGTTCAGATCATCTGGTAAGGATCGCTGATGTATTTGATTTATGTGAAGATTATTTCTGTAACAGTAAATATATGTATCAAATCTTTATGTCATGGACTGAAAAGACCTTAACAAAAGTAGTTTCTCTCTTTCTTTCTTTGATAAACTCGATTGATGATAGGCATGCTAACATTATAACATATGCAGGAGAAATTTTGATGGCTGGCATCAATAATATCAAAGTTCTGTTGATGCAGCACCTTATTTGCAAAAGTATCTCAGAAAATCAAAAAATTACTATCGGCCTGGTGGAACCAGCTATAGAATATTTAGTGAAATGCTTATTTAAGGACATACGTCAGGTCAGTTTATTTGGTAACAGAACCTCTATTTTGTGCTGTGTGGACTGTTTATGCTGAGTAGCAGACAAATAAAATTACTTCCATTTGTGAGTGGCCTTGTAGTCTCTGTTGTTGCAATCATCTTACGAATTTAACCTTTCTTTTATTTGTTTCAAAGGTCAACCCACTGAACTGTAATTTACTTTTGATACATTGTTGAGTACTGATGCCTAGGGATTTACAATCTACTCTAGGAGACATTGAGCATTGCATTGGTGGAGCTTAGACTTGGTAGAAGCACAACTGAGTTATTCGTGAATACGCCACACGTGTCTGTCGTCCTTTATTATGTTCTCAGAGAACTTCCAGTTGAAGTAGTCAGCTCAAATGCAGTGGATATCTTGCACCTGATCAGTTGCAGCAATGATTACACCTTTGACCAGGTAGTTATGGACGTGTTGGTTAGCTGCGTACAATTTTTTTCTGGAAACATATTGAATCATTATATGAATAAAAATGATTTTATATGTCCAACATAGTGGCAAATCATACATTAATTTCCCAAGGAAAGAGATTTATGCTTGTTTTAACCTTTTAATCATTTTGGGCGTTGCTATGTTTCTGAAAACCATTTACATGTTATGACCTAGAATGTTCTGTTTTACTATGTTTCCGGCACACAATTCAAAATTTAATCTTTTCCATCATTAGTATTTGAATTACAGGCTGCTTGGATCAAGATTGTGTGAAAAAATGCCTCCTATAAGCATTCTGATAGTCTTGCTAGACAAAGTCAAAGATGTATGTGAGGACTCATATATTGTAAGAATTGTTGAATGTAGATTGCATTGTTTTGGACTTCATGCCATGACGATTATCTGTTTACTATTCACTACAGGTTGTCAATAGTATTAATGACCTGGATGGCTATCTGATTATTGTGGATGCTTATTTGGAACTTGTTCTTACGCAGCATATGGTTGGTGATGGAATTCTTAGCTATAATATTACCTTAAGTCAATTTTTTTTTTTTTTTTGCATGGAACTAGGGTCATCATTATTTGCTCAACTTGGTTTTGCGGTTGGGTTTCTTTAGCTTATTTTCTAAGATGACTTATTCAATCTTGAGAACAAACCCGAGCTTAAGAAAATGATTCCAGATCAACCTTGGGTTTGTGTTTGCAAGTTTTGTTCCTTTTCTTTCTTCTCTTCAGTTGCATCCTTGACACTTGACATGGTTGGGGTCCACAGAGTATAGATAGAATAACATATATGTTGATCAAATGTATGTCTTTCTTATTTGATTTACTAATTTTATATAGGATAATTATTTGAATGCTCTGATGGAAGGTATTTACAAGCGAACACAGAGAAAAAAGATGACGGAGAAAGAGTTGACAAACTTGCAGTCCATCATTTTGAAGCTTATCTCTAATTTTGAGGATTTGGAGGGTATATTTGCTTTGGTATAGCTTCTCACTTATTAAGTTTTCACCCCGGAACCTTTATGATCCGGTTAGAAAAAACTTATGCCCTGAATGCGTGTGTTGCAATTTCAGTCCATTAATTTGATGAATATAAAACCAAACTAATCTTTCTTATTTTTTAAATTCTGTTTTATAAACTGTTTGTTTCAAAGACTCTTGCTTTACATGAAGGGTACTAATTTTGTATTGTGTAGAATCACTTTGTAGAACTATTAGATGTGATGCATGGGAGCCCACAAAATGTTGTCAGTATGCACATCCTCTCGATGGCAACAAGGTATAAAGCTAAAACCCATGTTGTCCAATATTAGACTCATATTATCTCTCTTAACTATGATGGATGGTTACATATGTACTTATATATGTAGGGAGTGGATCAATTAAGAACCACTCCTTATGCTAAGAACTAAGAACCATTTATAGCCACAAGATCTTATGATCTAATGACTGAGATTAATCCGGAATTTAAATTATTTTCAATTTTTTCGGTATTATTTTTTACCGGTTCATCAATATACTTTTAAATTTCATTGCCGTTTCATCGGTATATTGTCGATGTTTTGGGTTTGTCCTGCCTTTCGACCGGTTTATTAGTATGCTGTCAAAGTTCATTGATTTTTATTTTCCTCTTACAATTCGTCAGGGTACTTTTATTGTTCATCGGTTCGTAGTAGACTCATATTATCTCTCTTAATTATGCTGGATGGTTACATATGTACTTATAATAGATGTAGGGAGTGGATCAATTAAGAACCACTCCTTATGCTAAGAACTAAGAACCATTTATAGCCACAAGATCTTATGATCTAATGACTGAGATTAATCCGGAATTTAAATTATTTTCAATTTTTTCGTTATTATTTTTTACCGGTTCATCAATATACTTTTAAATTTCATTGCCGTTTCATCGGTATATTGTCGATGTTTTGGGTTTATCCTGCCTTTCGCCGGTTTATTAGTATGCTGTCAAAGTTCATTGATTTTTATTTTCGTCTTACAATTCGTCAGGGTACTTTTATTGTTCATCGGTTCGTATTTCTTATTTTAAGAAGTGGTTCTTACCCGAACCTGACCCAAATAGGTATATATATCCTAAAATGTGTTTGATTGCGAATTATGTTTGTCGGTGCTGGTTTTTTTCTTTTTGCTCAAGTCATGTCCCTTTCAAACATATCATTTACATATATCCTAAAAAAATTTATATGAACTGATCTGGTTGCCTTTTCCTATCTTTAGCTATGACATGGCTGCTTTATTTTTCTAGAGATCCTGGCCTTGAAGGTCTAGGTCATAGTTTCACGTGTTTTCAGTTGGATAATGTTTTTTTGAAATGTGTCAGTAAAGAGATGGTACATTTTTTATTTGTTCTACAGGAATGGTAATATAAGCAATCCATCAACCATCCAGCAGCTTTTTGAAATTTCCCAGTCTCTGCACAGTAGCCTTGCTTCTGCTAATGTTAATGTTCACATCAGTCAACAAGCATCTTACCTAATTTCACATTTTGTACGAAAGGTAACATCAATATACTAGATTCTCACTTATTCCGGTTCAGTCTTCGGTTGTTTTTATTTGGTCCTTTTTATTTTGAAAGTAATTAGTGGATAGCGGTGTTTCTTGTGTAATAGGCAGTACATGAATTATTTAATGATGCTAATTTTGATTTTGTAGGTTGATTATGGACAAATGATAGAACGTCATCTGGCATTTTTGATTGAATGCCGCACAGTGTTTGGCTGCATACATGAGGTTCAGGTGTGTAGCTAGTTCGGAGTACATTTCGATTTGGCTTAACTTACTTTTTGATTTCATTGTTATATGTCTAAAACCTTAATAGTATAGAAAACGTGCTCCTTATTTCTTTTAGGAAACTCTTATTCGTTCCAGTAATGCTTTAGCAATCAAAGGAATCAAAGCTGCCAGGAAAAATCGCAGTTTTATCAGGTCTTGCATATCATTTAGTGAAGTTACAATATCAGCTGTTTTAGTTTGGTCGAGTCAGCTGAGGTTGTGCATTGAAACTGCTGAGGTGAATTTTCTGCTTCACAATAATTTATATATATATATTTATAGTTAAACGATATTATTAAAGGGGTTTATATTTGATTTGTCAGGTTGCATTGTTAGTTGGCCTTATTTCACATTCGGAGGAATTAATATGCTCTGGAATCAGTTGCTTACAGAGTTTCGACTCTACCAATGGTCTGTTCATCTTCTTTTTTAAGATTGCATATTTTTTTTCAAAAACTGATTTATAATTGTTCAGCGGCTATAAATATATTAAAAGAAAACACAAAAGCTTCAAATTTTCCTTGCAGACTTAAGAAACTATTAAACAGCAGTAAGTGAATGTCTTTAGATTGCTTTTGCAGTTATGTATGTTTTTGACTATCATACCAATATCCCTTTCGTTTAACATCTTGGCCATCAATGATGGTGTTTGTGCACTTTCAGTCGAGGTGAAAAATGATGGCACAACAAGTACTAATTCTTAAGAATACCAATGGCTATTCTGGTTTCTTGTTGTTTAGGGTCCAAGCAAAATGAAGTGGATGAAGTGTTCTCCCTGATATTAAAATTATTCAGCCTCCTAGTTGTTGTTCCAGGTTATCGTCATTTTGCTTTCCATCCTGTCTGAAATATCCAGATATCGGGCATTTGAGGTTCACCTAACGTACATCATAAGAAGTGAAGGTATTGGCTGCTCAGTTTTCTTACTTGGATCTGTTATTCTTCAGGTGACACTGAACGGGGAGTCACCTCCATCCAAATTAGCTTGCTGGCTCTCGTTAATACTGCATCGTGGTAACTTTTGCAGGCTCACATATCTACCTCATGAATTGCCTAACATTTCTTAACTTATCAGGGTTGAATCTGTGATTTTGTGTGACCTGCTTAGGATGACACCAATAATGAAGTCAAAGATAGCCTGCGCAGTTATTTTATTATCATCTACGCTAACTCAGAATAAGCTTCCATACCATGTACTGGATCTTGAGGTATGGAAGCCCTCTCTCTCCCCCCTCCCTCACTCTCCTTCTCCCCTTCCCTCTGCATGTGTCTCTCTTATGGCAGATTTGGATATCAGAATTTTATCAATGACATTCTGTTCTTCTTCTTTCTCTCTCTCTTCATGTAACTCTCTCTTTTATCGGATTTGGCTACCAGAGTTTTCGCAATGACATTCTGTTCTTCGGTAACCAATGCTATGTGAAAGAGCTTGTGTACCTGTCAGAGACGGCTCTTCTGAACTTAATTGGCTATGTTGAGCAGGAACCTTCTCGTGTAAGTATGCACTGTGAGTCCAATCTAAATTTTTTATATAACAGTTCAACATGACTGAAGGTGGGTTGTATTTTTCTTAGGCCGCTCGTGGAACTATGGCACTGGATGCATGCAACAGTGTTGCGTTATCTTTCAAAGTCAGTTACTAATCTTTTTACAGTTTCTAAATTTTTTGTTTAATATAAGTCTCTTTTTTTTTTTTACGAGGAACCCATTTCTCTTATAGTGTTTATTACTTTTCATGATCAGGCATTTCGATTATAACCTATATTCAGTTAGTTACAATCTTGAGTTTGTTTTTAGAGTGTTTTCTTTTTGTTCATACTCGGGGCAGATGGATGCTGAGCTGTCGAAAGTCTGCGAGCGACTGATGGAAATTGCCAGGTCTTGCTTAGGTGAAAGAAACAATTATCTTCAGAACACCTTAAAATATCTAGGGAGAACTTCCCAATGTTCAATGTGGTGAGTTGTGTTTTCAAGTCAGGTATTAATCTCTCGCTCTCTAATGAATACTGAAATTTGACAGTAGATGATTTGGTAAAAGGATGAAGTGTCCTTTTTTTACACTCCGTTAGTACTTTAAATTATATTATTGAAGAGTGAAGTGTGACGGACCATTGGGATGATTTGATCATCACATGAAGTTAATTAGCATAACTTCAAGGGAAATTGGTTTTAAATTTTAGTGTATGTTATATGAGGTTTATTTATCATTCTTGTACTGTTTATAATATACATTCTCGTTGAAGCAGTTTGTAAGCAGTATATGGCATTTGACAACACAACAACATCGAAGAAGAGCGGGCATGCGAGTTAAAAATTAGTTGATTGAAGGAAGTAGCAGAGTTTGGGGAAGATGAACATAGCTCAGTTAGAAGCACTACATGAAGGATATCAACTGCTATCTATCAAGGAAGGTGAGAAAATTAATATGTACCTTTTTCTTGAAAGAAGGTGAATCTATTCAACAAAAAAGATGATGGACAAGTGCCAACACAAGCTCTTGTGCCAGCCAACAAATCTCTGCCTCTGCCTCAGGCCTGACTCGTGACTGCTATCAGCATTTACACAAGATTCCCAAAACAGAGATAAGACCTGGATATGAGAAACAAATGCATGGCCATGCTGCAGATTTCCTGACTTGAATTTTGTTTTCTGAAGCTTTCCAGGCCAGGTTACCATCCTGTAAAATTCCTAGTCACAATCTGGCTTTGACCATTAATCTTAGGATTCTTTTAAGGGTCCTACTATGGTCTGCAGGAGGAATTAGAATTAAAGTAGTAGCTATGCAGCCATTTGATCCCTCTTCAAACAAATTGACTTTTCCTTGACCAGATTTCTTTTTCCCTCACACTTTTCAGACCTGAGACAAATGCCAGAGATTTTCTTTAGCACCCAATAATTATTTTTCCAACACAAGGAGTAACCCAGACCAAGTATAGAAATCAGCTAAAGCTTCTTTAATGCACGTTATGTTCTCTAAAGGAACTTTTTAAGAACTCCAAAACCTCATTCCAGATTCTTCGAGATGCCTAAAATAAATGATCCCTTGTTTCTTCATCACTCCCACAGAGCACACATTCTCTTGTAACCCTAAACCCTTCTGAGTCTATCTTGGGTAAGCAATTAGCTAACCAACAATTAAAGCAAATTCTGGTAGCTGATAGTTTGTTCCAAATGGTGTCATACCAATCTGTCTACCGGTCTGATAGATCTGCGATCGACTTCTCCTGAGACGACGAAAGCAATCTATTATTACCAATGAAAGGAAGCACAATGTCCGTTACAAATTCCAGAATCTGTAACAATACCAAGACTAACGAAAAATGAACATATCCCTTTTTCAATTACAGACTCTTGTATTTATACTTTTCTGTTTATATTGTCATCCAATCTTCTTCTTCTCCTTGCGTACACATTCTTCAGCTTCGGCCTGGCTAATACCTCCTCTGCGCGCCTATCAATACCCCCCTCCCCGCCCTCAAGAGAACCATCTTGTCCTCAAGAGGGAAAGTAGGAAACTTGTCTTGGATAATAGCAGCAGACTCCCATGAATTCTCATAATCTGGCAAGTCCTTCCACTTGATCAACACTTCCACTTCTCCTGACTTGTCTTCCCTCCATTCCAGCACATCATCAGGTGCCACTTTCAACTCCAACTCTTCATTTAACATGGGCGGCAGTGACTGAGCAACTTGGGACGGCTTCAGTGCTTTCTTAAATAGAGAAACATGAAAGATTGGATGGATCTTCGCACCAGCTGGAAGTTGCAGTTTATAAGCGACAGGACCCACCCTTTCTTCAATCATAAATGGACCATAAAACCGAGCAGCCAGTTTAGCAAAAGGTCTCAATGCCAGCGACTTAAGTTTGTATGGTTGCAGCTTCAAATAAACCCAGTCACCCATTGCGAACTCAATATCACGGCGATGTTTATCAGCCTGGACTTTCATCTGGTCTTGCGCTTTTCTCAAATTCTGCTGTAACTCCTGCAGGATATGATCTCTGGCCACTTGAAACTCATTAACAGTTTGGAGCTTTGAAGGAATGGAACACCCTTTAAGAAGAACAGGTGGATCCCGTCCATACAAAGCTCTAAAAGGAGTCATGCCTGCAGAACCATGGTAAGTAGAATTATACCAAAATTCTGCCCACACCAACCAGTCAAGCCACTTCTTCGGTTTCGATCCAATGAAACACCTCAAATAATTCTCCAAACATCTGTTAACGACCTCAGTTTGGCCGTCGGTCTGTGGGTGATAAGATGTGCTCATCCTCAGTTTCGTACCTGCCAGTCGAAAGGATTCCTTCCAGAATTGACTCAGAAAAATTGGGTCACGATCAGAAACAATTGTAGAAGGGAAACCATGTAAGCGGACAACTTCAGATATAAACAGAGCAGCGATATCTTTAGCTATGAATGGGTGATCCAAAGGCACAAAATGTGCAAATTTTGATAAACGATCCACAATCACCCAAACAGTGTCTTTCCCTCTGCAACGCGGCAAACCCCCGATAAAGTCCATGGAAATATCTTCCCAAACTTGCGTCGGTACTGGAAGAGGTTGAAGCAAGCCACCAGGTGTAAGTGTTGAATATTTATGCCGCTGACAAACATCACAGTTCTCAACAAATCTCTTAACATCTCCTCTGAGACCATCCCAAAATAAGAAGCTGGCCACTCTCTTATAAGTCCTGAAAAACCAGAATGTCCCCCAGCAGGAGTTTCATGACATTCTGATAAAATCAGGGGAATCATGTTTGAAGAACTCGACAGAACCAGCCTCCCTTTGTAATACAGACAGCCCTTCCTCAGTTCGAAACCAGGGTGTGCAGTAGGAGAAATCAGCAACTGCTGGATCACCTAATGCCATTTTGGATCCTTTTCCAAATCTTGTATACAAGAATCAATCTCCCCAGTGGTAACAATAGACAATGAAGCATACATCTCGCGCCTCGACAAAGCATCAGCAGCTGAATTTTCAGCGCCTGGTTTAAACTGAATCTCAAAGTCCAACCCAATCAACTTCGCTACCCATTTAAATTGCTCATCCGTAAACAAGCGCAGCTCCGTAAGGAATTTTAAACTTTTCTGATTTGTCTTGATTATAAAGCGCCTGCCAATGATGTAGTGTCTCCACCTTTGTACTGCTTGGATCAATGGCATAAGTTCACGCTCATAAATTGATTTGAGCTGAGCTCTTTGTGACAATCCTTGGCTCCAAAATTCCAGAGGTCTCCCATCTTGCATTAAAACAGCACCTAAACCTTTACTTGACGCATCTGTCTCAATCACAAAGGTTTTATTGAAGTCAGGTACTGCTAATAGCGGCAAAGAAACCATAGCAGCTTTCAAATTCTCAAAAGCAAATGTGGCTTCCTCTCCCCAAATGAAACTGTCCTTTTTAAGTAAGTTCGTCAATGGTTTAGCAAGTTTCCCATAATCACGAACGAACCTTCTATAGTAGCCTGTCAAACCCAGAAATCCCCTCAACCCTTTGACATCTTTCTGTTTTGGCCAATTCTGGACAGCTTCTATTTTAGACAGATCAGCAGAAACCCCATCACCAGAAATAATATGTCCAAGATATTCCAAGCTGGTACGGCCGAAGGTGCATTTCTTTCTATTCGCAACTAAAGAATTACACTCCAAAACTCCCAAGACTTTAGCTAAATGCACCCTGTGGCTAGACAAATCCGGACTATACACCAAGATATCGTCAAAGAAAACTAAAGCAAATTTACGAAGAAAAGGTTTGAGTACCTCATTCATCAATGGTTGAAATGTAGAAGGGGCATTTGTGAGTCCGAAAGTCATTACAACAAACTCATAATGCCTTTCATGTGTACGAAATGCAGTTTTCTCGATATCTTCCTCACGCATCCGTATTTGGTGATAACCGGATTTAAGGTCCAACTTGGAAAAAACTGCAGCTCCACCAAGCTCATCAAGTAACTCTTCAATAATAGGTATTCGGAACTTATTTGGAATAGTAATCTTGTTCAAAGCTCTATAATCCACGCAAAATCTCCATCCACCATCCTTTTCCTTAACCAAGATGATCGGACTCGCATAAGGACTGATGCTGGGCCTTATCACCCCTGATTGAAGCATATCTCCTACTAACTTCTCTACTTCAGTTTTCTGCTGGTGCGAACATTTGTAAGAGCGGAGATTAGGAGGTACTGCACCCTCATTTAAATGTATTGCATGGTCATACTGTCGATGGGGCGGAAGGCTATTTAAATCTTGAAACACTGTGTCATACTGCAGCAGCACTGCATTAAGTTCCTCCTGTATATCTGGTGTACTAGAATTTGCATCTGAGTTCTCCAACAGTTGCAAAGCAAAGGCAACCCCATCATCCTTTAATAATTGCATCATAGTTCCCAGCGAAACTTCAGTTTTTAACAAGGAAGGATCACCAACAATTTTAGTCCACCTGTTATTATACTTCAGTGATAATTCAAATTTGCCAAAATCTGCTTTTATCTCCCCCAAACTAGCCAACCAATCAAGTCCCAAGACCAAATCAATACCTTGCAACTGGAAAAGATAGAAATCTTGAGTCACTTCGACTGACTGGATAATAAGCTTCAGGTCTGCACACTTACCCTGGCAACGAATTTTGTGGCCATCTCCCACCTCAACCACATATGTAGGAGTGGCTGTAAGAGGCAACTGCAAAGAATTTACCAAGGAGGAAGCAATGAAATTATGCGACGCTCCACAGTCAATCAATATCAGCACCTCAATCTGCCCCAACAGCCCTTTCACTTTCCAAGATTTTGAGGACGTCAAGCCTGACATGGAATACAAAGAAAGTTGGATAGCATTGAAATGTTCCACTTCTTCCACAAGCGTCCCCTCCAACCTTTCCTCCTCATCATCTTCTAAGATAATCATCTTAAGTTGTTTATTTCTGCATCTGTGGTCCTTTGAATACGGTTCGTCAATCTGAAACATAATCCCCAGTCACGTTTGTCCTTCATCTCAGCATTGGTAAGATGCTTGAATTCTCCACCTCTGGAATCAGGTTGATTAACTGAAAGAATAGAACTTGAAGCGGATGAATCTTGAAACTCTACGCGCTTCTCAATAGATGCTTTCGGATCAGTAGTCACCACTTTAGAAACAGGAGCACTTCTCTGATAACTCGAACTTCTGTTAACAATATAAGAAACTGGAGCAGTCCTTCTGCCAATCACCGCATTCTTTTGCTCTATCAATAATGCCTTCTGGATCACCTCCGAGAAAGTATAAAGTTCAAACAGACGAACTTCTACCTGAACCTCCTCTTTTAATCCATTCAGAAAAATACCTTTAGCAAATTCTTGATCGATGACTCTCAAAGCACCAATGTATTTCTTAAACTGCTCCACATAAACGTCCATAGATCCGGATTGTTTCAGCGACAATAGCAGTTCAAAAGGATTCTGGATCAACGAAGGTTGAAATCGACGGATAACGGTGACTTTGAACGCCGACCAAGTCGGACACAGATTACACATCTCCCACCAATTAAACCAACTTAGAGCCTTACCTTCCAAGGCGAGCAGCGTCACTTGCATCTCGTCTTCCTCGGACAGTTTCCTCAAGGCAAAATAGCGTTCGAGTTTCTGAATCCAGCCAAACGCATCATCACCGCCGAACATCGGAATCTCGAGTTTCCGCCATTGATTTTGTACCGGCTGATTATCTCTCGTGTTCTCATCTCTGGCGCCGCTGCAACCTTCGTCAGCCGTGCCAGATTCCGATAGGCCAAGTTTGACAGCAATCGCGGCTAACAGATCGTCCGACTTCCTCATCCGTGTCTCTATCATCGCAATCGAACCACAAGCCATATCCAATCGATTCCGAAACTCCTCTCGTTCCTGGTTCCAATCCTCCTCACTACGAGCCATACTTCTGGTATGCGGCATAGGAAATCAAAGCAATCGACGATCGGAAGCGGTGGTGCGAGGATCGACAACTGATACCAATGATAGATCTGCGATCGACTTCTCCTGAGACGACAAAAGCAATCTATTATTACCAATGAAAGAAAGTACAATGTCCGTTACAAATTCCAGAATCTGTAACAATACCAAGACCAATGAAAAATGAACATATCCCTTTTCAATTACAAACTCTTGTATTTATACTTTTCTATTTATATTGTCATCCAATCTTCTTCTTCTCCTTGCGTACACATTCTTCAGCTTCGGCCTGGCTAATACCTCCTCTGCGCGCCTATCACAGTCTCAGTGAGTGTCTACACCTTGCAATGTTACCGGAGGAGAGGAGAGGAGAGGCCTCTGGCAATTTGCACCTTGCCCGCACTCTTCTTTTGGTTTGCAAATAGCTAACAAGATAAATAAGACCCTCTTCTACTAAGCCTTTTCAAAGAAAATTGGCATATAACATCATGCCTTGCCAAAATGAAGAAGACTCTTTCTCAATCTCAAAATCACCCAATTTGGACAATTCAAACATGTGCATGCATGCCTGTCAGAATTCCGTATAAAATTTCCCATCAGGCTAAATAATATTACAATCTTTATTTTCCCATAAACATCCGAGAGAGTAATTTAGAACCACGAAACTAATTGGTTTTTAGATTTTTATTTTCAGCTCATCATCTTCAAAACTAATTACCTTTGATACTAAAATGCCCGCTTATATATCTTCCCAAACCCTAAACTGACGCGTGTAAAAATATTGTTACCTCCAAACAAAATTTTTAATCTTGTCATACTTGCTTCCCTTTCTGTCATAGATTTTAAAAACATATTACTTTTAACATCTTTTCTGTAAGTGGCTACCGCCAGTAATGATTTGATTTGTTTTTTGGATTGATTTATTAATTTGTATGATTTTGATACTTACTGACAACCAATATGTATATCATGACAAATCACTACTCACACTAATAGTTTGTAGTGAAATACATCCACGCCATCCTCCTGTTTCACACTATCTTCAAATTTCCTCTTGCCTCTCCTTTCTTCCTTAATCCCTTTCTCCTCATCTTCTGTGGCTTCATCCTTATATCACCTCCTCCCTTCCCTCGAGCCTTCATTAGCATCTTTGTTATCTTCAACACCATCCTCACTAACTCGCTTCTCCTTCCTCACTCCATAAATCATTCTCATCATCCCTTCTTTTTTCCTCCCACTCTTCCCTATTAGAAACCCTAACTCTCTTGCCATTTCCGTCATCCAAATCCTCACTCCAACTACGATCGGTCCTCTTATACGAATGCCTAGAAAAATAATGTGACATAGATTTCATATGTATTTATTCTTATAATTTAATATGATACAATTATAAATGGGGATCATAGATAAAAAAACTGACAAACTAACCGAAACATCTCGACTCTATAGCAGAGGCTAATTATAATTGTTTTTTACTAATAATCCGTCTTCCAATACGTTTTAAGTCACAAAAGACAACATCACCAGGGCTCTATACCCTTGGCTCATTGACCGAACAACACACTCTGTACTTAGAGATCTTCTGACTCGAGCCATGCTCCTCCTTCAATAACAAGTGAGCCAATTACCACATCCACATAAAAGATCTCTACTTCGTAAGTACTAAATGATTTTATTATATATAATAATTTTTAACATGAGTTTAACCCTAATTTAGAATTGACCCAAAAGTATTTTTTCAAGTTTTAAAAAAAATTAGCCCTCTAAACACAACATACCTCGTTGTTAGAAAAAGGTGGGGGATAATGTAATTTGAAGTCCCAATAGAGCTCCATGTTATCTCTTTCAGCATAATTAGTGCATTTAATTTAGAGATATAATCATTTAGGATCTCTTCCTTTAAATTGAAAAATGAAATACTTATTCTTTAAATACAACATGACAAATAAACCATTTTATATAAAAAAAAATTATGACAACAAGAAACAGAATTAGCGCAGAGAGGTTTGGTTGAGGAAATGGTGAAAGGTCTAGAAAGACACAACCGCATACTCCATCAGGAGAAGAGAGAGAAAACATAGGAGGGAGGGGGAGCGAGGGAGAGAGCAACACCTCCCAGGAAAGACAGACATAGAAACAGGGGAAAGGCAATCATCATCAACAGGAACACAGACACAAATAGATATATAGATTATGGTGGTGGAGATGATGATGATGAGGCTCCTCTGAGGAGGTCCAGGCTCAGGTCTCATTCATTCATCCCTTCCTTCGTTAGCGCAGTCCCAACAAAATCTCGTTCCTGCTGCCCCAAACATCTCTCTCTCTTGTCTCCCCCTCTTCATCTTCATTCTCTCTTCTGGTACCTCCAAATTCATAACCCTTTTTGCAATCTGTCAATGTGTTTTTTCTTTGGTAAAGAATTTGATACGACCCAATTCTTGTTTATTGTGTTTGAGCGTTTTTCAGCTGCAGATGTTGTAAATTGCCTAGAAAAGGGTATTGCGCAACTGTTGGCTGGCGACCGCTGAAAGGGTGTTGTGTAGAGAATTGTGACCATCTCTGGAAGGAAACAACGCGAAAAATGAGGGATTCTAATGCTCATTATGCTGTTTGCCAGAAGCAATATTTCGATGTTTCTATTTACAATCAAAGTTATGCGTGCCTTTGTTAGGAGCTAGCTGAACATACTTGTAATAAGAAGTAAAGTTGTGTGTAAAAAAAAAAAAAAAAAACTATTTCCTGTGACTGACGGAAGTCTTGGCCGTCGTGTGACACTGCTTCTACCTCTGAGAAATGGGTGGCCGATGGAATACGTTAACATCCAGCTGGTCTTTTATCTTCCTCGCATTTCTTATTTTGACTTCTCAGCAGTGCTTGGCGCTTAACGACGAAGGTACTTCGCTTTTCCTATTCTGAAAATGGCTGTTATCCATTAATTGTTTGCAGTAACTGACATGTCTCTGGACTCTATGAAACCTTTTTTACAGGTTCAGCTCTGCTGAAAATTCCCACGGTAGTGAAGTCTGATTCAGATGAGACGTTCCCTGGTTGCAAAAATAGAAAACTCGGCCACAGGTATGTGTTGTTTATTATACAGAAAGAGTGCTTTTGCAGTAAGTCTGACAGTTGATCTTATTGTATTTAGAACACATACTCAAATGATGCTTGGTTTGTTGTGCGTTCGTGGAAAATCATTATTCATGGTTTGCAAGTTGATCACACATAGAATGCGAGTTTTCCTTTGTTTCTATATTTACTACTGAGGAGTTATAGTAGAGTGAGTCCCTGTACTAACCCGGCAGCAGCATGGACTGTTACTAGTTTACCCGGGCGACTCCTACGATGCTTTAAGTCTCCGTTGGACAAAAATATTTTACCGTCTTATTATATCTTTTAGAATCTGTCCTGTAAACATTGCTGCAATTACTTGTCATTGCAATAAGCCCATGCTCGGTTTCGATTCCTTTATTTTTACCTCTCTACATGCTATGTGTTGCTTGCCACTTACTGAGTCATGTCATATTATTTTTCAGGATGAATTTCAGAAGTGGCTCATCACATTCTCCGGAAAACAAATATTGCTCTTCAAGTAAGTTAATAGGACTGCATAGTATTTTAAGACCAAAAAATTGATACCAGTGTTTACCTTGCAGGTTCGGTTCAGGAAAATGCTGTGTACCCTTTACAGAAAAGAGCCACCAACGCACGTCGTAAGCTAGCTGAAGCGCCCAAGAATCTGGCTGCTGCTCCTGCAACAGTTAAACCTCACCCGGATCAATTTGTTGGGACTGCAATTACTTACAGTAGTGGGGCTTTAGCAGCAGTGGCCAGTGGAATATATGATCAACCATATGGGCCTTCAATGTCGCGAACACCAAATGCTTCCACACCTTTTTCTGTTAACACTTCAATTGAATCCAGAAGCAAAACTTTTGCAAGCGTATGGAAGTACATCATAGTCGCCACAGGAGCTTGTGCATTGCTGATCCTCAGTGTAGTTGTCTTTTGCTTGTGTAGAAACAGAAAAATGAAGGCAGTAAGTCCATGGAAGACTGGACTAAGCGGACAGTTGCAGAAAGCTTTCGCCACAGGTTACCTACTCACAATCATCGTCCTTATTTATAAGATGCTTCAAGGGTTAAAAAGGCATTCTTTTGGGTTGAACAAGTTAAAATCTCAAGAACAGCAAACTAGTCTTCCACTTAAACTCCAGCTAATTAGTAATGGTATAGTTCGAAACAAGCACCATCTAGCTAAGCTTGCATCCTGATTGTCCTGAGGCTTTACATCTTGCTAAATCTGTTTGAAAACCCATTCTGATGAAGTTTGTGACACCGAAAAGTCGATTGATTATTTATCTGAAATTCAGGTATTCCGAAGCTGAATCGTGCTGAGCTTGAAACAGCATGTGAGGACTTTAGCAATATCATTAGTACTTTCGATGGCTGCATTGTGTATAAAGGTACACTTTCAAACGGAGCGGAGATTGCTGTTGCTTCTACTACAGTTGCTTCAGCCAAAGACTGGTCAAAAAATTCAGAAAAAACTTACCGAAGAAAGGTACTTGTCAGTTATTTCCATCGTGACTTGAGCACCGAATTAACTTCGTTGAGGTAATTTGATATGTATTCTCTTGAACTACAGATAGATGCATTGTCACGCGTGAACCACAAAAATTTCATCAATCTTCTAGGCTATTGCGAGGAGGAGGAGCCATTTACTAGGATGATGGCTTTTGAATATGCTCCTAATGGAACTCTCTTCGAGCGTCTGCACGGTTAGATCAGATCCCTTCAGCATTAGTTTTTTGTAGAATTTCTTATCGCGTATTGATGTCTAACATTCCAAATGATATTGTCCTGTTACACCAGTGAAAGAAATGGAGCATCTTGATTGGAATGGCAGGATGAGAATCACTATGGGAACAGCTTATTGCCTTCAAAATATGCATGAGCTGAATCCAGCAGTAGCACTCACTGAGCTGAGTTCATCTAATATAATTTTGACTGATGATTACGCGGCCAAGGTACGATACTGCTTCACTCAACCGATGCGCCATTTTTCATAAACAAATCACCAAGCTGAATTGTTGATGTTATGCCTCTCATATTCAGATAGCAGATGTTAGCTTCTGGAAAAGCTTCACACAGAAATCGGGTCAAGAAGACTATACCAGACTTTCTACACCGGTCCTTCCTGATCTTGAGACAAATGTATTCAGTTTTGGAATCCTGTTGCTTGAAATTATATCGGGGAAGCTTCCTCACTCTGATGAATACGGTTCCATACTCAACTGGGTAAGGCGTCTAAACCTCATGTAAATAACCATCTGACAAAATCATATCCTCTTAAAGAAAAACACTTTTTTTCAGGCTAATGAGCACTTACTGGATGGACAAAGTATCAACAACCTGGTTGATCCAACCCTGAAGTCCTTTAAAAACAATGAGCTTAACCACATAGTCGACGTGATCATAGACTGCATTCAACCTGAGGCAAGGAAGAGGCCAACTATGAAAGAAGTTATTTCAAAATTGAGAGAAGTAATTGCCATCTCACCTGAAGCAGCTACTCCAAAACTGTCTCCTTTGTGGTGGGCGGAACTCGAGATTTTATCGGTGGAGGCAAGTTAAGGACTGCGCTTCATTTTCTTCCCATTCATGTATCCACCATGTTTACGCACTGATCAGATATACATCTCAGGCCCTGCTCCCCTCGCCCTGCCATCTTTCGAAAAATAAATACTTCTATGAATTAAATTTAAAAAAAAAAATTGATGTGTATCCATCCTTCCATTTATTTGTATAATTCCTGCAATGTGTTTATTTGATTTTTTACATCTGTGTGCGAAACTACTGTTGAATAAAATTGTAATGTACTTTATAATTGATGCTTCTATTCAAGGGACATTTAGATCAGAACTTAGTTATTGATTACAGGTTTTAGTTGTAACATCATTAATTACAATCTGTGACCCCAGAACAAAAAAATATCTGGAATTGCAAAATCAGGTAGTGATCTCTGGAGATGCTAGAATATTCTTTTCTATATATAGCTGGAGACATTTTTTGCACAAAAGTAGCAGAGGATGATCCAAAGATATATTGTTCCAGAGGGAATGGAGGAAAATGGTCATTTACCATTCTCAGAGCTGACAAGGAGAGTTTTCCGAGACATTACATCCCTGGATGTTTATAATGCTGGCAAAATTGCAGTTAATATGATCAGGGAGGGAATAGATAGACTAACTGGATTATCAAACAAATTAGTTTGTGCAATGTAAGAAAGTCTGCTTTCTGTATATTTTAATTTATCAAGAAGAAGTTTGTATAAAAGAAGAGGAGGAGGATAAATTCAGATACATATTGCATAATAAATATGCGAGCTTTCCAGTTGAGAGTTGTACTCTATTGTTGCAAAATTGCCCTAAGCTGTAATAATCCAGTAAATAGCTTGGCAGGAAGGCGAGCTATGGTTCAGACATGAGGCTTAAGAATTTTGTACTGTTGATTCCACTTCCTCTGCGGCTTTAGTTGGTAAAGGTAAAGGTGTGGAAGCCGAGGCGATTTGAAGCATCAGCTTATCAAGACCTGGCTTCAGCTCTCTACTGTAAAATTCTTCATATTCGCCTTTGTCACCGCCTTTCTTCCGTATCTCCACAACCACCAAGGATGGAGTCAGCTCGAATATCTCCGCAGCTATGGTCAATGGCCCTTTAACCCCTTCCATAGACCCCTCCAAACATACTCTACACTCTTTTTTCCTCACTGAGAAGCTCACCAGCTTAGCGATCTCCTCCAGTTTAGTTATGATTTTTGAAACAGGCGCACTAGTCACAAACCTCGACCCTTGACCACCCTCCTCGAACAGTCCCGACAGATCAAAACCTGGAGAAAATGATATCAAGTCAAATGCATTCAGACTAGGGGGCTTGAGCAATAGGGGAACCCTCCTCCTTTGACCTTCCCCCATATCTGACTCAGGCTCTGACATGGATTGGTCCGAAAAGGACTGGATGTCTTCCACAACTTCTTGCTCCCCCTCCACACTACAAACCTGATCATCCTCAACATAAAACGTAACTTTCTTGAACCCTTTCCTAAACCACCTATGCTCCATAATCTCCGGTATCTTCATCCTTGTTTCAGGATTCGTGTCCAGAAGCCGATGCAGCAAATAGGTGAGCTGGGGCGAAAACCATTTGGGACACCTGAATTCCCCCTTGTAAATCCTCTTATACATAGCCATAACATTATGATCATGGAAAGGCAAATACCCAGCCATCAACACAAAAAGTATAACTCCACAAGACCAAATATCAACCTTAGCGGCATCATAGCCCTTCCTCGCCAGAACCTCCGGCGCCACATACGCCGGCGTTCCGCAAAATGTATGAAACAATCCATCCTGCCGAATCTGATCGGACACAGCTGACAATCCAAAATCAGACACCTTCAGATCCCCATTCTCATCAAGCAACAGATTCTCCGGCTTCAAATCTCGATGAAACACACCTCTGGCATGACAAAACCCAACAGCTGAAATCAATTGCTGGAAATACTTCCTCGCAACCTCCTCCTTCAGCCTCCCCTTCGCCACCTTGTTGAAAAGCTCTCCGCCTTTCACATACTCCATCACAAAATAGATTTTGGATTTCGTAGCCATCACCTCAAACAACTGGACGATGTTAGGGTGCCGGACTCGCCGCAGAATCGATATCTCGCGCTTGATGTGCGCGATCAATCCTCCTTTGAGAATCTTCTCCTTGTCGATGACCTTTATCGCTACATGTTGGTCGTTCTTGACGTTTATCGCGCTGTATACCTTGGCGAAAGATCCATGGCCAAGGAGTTTCCCGATCTCGTACCGGCCGAGGAGCATCACCGGCTTGTTATTGTTGCTGTTTTCCGCCTCGACCTTCTGTGCCATCTTCGTCCGTCCTCGAACGCTGAAGCTCAAAATAGACGATCCTCAGGCCATTAACGACCGCACCGGCCGGGTCCCGGTGGCTTCTCCGGTGAATTTGAAATTTTTAGCCGGCGATATATTTGGGACTTGGGAGGAACAGAAACGAACAGAGCTGAGGGATTTTGAAGGTATTTATACGGAATAGAGATAACGGTGACGGCGTTAAATATAACGTTTTCCGTTACGGCAATTGAGAGTTGTTGATCAATTTGGGTGGAATTTAAAATTATGCTGTTTGCACGAGGATATGCTCTTTTCCCTCCAATGTAAAATAATCTCGCATTTTAATCCAACGTGTTAATTCTTTCTAAGCACTTAAATTAAATTGCAGATTTTGATGCAGAAATAATTAAATATATATTTATGTTGATGAAATGACATCATTTTAAATGTGCAATTCCACATTTGAATTATCGGATTGTTTGGTATTATTATTATTGTATATTTGTATGGCGCAACCCGATTTTTTTATTCTAATCCCTTAACTTGTAATCAAATATTATATAAGACGAGATTGATTGAGCTTGTGACAGTGATATATCTTCTGTATATAAAGCCTATTTATAAACAAGGAAAAACTACAAAAACATGTATGAAATTTTCAGTACAAGTATCGAACTATCGAATTTTTCTATACAAGTATTGTATTAACATAATATCATGTCACTACTATTTGGTCATTTAGTTTTGAATTTTAATAATTAGGTACCAAATATGATTTTTTTTATAGTTCGGTACTTGAATTGAAATTATTTTTATTTGTATCGAAAATTTCTATAGTTTGGTATCTGAATTAAAAATTTTGACAGTTCGATACTTGATTTGAAATGAGCCACTAGTTTAGAATATGTTTTTGTAGTTTTTCCTATAAAGAAATATGTATAGTTGAGCCATGAAAAGTATATAAAAAGGCGAGATGTAAATAGGTAGGATCAAATAAAAGCAAAATAATAAGGATGAAAGAGATTACAATATAAAATGGAACTGTAAAATGAAATCAAATCCAAACAAAACATGTATGGAATTGCACAAATTGATAGACCATAAATATTGACTCATTCAATCAATAAACGATTTAATCACTCAAATTTTGATAGCAAGTGCTAACTCCCATTTTTTTTTTTTTTTGAATTAATAGATCCACATGCTATCATAGAAATTGGGTGCTAATGACCTATTCTTTTAGATTTAAGTTATTAACTTAAGTAGTTAATTTAACTTAAATACATAATTATAGTTCCTATTCACCATATCTTTTCTAACAACACCATCACTACAACACAACAACACTACCGCTCCCGTCATAACATCACTACAACCACAACACATCCATCACCATAACAACACTATTAACACCACCACAACACTACTACCACCACCATTACCACAACAACACCACCACCATCACAACAATAATATCGCCCCCACCACAACAGCATCACCTCAATCACAAAACCACTACAACACCACATTACTGCCACCACCAAAATAATAATAATAATAATAATAATGTACTTAACTTAATTTTATTTAACTTATTACTTAAAATTTAAATGCAAAACACACTCTAACTCCTTTTTTTTATTGAATTAATTGGTTCAATATGCTATCGATTTTTCTATTATGAGAATCACCCTTCCTATTTTTGAATCCTCTAATGTCCTCACTTGAAGTATTTTTTATTTATTTTTTGACAAATAACGAGTCTAGTATTATATGAAAAAATTTTAGTTTTTTCCCGTATGCAAATCTAAATTTTCCAAATACCCCGTCTGGTGAAAAGCTTTCTCAAATGCTCTCTATTTAATGAGATCGATTTTAACAAGATCGATCTCTTTAATTTTTTAACAGATCGGTTTGTTAAGACCGATCTCTTTATTTTTTTTAAAAGTCCGGTCTTAGTAAATCCGGTCTCTTTGACTCATAGATAATGTTGTCCCTCAACATTACAAGTTCTTATTGCCACAATCGGTACAAAACAGTCTGATTTTACATAAAAAAAAATTAAAGACACTCAAGACCGGTCTCATTAGAAAGAGGGCATTTAAGAAAGTTTTTCAACAGACATATGGAAAAACCAATTTCCTACACTAAAGTATTTCTAAAAAAATTTCGTATTATATGTAGTTTTCTCACGTAACATGATGAATATTCACAATGCTCTAGTTGTTACAGGCCTTTAACTATTACTATGAAATTCATAAATGAAGTCGTTAATGGAATTACCATTATCCTTTTTGTAGTGACGAATAGAGAAAAGGAATTTGTTAACTTTTCAGGGTCTCAAAGGAACGAAAGAACATATAAGAATAGTGGCATTTTGCATTAAGTGTCAAGAAATAATGATGTGAGCCCCATTTTTTTATTAAATATTGTGTATGCTACATAACTCAAAATATAAGTATTTAATTGAATTTAAAACATCTTGCAATGTAAGGAATAAATTTTAATTATTTACATGACAAAATTGAAACCAAAACTAATGATATAGAATGCTCAAAATTATGGAGATCATTTTAAATTTTACATTGATCAAGTGAAAGATCTTTTTTTTCGAAAACTTTAAACTTGTCTTGGTAATATGTCATCTTGGTAATGGTTATGCAATAATTTCAAAAATTAATTTTTCTGTTGTGAAATGAAAGAACCTCATTGCAAGCATAATAATTTCCTTAAAACATTCATTTTGGTTTCTTCACGAGGATATTATGACAATCACCATACCATAATGATTGATTGCCACATCCTTAAAAAATAGTGGAAAGGAGGGCAAAAAGGGCACAAGACACACAACAAAATTATTCTTTTCAAAGAACTCCTCCTCTTGTTTTGTCGGTTGATTTTGCTTTGTTATTTACACACTCTTTGAGTAATTTGTTTGTGATTCTTTTTTTATAGTGCGAGATGTATAATCACAAATTGTTCTATCTCAGAAAGCTCTTGCCGTCGATACCGGCTGGGATGACAATAAATTATACAACTTCTCTTTTGATTCTTATTTTGAGTATTTTATTAATTAGATTGTCAACTCACTCGTTCAATTTCTAGTATTCAGTTTATTTAATCTATATTATATTGAAATGATTTTAACAATTCGGTCATGTTATGTTGAACTTAAAATTTCCGTAAATAACTTAACTTTAGTTAAGTATATTTAAGTCAAGTAACTTTAAGTTATTTCCTCAAAGTGGAGTAGTGGTGAAAGTAAATATGATGATGTTAAATAAGTAGTTAAATTAAGCACTTAAGTTAAATACTTAATTTAATAAGTTCAACTAAAAAAATTGTCCCTTAATACAATATATTAATTTATTGAAATCAATAATTGGTTTAATCATTTAAATTATATTTATAATTAATTAATGTAATAATTATTTAAATATAATCATCATAATGTTTGTCTTATCATTAATTTATTTCTTGGAAACACATCATTGCATATAATACTACTCTATTTACTAAATTGTCTACATGTTCCATCGTTATTACAAATGAATATTTCTTGAGTTTTATTATTGTTGATAAAACATCATATAATTTTTATATTCTTTTCTATTATTAATAATTTAATTGTTTGTAGGTTTGGAAAACCAAAACAAAAGTATGAAAATTGATGGGAATAGCCCAATTGCTCTGATTCTGATGACACCATCAGTGCTATGGTGGGGAACACCTTTTTGATACTATTCAAGAATACCCCTACATGCTTAGTTCATGCGGGTCAGTAGCACTAGTGCCCGTCATTTTGATGTCGGCCAAAAAACCTGTGAAGTTTAATGGTCTGAACTTGAAAAGATGGCAACAAAAGATGATCTTTTATTTGACCAGCATTAGGATGAATTTGTTTTAAACCCAAGATCCTCCAACCCCAAAAGAGGGTGAAACAAATTACAAGTCCTTATGGAATTCAATACATGAAGAGATTCTAACTACTTATGTCGACATTATGTAATGAATTGGTTAAATGATGCAGTATACAATAAGTACATCACCAAACGTTATTCCAAAGAGCTTTGGAAGTCATTGAATTAGAAGTATCAATTTGAGGATGCGAGCTCCAAAAATATATATTGGGTTATTTCCTTGAGTTTCAAATGGATGATTCAAAAACGGTGGTCAGTCAAGTGGAACAAATGTAGCTCATCCATGAGATTCATGCTGAAGGCATGTGACATGCGTATTTTAACGCCTTGAAGATGTCAAGGTTGCGTTTTGAAGGTCAAATTGTAGTCAAACGAACTTATAACCTTCGTAAGTCCAAGGATCGATCCAGGGAGCAAATGCGTGTGTATACTATGTAAGATAGTGCATTTGCTTAGCTATTATAATAAAGAAAAAATTATAATTACCTAACTAAATGATTTTGATGCAAGAACAAGATTATGAAAATCAATATTCCAGAATCAAACATCACCTGTGCGCACCACTTAATTCATGAAACAAAACATAGTTACTCATGTGTGCTGTAAGTAAGCCAGACACTCCTGGATCATTACTTTTCGCGACAAATCTTGTACTTCGAGTTCCTCCAGCGAGGCATACACTCGATTGTTCCTACCCATTAATATCCAATCAACATTGATAACTAGTACTTACGTTAGGAACACATTAAGAACATGTTTTCGATCAAATGAAGTTAACTTCCCTATCAAATCATATACTACCAACATAGCTACTATGATTAGATAGCAATCCTACATAATTCATGTCAATTACCTCAACTATGGTGATATTGATTCTTAACTTATTTATCCATATGACAAATTCGCATACGATCCCGAAATAAGATGTCTACTCACTAATCATGGTGATAAAACCAGAATACATGTATAAAAAGATAATTAAAGAAGAAGAAACAAAAAGAAAAGAAGAATCCTTCACTACGAAACGGATTTTCAATCTCTTATAGTCTTGAGTCGTCTTTTCTTTCTTCAAGAATTAGTTCTTATCTTGTCCAAATTCAGAATGATGATTTTAGATCTTTGGATTGCTATTTATAGAAGCATATCTGGGCTTCAGAGTATCCCCCTCACATCGACCCAATACGGCCGTACCACATGCCGGTACGGTCCTACTACCCACGAAGCGGTACGGGCGTATCGCTTCGTATACGGGTGAAACTCAACTCCTTGCCTTCAAGCTCGTACCAGTATGCTTGGTATGGTTGTACCAATCTATGGCACGGACGTACCGGCCGTACAACTCCTAAATGATACGAGCGTAAACACATTCAGGAGCTTCCGGCCTGTACTCGGCCCTTGGTACGACCGTACCGTCTATTGGTACGGGCGTACCGGTCGTACCTATCTGGGTAAGAGCTATTATTCATTCTGCACCATGATTCTGACTTCAATCGCTTTTTGGGTCATTTAATGCTTCGAATTGCGTCTTGAGGTAAACTTTAAAGTTGTAGTTCTTTGAGTTAGCTTTTAAAAAAGCTATGGTACGCCTCAATCAGCCATTATCATGCGCTCGGCAAGTCTTTGAAGACGAATAGGTCAAACTTCTCATATTTGGTCTGTTTTCGTCAGAAACTTTGTGTTTTGCTTTATTTTGCTCTAAATAGACTACAAAGCCTCATTTTAATATAACATGACCTGAAACAAGAGCAAGGTAGTAAAATAACAACAAATGGTCCTTCAAACGAACTGAAATGCCTTATAACTGAATAATAATTAATGAATAAATTGACTGATCAGCATGCACATCAACGAATCCTTCCAAGTTATCGAGAAGTTACCTTATGAGGTAAACTGAAACATAGTTAAACCTAATATGAACGTTGGCGACTATGGCAATTCTAGGGATGTCAGCGACAATGCGCCCTGCCAACACAACCATGGCCTCCGCGCATTATCTCCCAACATCCTCTAGAACCCCCCATGGCCCTATTCGCACAAATCCAGATCTAGGAGTGTTCGCGTATCAACCAATTTCCTCCGATCCAGCTTCAAAACAGGAAATGTGGCCACAAGGACTGATTACCTTCACTCCCATGGAGATTCAAGAAGGGGCAAGATAATTTGAATTCTCCCTAATTGATCCTTCACTGCCGGAGATCTGATCCTTCTTTGCAAAGAATTAGAGCATTCCGAAGGGCAACCATCAGCAGCATCTGGGACGAAAAACACATCCTCATAATTTTGGACTTTAAAGCAGACATGTCAGCACCTCTCAGCTGCACGATTCGGAAAATTGAATATTCCTATTTCAGATTATCCAGGTGGACTATGGATTACAACCCTAAAAGGAGTTGCATTTATGAAGGGAGTATACGCTCAATGAAAAGCTCATATTAGGCTTGACAAACGGGTATTTAAATGGGAAACAAAGATGGATCGACACTTTTGATGTTAAAGGTCCCATGAGACGGAATCCTAACAAAGTACTTTTCACTAGAGATTTTCATAGAGTGTTTAGTTATATTTTGTCAAGACGTTAAACAAGGCTAGCTTTTACTTTAAATAATTCGTTATGTGCGTTGTTCCTTTATTCATTTTTTTCATAGTTTAGTTCATATTATTGTTTGACATGACATGTGGTGAATTTTTATGTGCCTATTTTCTATCTATTTAATACTTTTGTGCTCAATGACTAAGCGATATTTTTAGTATGGAGTGTATTGGGGGCATATATCACACATGCATGTTTGCATTCATTCATGCTTATATTTTAGTTAATTCATCTTAATAGCTAGTTAGTTTTGTACAATAGGTTAGAATTATTCTTGCACTCAAATGACATAGTAAAATATGCAACTCTCTTATCTTTTATGTGTCAACTCAGCATTTGACCTCTCTTGATTGAGCATCATCAAGCTAATATTGTTGATATCTTTCTTCTATTATGCGATCTATGCTTTTGATGCATATGTTGAGGTTCCTTGTTGACACCGGACTATAAAATTTTACAAAACCTTAAACTTTGGCATTATTCTCTCTGTGACTCAATTCCTTCGCATATAACTCTTCTATATGAGAATCTTATATTTTCCCAATTCTCTCCTTCTATATTGTCTAGCTCTGTGTGGAGTTCCCCCGACCTGGAATGGACTCTGAAAAAAAAATGGATGAAAAAGAGTCTGCCGAATTGAGGAGGGTCAAAACAAATCCGTGAAACAAAACGAAGAAAAGTTCCTCCACTACAAATTGCAAAATAAAATCAATTTTAGAGCTAGGCATTTTATGATTTTTTAGGGGTATGATAATGTTTCATTGTTAAATAAATTTACGAAGAGGATTAGAAGATGACTTTTGTGCGAGCACGAATTTCAAATAAAAAATTTACTTGTTTTGCTCAAAATTTCCTGGGCTAAGCTCATCTCCTCTTACGGTCTTAAGGAGTTGAGGATGAGCTTTATATCAGAAGCACATGGATTAGCCCTTGTTAGTATAGGTGAACGTAAAGTATTTCTTGTGCACCTAGAATTATGGTTCCAAATCTTGCGCTAAATGTTTAAATCTATGCTAGGACTGTAATTTCTTACATGAACCGTGAGGGTTGAGGTACTCTTTTGAAGACGGTTTGTTGTAGAATCGAACGAAATGCTTTTGATCTAAGATTGTTGCAAAAATAGTTTGACTCTTGACAATATCATTCATGCATTTGCATATAGCTAAGTTACCTTGAGAGATTTGTGAGGATTCCTAGGAAAGGCGAGTTGGGAGATTTGTGAGTATTCCTTTTTCTGAAAATCTTCACGAGACAAAATCTTCATATTTGCTAGGATAGGCTAGGGGTTTAAATGACTTGATGCATGTGCTAAATGTATTTGTGATTCCTAGGAAAAGCGAGTTAGGAGTAACTTTTTTTTTTTTTTTTGTCCTTTTTGAATGATAGTTTATTTAGAAATAAGTTGCATGATAATATGAGTTGAGGAACTAAAATGAATGATTGTGAATCTCAATCATTGTTATATCCTACCATTAGTTTTGTTGACATTATCTTAATATTTGTTAGGGACGAATAAATTCTAAATATGAAGTGTTTTGATCAGTCGATTATTACATAATTCATACTAGAACTTCGTTCGTTTTCCGAACTTTTAGCTGTCATTTAATCTCTCTAATAGTATTTCAGATCGGATATCATCAAATAGAGGTTGTGTGGCTCATTCAAAGTAAAAGGATGCCTTGCGCGAAGATTTGAACAAAAATGGAAAAAAAAATATTTGGACATTGACCTTCTTATATTTGGAGGCCTGCCGATCACATATGGAATGTCCGATCGGAGCAAGCTATATATCGTTGCAAATTAAATTTAAAGCGCTATAACTCTTTATTGCATCAAGACCTAATTCGGAGGCTAAGAAGTTCGAATCAGCAACCGGAGACTACTTTGTGAACATACTCGTATCGCAAACTAGTACGGTCGTACTTACGACCAGTACGGACAAAAATAAACATAGATTTTCTTTCATCCTCATCCTCATCCATCACCTTTCCAACCCCCAAGTCCCAACGCCAGCCAGTTTCCCCAGACCCAGTCGAGACCTCAACCACCGGCCATGGTCGTATTTTGTCATTGAAAATCAGATAAGGGGTTGATGAGCATGGGTTTTACCATTTTAGTTTTTGGTAAAGCGTTTATGGTGAAATTAGGATCATTCTATTTTCGATTGGGTCCCATGTACTACTTCTTTAGTTCTTTGGTTGTATTGAGTTTGTTATAAAAGAGGCAGGTTTTAAAATTATATTTGTTGCACATGTGTAGTAAATTGCTAAATTATGAGATAAGAAGTTTTCCCGCCCAACAAGATTCATTTAAATTTTCTTTGCTTTCCTATTCTTCGCACAACTCATTTCATCTTTAGAAAAATGAGAACCACTGAAACTCTAAAGGGAAAAGGCAAAGGGATTCAATGTCAAGAATGTGAAGGGTTTGACTATATCCAAGCAGAATGTGCTAACACGTGTAAGAAGGAGAAACAGGCACTCTTAGCTGGATGGAGCGACAGTGAAACAGAAGAGACTGAAATAGAAGGGGAAGAATCCAATTATCTGACACTCACCACTGCGACAGATTTACCAGCACTGAACTAGATAACTCAGAATCAGACAATTACAGTGACTTTCATAGTGACACAGAAATCACCAAAGAAACAATAGTTGAGAAATACAAGGCTTTGTACTAACAGTGAGGGGAAGCAGTGAAAGCAAATTCCAAACTAAGCAAGCAAGTGGTAAGCTTAAAGGTTGAGAAATATGAACTGTCTAAAACAGCTAAAAGATTGCAAACAGCACTTGATAAGGAGAAATTGGAACACTCAGAAGCTGTGATAGACCTGTCAAGAATAAGAAAGTATATCAGTATGATGAACAATGATACAATGAAACTTGATTCTATCTTGGGTGCTCAGCGTACAAATCGTGGAAGTCCTGGTTTGGGCTATGTTTATCCAAAGACTAATGGTAAGACAGTATTTGTTCAAGCAAAAAATCTTAACTGTGCTAACGTTGTTCATCCCAGTTACAGATCCAATATACGTTGGACAATAGACAAGCGTACTTGTCATTTTTGCAACACTCAAGGTCACATCCAGAAGAAGTGTTCCAAGTTCCTTACAAAATATCGCTTACAAAGATCAGTGCCTGTATTGAAAATTTACAACAATCCTTGTTACGTTGCTTACAGCTCATCTACTCACCATGAGAAGGACCGATGGTACTTTGACAGTGGCTGTTCAACCTACATGACCGGGAAAGCCAGCTATCTGACCAATACACAGAACCTGGATAGACGATTTGTTACATTCAGTGACGGAGGAAAAGGAAGGGTCATTGGTCAAGGTACATTATCTGTTTGAGGGATGTCCACAATTGACAAAGTGCTCCTTCTGGAAGGCCTTCAAGCCAACTTACTAAGTATAAGTCAACTGTGCGATGGAAAGCTGAATGTCCAATTCACTAACGATTCTTGCAAGGTCGTCAACAGAGAAGGGAAGTGTGTTCTGAGAGGAGCCCGTTCATCAAATAACTATTATTTGTTAAATTCTGACACAGAGCCTGTCACAGCTAACTGTTTTTTGTCTAAACAAGATGAACTGATTCTGTGGCACAAGCGGCTGGGACACTTGAATCTCAAAGCCTTGAGGCAGATATCCAAACTTGGACTGGTGCGAGGAAGAGCTGAATTGAAAGGAAAGACTGATGCTATGTGTGGTGAATGCAAGATAGGAAGACAGACAAGGTCTGCTCACCCTGGAACGAGTCAGATCCGAACAGCCAGAATTCTTGAATTATTGCATACGGAAAGCATTGGTGGTAAGATCTACATTCTAGTATATGTTAATGGTTTTTCCCGTTTTACCTAGATTGTGTTTCTCAGACAGAAATCAGACATTGTTTAAGCTGTGATTCACTTGATTCTGAGACTGCAACGTGAAAAAGGCACAACTCTGATTACAATATGGAGTGACCATGGTAAGGAATTTGAGAATAATGATACGGAAGAATTCTGTCTTAAACAGGGCATACTTCATCAGTTTTCAGTACCCATAATGCCCCAACAAAATGGAGTGGCAGAGAGAAAGAATTGCACCCTTCTAGAAATGATGCATGTTATGCTTCATGAAAGTAATCAACACTACCAGTTACACCCTGAACAGAGTCCTTGTGCGCCCTGGAACACAGAAAACCTGCTATGAAATTTGGAAAGGGAAGACACCTTCAGTCAAGCACTTTCATATATTTGGAAGTACATGTTATGTGTATGTGGACAGAGAGTACAAAAGGAAACTTGATCTCTGCAGCAGTGAAGGAATATTCTTGGGATACTCCACAAATAGTCGAGCGTACCGTGTTTACATCAAAAAATCAAAAACTGTTGTGGAGTTAGTTAATGTGGCAATTCAAGACTCAGATTATTCAATCAGCAATGATGAAGATGATGAGGCCAGTCCTGATACAGAAACTAGCCAGCCATCTCAAGAAGACCAGATGCGCGTGTGTCAGACCCTGTATCAGAATCTCTGGATGATGAACATGTATCTGATACGGAACCAGAGCAAGTTCTAGCTATTCAACCTCCACAGCGTATTCAGAGAAATCATCCAATAAACATGTATCTGATACAGAACCAGAGCAAGTTCTAGCTATTCAACCTCCACAGCGTATTGGAGACCCTCAAGCACCCAGAAGAACCCGTGGCAAAGTTATTGATTTTGCAAAGATGCTAAGTGGATCTTGCTTTATGTCATCAGTTGAACCTAAGAACATCAAGGAAGCAATTCTAGATGAACATTGGGTCAGTGCAATTTAAGACGAACTCTCGAAATTTGCTAGAAATGACGTTTGGAGACTAGTACCGAGACCAGCTGAAGCCAACATTGGTACAAAATGGATCTTTAAACACAAGATAGATGAGAAAGGCAACATCACCCGAAACAAAGCACGGCTGGTGGATAGGGGTATGCAGAGATTGAAGGCATAAATTTCAATGAAACATTTGCCCCGGTTGCTCGACTTAAAGCTATAAGACTACTGCTAGCTCTTGCAAGCCATCTCAACTTCAAGTTGTTTCCGATGGACGTAAAAAGTGCATTTCTCAATGGATGGCTTAATGAAGAAGTCCATGTTGCCCAGCCTAACGGGTTTGAGGACTCGTTTCATCCTGATCATGTCTATCGCTTAAACAAGGCCCTCTATGGATTGAAATAGGCGCCCAGAGCATGGTATGAACGGCTCACGATATTCCTCGTTCAACATGGCTATGTGCGAGGGGGAGTAGACATGACCTTGTTTGTGAAGCACATCAAACATGAATTCGTCATTGCACAAATCTATGTGGACGACATCGTGTTCGGGTCTAGGTCGAAGCGTTTAGTGGATCAGTTTGTTGAGCAGATGAAGAGTGAATTTCAAATGAGTATGGTGGGGGGGATGGTCTACTTCCTTGGCCTGTAGGTACATTAGAAATCCGATGGTATATTTGTAACACAGAGCGAATATGCTAGAAACCTGGTGAAGAAGTTCGGATTGGAGATGCTAGCCATAAGCACACTCCCGCAGCAACATGTGTAAAGATCACAAAAGATGAATCCGGAGTAAGTGTGGAACAGACCCTGTACAGGAGTATGATCGGAGCTTACTCTACCTTACTGCTAGTCGACCTGACATATGCTATGATGTGGGTGTCTGTGCCAAGTACCAAGCAAACCCAAAAGAAAGGCACCTCGCTAGTGTCAAACACATAATCAGAAATATAAGTGGAACATCAAACTACGGACTCTGGTACACGAAGGACAACAGTTCTCAGTTAGTTGGGTATGGGATTGGGCTTGCAGTGTAGAAGATCGAAAAAGCACCTCCGGTGGATGTTTCTTTTTAGGAAACAACTTAGTTTCATGGTTCAATAAGAAGCAAAGCAGTATCGATGTCGACTACAGAGGCTGAATACATAACTGCAGGGAGCTGTTACGCCCAGATGATCTGGATAAAACAGATGCTGGAAGAGTATGGGCTGAAGCAGGAAGAAATGATCTTATCCTGTGACCATTTGAGTGCGATTAACATCTCCAAAAATCATGTTCAACATTCTAGAACAAAGCATATCAACATCAAGCATCACCTCATCCGTGAGTTAGTTGAACAGAAGGTCATCACTGAAACACGTATCCTTTGATAAGCAACTGGCTGATAACTTCACTAAAGCATTGAACAATGCTCAGTTTGAAACACTTAGACTTGCCTTGGGTCTATGTTTTGTCAACGCTTAAGTCAGATTCAAAAAAGCTGGAACAGTCCCTAATCACTATACAAGAATTTATTGAACTGGTTACAGAATTCAGGGGGAGGTGTTATGACAATGCGTATTTTTAATCCTTTATAGATGTCAGATATAAGTTTCAGGAGTCAAATTGTAGTCAAAAATAATTTATAGACATTGGTAAGCCAATGGTCGATCCTAGGAATAGGCGCGTGTATATACTAGTTAACAATCAATGTGTCCAGCTACTCTTAATAGAAGTTCCGGGTTTGTTCTAATTATCCTAATTGTCTTAATTAATATAGCTAACGGTTGATTCGATCAGAGAAAGTAATTCCAAGATCCAACTTCACCGATGCTCGCAACACAATTTCATACAATAAGTCACACCATATAGTCATGCAAAATAGCATTGTAAATAACCAAAATTGACATCAGGTGAGCCGCCCATTCACGGATCATCACCTGAATTAATATACACTATTGAACGCGGCTCAATCACGGATTATCAACAGTTTCAATTTAGTAAGCCAAGGGTTTCCAGACAAAAGATGTCAACTTTCTTATCGATTCATGTACTAACAATATAGCTACCATATTTCGACATCAAGTCTACTCAATTCGGTTAATTACCTCAGACCCAATCAGCTTTTTGGTATCTAACCTAGTTTCGTTCTAACATGCAGTCATTCCAATCAATGATCGACAATGGTAAAACGATAGAATGAAGTATAGTAGAATTAAAAAACATAAACTTGCATTAGACTAAAACTGATGTTCGTACAAATCACATGAAATCAGGTTACAGACTTGAGATCCGTAAGATCCCAGAACTAAATAAATTACTCGCTACTCATGGTGATTACTACCAATACAAGAATGAAGAGAATAAAGAACGAAGAACCGCGACGATGATCTTCACTCTAAGTCCAAATCGTCCAACCCTTGTGAATGAGCCTTGAATTTCTATTTATACTAAAAATTAATTGGGCTGATTTTTAGAATTAAGTTCCGGGCCGGTTTGGTGTCAAACCGGCGGTTCAGTGTCCAAACCGCCGGTTCAATTGATGAACCGCCGGTTCTACATTGAACCGGACTGTCTCAGTGAATCATGAAATTTTACCTTTGGGGCCGGTTTGACTATTGAACCGGCGGTTCTTACTTGAACCAGGCTACTATTCACTCAGCACTGTTAATCTAACTTTTCTTGTGTTTTTCACCATCTAAACCTTCGAATTACGTCTTATGGTAAACTACAATATTGTAGCCCTTTGAGTTAGCTTTCCAACAAGATATAGCCTGCCTCAATTGGATAAGAATCATATTCTAGGCAAGCCTTTGATGGAGAATAGGTCAATCTGCCCATCTTTGGTCTGTATTCGTTTGAATCTTTATGTTTTGCCTTATTTTGCTCCAAACGGACTACAAAGCTTCGATAATATATAATTTGACCTGAAAGGGGATTAGAGTGGTAAAAACACAATGAAAAATTCGGGAGAGGAGCGAAATTCATCATCGAATGAAGCGAATAATCGATAAGAAATTAATCGATAAAAATACTCCACACTTAGAATTTGTTCGTCCCGAACAAATATAAAATTCACAATGAGTAGCAGAGCAACTTAATTCAAGTACCAATCAAGTTCTTGAGATCTACATTAACTAAACTAATTTTCTAAGATATGCAAGTCCTAACTCACTTTTGTAGGAATCACGGATGCATTTAGCATATGCATCAAGCCTTTAAACCCCTAGCCTACCCTAGTGGACGAGTTATAGTTTCGTGAAGGTTTTCAGAAGAGGGAGTACCTACAAATACCTAATGCAGGTGTCCTATATGAATGCATGAAATGGGTGCTCAAAAGTAATAGCATTATTGTAACAATTTCAAACTAATGCGCTAAACCAACATCCAAGTAAAAGTATCTTCAAATGAGTTTTCATACCTTCATAGTTCAAACAAGAAGTTGCACTCAAACAAGTTAGTATCAAAACCATCAAATGACTAACCACGTGTCTTAACATCTTTTTCAAACAATGCATCCGAAATATCTATCCAGGTTACACAAAACGTGCCCGCCATTCACCTATGCTATCTAGGGATAGTCCAGGGCTTTTGGCACAAAGCTCATTCTCAAGTCTAAAAGTCCGTACTTTATAAGCCATAAGCGAGAGGAGCTTGGCTTGGAATTTTATAATTGCATAAGCAAGTCAATGATTCCATGCAAGCACAAGGGTCCTTCCTTAAGTCATCTTATATGACTTCTGATACATGATGCAATCACACACAATAAACAAGTGGTATAATACATAATGTCAAGCTTAAGATGAAGTATCTAATGGCCTTCGGCCTTATTATGCTTAAGGAGGAAACTTTTCTTCCATTCCTTTGCATTTTATTTCTCTCTTTTTTCATATATATTTTTTTTGTTGGGGCCTATTGTGTGCCCTCTTTTGACGTTCTTTTTGTCCCTCTCGTTCGAGGGATTCCACACTTAAAGCTTGACAAAGTATAAATTGAAGGCGAGTGTGTGTGAGTAACAACATACACGAGAATATATAATAAGAGAACTAAAGTCACCGAGAATCACAAACAATGCTTAAGTTTTCAAAAAAGATTAATTTAAGTCCGGTGCCTACAAGTATCAAGTTCGAAGCATGCTTTCAAAAGTGTAAGGGACATATGGTAGACAAAAGATAGTAATAATATTAACTCCAATGAATACACACTCATACAAACTATTTCAGGTTCTAAACACAAACTCAAATAGGATGAACAGATAACCGGCGTAGCTCATAAAGAGTGAGAAAGTTAACAACAAGCTAAAGATAATTTGAGTGTGCACGTGTTCTTAAACTAACATGCCTATCAATCTAACTAAAATGCAGTACATGGGAAGAGTGATTATGCGCTCTCAAACACTCCACACTTAAGAGCAAGCTTAGTCCCTAAGCGATAAACATAAAAATAAATATCAACCAGAAAAAAGAACTAAACATTTAAGTTGAGAGCATATAAATCACACATCATGTCATGTAATGCACAAATTTAGCTAACCAAAAAAATATATAAAAACTTACAGACTGGGTTACTTACCGTCAAGGCCTAGTTTAACGTCTTGGTAAGACTCAGCAAAGCGCCCAATAGAAATCACCCGCGAGAAGTCATTTGCTAGAATCCCTTCTCGCGGGGCCTTCAATGTTCAAAGGTGTCAATCCACCTTCAAATCCCATTTGAATTTACATCCATCAAGTGCTACATGGACGTTGAATTGACAGTCCAATCCCTTTATAGATATTAGAACCTTGAGAACCAAGGGATTGTAGGAGCTTCTTCTCGGCAGTTTCAAGAAATATGGCAAGAACCTTAGAAACTTATCCGGCAGTAGTGCAAGAAGATATACGTCTTCACTAAATGCTCCATATCTAATTGGCACGTTTCCTGTGAGTTCTTCAGTTAGTAACTCAGATGCCAATGTCTCTTGACCTTTCTTCACTATCACATCTATATGTATGCGAGGATATTCTTTAGTCAAATTTTGATACACATCAACGAAGTCCTCATAATTTTGAATTTGTGGCGGCTCAAAGTGCTCCATCTCTTCCACTACATCACCATGGTCATTCACATCATTAGGAAATAAGGATGAAGGGGCTAATGTTCCATAAACCTAAACTTCTTGATGGCTGGCCACTTTCATCTCGACGTCATTGTCTATGAATTCTTTGGTCGCGCTTCGAGTTTCTGATGAAAAGATCTCTGGATACTTGGGTGTAGATTGTGAAGGCATTCCGCCCTCCCTTGCTGCGAGGCCTCACGGTTAGCCAAAATGTTCGCACAAAGGCGAAGAAGAGAGTTGAGAAACCGGAAGTTGCAGTTGAAACAAGTTCAGTGGATGCGGTTCCAAAAATCGGTGAAGTCGTAGTGTCTGATGATACTCATGAGGTAATTGTCCCTGAAGATACCCGAAGGAAAGAAAGAACAACAAGAAATCTCAGTGGTTGCAGCTGACACTGTTAAGCTGACTGAAACAGACCAAGAGGCTTTGATAATGGTGGTGTACAAACCTCGGGCTGAGGTTTCTCACCTGAAGATGACACAAGCTGAGGCAGATCCTGTCAGCTCCCCTGTCAAACCGTCTGAATCTGAACCAGTCATTGTAGATGACACTCTTGACCCCTTTGAGACGGTCCATGTAGATGATGATCTGGAAGAGGTAGTGAATGTGACTTCAGTGGCCGAGTGGTTGTCGAAGCGGAAAAGGCGAGGAAGTGCAGAGTTCAGCAGAAAGACAGAAAAGGAGGGTACTCAAACAGGGGAAGAAGTTTCTAAGGGGAAACATGTTACCACAAAATCAATAAAGAAATCAGACTCACAGAAGCTTGGTGGAGAGTCCTTGACAGGAGGTGTTACAAAAGCTGAGGTGTGGTTTTGTGACAGTGAAAATGCCAAGAGGTGGCAGGTTATTTTGGGACGGAAGATTGTCCAGGAAAGAATTTGTGTGGAAAGAAAATTTGAAATACCAAAGGTCGTGCAGGCGATTGAAGAGGCTGGTATGTCGAAGACTATCAAGGTGCCTCAACAGTTCGCTGAACAGCTTGTGAAAGAACTTGTTGTGAATCTGACATAGCAGTTCAGGACAAAATTCAGTACAGATTATGGTGTGGTTCAGATAAGAGGGAGACGAGTTGTAATCACTTCAAAAATGATTTATCCAGCTGCATTTGTATCAGAATTGCCAAAATGGGGAGAAATTGCTTCAGAAATCACAAATGGTCGGATCACATCATGGAAGAAGAGCTCGCTCGAATCAGACCACCTAACGACTAAATATGCTATCCTACATGGGATGTGTATCAAGAATTGGATGCCCATACTGCATAGGACCACAGTCAGCAAGCCCATCGCAGGATTCATTCTTCAAGTGGCTCGAGGAGTAAAAACTAAACCTAAGGGAAATCATTTTTAATCATCTGTGCCGACATATTATTTCTGATTTGCCTAATGTCCCGATTGGTTGCCCTTCCATGCTGTTTGAGATGATTGTTGATAAATTCCCTGACATCTGTGATGACTCGATCAAAATGTCTCCTCCTTTTGCACCATTTAACACAGATTACAAGCTCTTCACCGGGAACATCAAGTTGATGTCACTGTTCTAGACTTAGTTCAGCAGGCATTGCTCAGACAAAAGGAACCACCTGGTGGAACAGCTAGCAGAACAGTGTTGATCAAGAAACCTGGACAGCCTCACTCTAATTCAAAGGTAGTTGCTCGTATTGAAAAGCATCTACTTGTGCTGGAAAACATGACTTCTCAAATCTCAACAGCAAAAAGAGAGGTGAAGCTAGTTCTGAGGGATCTCAAGTGCGCTGGAAGAGGAAGGGTCTGAAGCAGAACCCGTCACGGCAGATGAATCTGAGAAGTAAAACAGTGGCCACGAAAAACATTTTATTTTGTTATTTCTGTTTGGGATATTGTCTCGCAACACTTCTGACCTTTATGCTTTGTTATCAATCCTTGCCATTTTTCTTTGCAAAAGGAGGGAGTATTCGAATTCGGCACTCAGTAGACACGCCATTCTCACCCTATGAAGAAATGAAGAATTTTTGTCAAAAATATGTCAAGGAAGAGAATGTTAGATCCAGGTAGATCATGGATTCTTGAATGGCATATTTTTGACAAACAAAGCAAAGAAACTTGACTGTCACAGAAAGTGAGACAATGACTATTCAGACAAACGTCGCAATAAGATCAATCGAGATCAACGAATATAGTGCATTAGCAAAGAAATATTCTGGAGATATTCCGAAGATATATTCTCCCAAATTCTGCGCTCTGAAGATTAGATCCGCCCCTGAAGTTGGAAAACATGATCGAATATTATCATGTTTCCAAAGATTTGAAAAAGCGTATCTAATCTATTTATGTGGGATCAGAATATTGCAATGGTCATTGAGACAACTGATCTGATCGGAAAAGAAAGTAGAAAGAAGTTGCAGACCGGCGATCATCATCAAAGATAGTCTGAAAATCGACAGAGCAAGAGTTTGATCGTCTTGAGCTGAAGAACAGCGTTGAACAGACTGTGTTACAGTTTTGACATTCTCGGGAAGAGAATTACAGGTTTGTGGGAGACAGATCGAGGTGGGAAGAGGAGGATCTCTGTTTGAGGGAGCCAGACGCACTCACATTAGTTCAAGTACATAGTGGTAACTATTGAAGATAAGTTACTTAAAGATCTATTGTACTTGATCGAATATATTGTGAAGTGATTCACACTTGGGGTTCGGAATAACTCCTGAGTAGGCTCGGTGAGCTGAACAGGGTAAACATATTTGTGTCGTTTACTCTTCTTCGTATTATTTATATTATAACTAATGATCACCAAAATGCAATTTGTTAAAGCTTTGTGAAACAGTTAACAAATGATTTGGAACAATCCGAATAGAACAGATATATAACTTTCACTATAAAAGATAAACAACTTTAAATATGTTATATATAACCTCCGATAAGTCTAGTATGAAAGCCAGAGACTGTATTGGATTCGAGTATTAATAAATTAAACGTAATTTCTTTTTCTCTCCCGATCCATCCCTTCTCCAAACCCTAATTCTCTTCTCATCTTATCAGAAAACCTGTTACAAACAATAGTGTTTGTTTGTACGAGGGAGTCTCTGAGTAAAAGAAATCGAGTAGCCCCACGTATGTAAACATATCTGCTATGCCAAATATGAAGAGATAGCCAGAACCGCTGATGTCCATTAATATAGAGGAGAGAACTCTTGGAGATGAGTTATGCGTGTGAGGAGTGGTAGTGGTACAATCAGCTGGTCAGCCCCCTGTGGCGGTAAGCCCTGAGGCCAGAAATAGTTAGTACCAGAAACTCCAAGGATGCGGATATGACGACAGTCCTGATCTGGCGACATACTTGAATGTAACTGGTGAGCTCTGTAGCTGCCTCTCCATTGAAGCATGTAATGTAACCAAGTTCAGAGGCAGTGCCAGTGTTGCAAGATGCCCACCATGCTGGGTTAAAATTATACCATTTCCTTGTTCCTCAACTCACTTATGTTGACAGCATCTGAATGTCAATGAAGCATATAGTCACTGGTTACGTCAACAGATAAGGACAATTGGTCTGCAGAAAACCCAAGTCCAAAGTTTTTCAATTTATGGCAAGTGAAGAAATTAACCCTTGAATTAAAAATTTAATATCTTGAAAACATGGAGAGCTTCTCACTCTCTCTTCCTCCGTCCAATGCTGCCTCATTTTCATCCATGGATTCCTTCAATCCATCTCCAGCGCTTAGCATCGTCTCCGACCAACTCCACCGCACTCCAATCCCGTACAAATTCCGCTGCTTAAGCTATTTCACCAGAAACCCTAACACCATTAGCAGAAACAACAAATTGAAATCCAAACGCAAACTCAAACCCTCCGCCAACAATCTCGAACTGGTCATCAACCTTGACCGCATTAAACAAGATTTATCGTCTAATCTGAAGTCGTTAAAGCTCAGGACGAGGTACGAGTTTCGGCGCTTTGTTGACTCCGGTACTGATGCTTATGATGATTTGCGGAATATTATTGTTGTGGATGATGGTAGGAGGATTATGATATCCTGTCGCCGCTCTACGGTCAGGTTTGTAGGGAATTTTGTGATTTGGAGTTTTGTTGTGTGTTTGGGGTTTAGAGTGTTGATGGAGTTGGGAATGTGGCTCAGGCGAGGTTTGGGCTTTGGTACGGGTGGTGGTGAGTATATGGTTAGGAGAGATAGGAGTCTTGGAGGGAGAGAGGTTGTTGTGGCGCAAGGTAGCAAGTTTAAGGGGATTGAAAGGCCTAAAACTTTAGGTATTCCACATTCTCCACTTCTCTATGGTGTCTTGAGTGAAGGGGTGGAAATAAGGACTAAGAATCGTGTTAGGAATGAGGAGAAGCTGCCCGAGTGGTTTCCTGTTTCGGTTTCGCAGCAACCATTGACAACGGATGAGGAAGGTCAGAGAATGACCAACAGATTGGTTAGAGGTGAGGTTTCATGTTTCATAGTAAAATTGTTGTTGAAGAAAGAATCTATATTCTTTGAATGCTTCGGAGCTTATAAATGCACTCCATCTTCATTCTTAAAAGTGGTTTGCTTGGGATTTGCACGCATAATAAATGATTAACCCAATGATCTGTGGTAAAACTATGAGTAGATGTAATTTTGTATACTCTGGCTGATATTATTAAAGTTAGTCTTTCGTAATTCGATATACCATAATAATTTGGTAAGTTTGAGAGAAGATTTAATGCCGACAGAAACTTTAGAGCATGTATGACCACAAGTATAATGTGATTATGTGTATTGCAGCAATCATGGATGCTAAAACTAATGGAAGAGATGTATCTGAAGATGATATAATCGAAGTAAGTACTTTTTAAAATGAGTAATGTCTCTCTTCAGCGAGTATTATTCTTTCCAAGTGAGTAGGGCAAATGATGCATCTGATGATATGCATATTTGTATGCCTTATGATTAAAAAAATAGGAGTAATAACTAAGAAACAAGTTGAAATGTGATCAGCGTCTTTTTACATGTCGTGTCATCAAATAGAGCTGTTTGATCACTACAGTATACGTTGTCTGGGTTGTTTTAGAATTTTATTCTGTGTTGTTAGATTATTGTAATTTCTTATTGATATGATTTGGCAGAGTTTTCTTCTCTTTTTGCATGTGGGGATAAGCAGTTGCGTCGCATATGCAGGACACGTGGAGCAAAGGCGAATTTTGATACTGTCAATGCACGTGATTCTTTCTACCGGACGTCTATAGACTTGGTATTGAACATATGTAGCAGGTTTGTTCTCGGATAAGATCTCATTGGTAGTGTTTTGGCTGCTGTAATCGTGATTTACAGACTGCCAAAATCAACAGATGTTTGTGCCTAGTATCAGGAATACCTTTCTCAAGCTTGTACATGTCTGAATTTATTCCCGTTCAGACACTTGATATATGTGTTTACAAAGCCTGATTTTTTTTATCTACTATCTTCTTGTTTATTGTCTCTGATTGTGATATCTGTTATTCAGAATACAAAACCATCCAACCTCAATCCAGATAGACGGCGAGGACCCTCGTTGGTTCATTGCTGGTCTTGGAGATAACTTGGGTATCAAAAATACGCAAGCTGCAAGAATGTTGACTGCAGCAATTGCAGCACGCACTCGTTCCTGTTTATTGCAGGCTTGGGTAATCACCTGTTCCTGACTGTCAATGGATTGTATACAAAACAATAAACACTTGCTGCATAATTAGTATTTTCTGGACTTGTACCTAAAATGCAAGAATTTTCTGTACGTGGTAGTTTTGATTTTTCGGAGACTTGCTGACTGTAGGACACAAATGTTATATTATGGGCTCTATGACTATTGGTTTTCTCACTTTGTTGAGACTGCTTGGCTAGAAAATGAAGATTGGATTTCTTTCTAATTTGCATTCCCTTAGCGACTCGCTAAGTTTACTAGCGTACACAAGTTTCCCCTGTTTGAAAGAGCATCAATTCCAAGATACACAAGCCCAATATTGGATGAGTGAAAGGTCAACATAATTGCTTTGGTGCTGTGGAGTGTGGCCTATCTAAGTAATTTTTTCATTTGCAGGCTTTGGAACTACAAAAAAAACATAAAGAAGCACTGGCCGAATTGACTAAAATCTGTATGTTGCATCAGATATTTCCTCCAGAAGAATCTTCTGTATGTAGTTAAGCTTGTTTACTTCATTAATGATATCTGCGAGTTTAATTTTGATTGTTTCGCATTTTTCCCTGGTTTTTGCATTTTGTGCTTGTTTATTTGGTTGGGTTCATGCTCTTCTGCATGCAGCCTGAGATGGATATGGTGGCTAGAGGACTTAAGAAGCAGTTAAAAGTGGAGCATAGACAATTTTTACTGAGCATGCTTGTTGAAATTTGTGGACATGAAAAATGTAGAAGTATGGCGGAGGCTCTTGGTCTGGTGAGTCACTGAGTGTCCTGGACACAACTTGTAATGTGTCATATTGCATACTGAACTAACACATTTTGAAACTTGCGAACTCAGACTAGAGAGGACAGGAAAGATGACTTCCAAATCACAGATGCTGGGAAATAGCAATCGTAATGCACAACGTTCTTTAACATGCAATTCATTTCACCGCACCAATAGTGCTTCCAACAGCAAGCAAGCCTCTGAATGGTGCCACACATAAAGCCCTAAAAGAAAGCTTACAACCACCAAGGGGCTAGCTTCAGTTCATCATGAAGCTTGTCACACTTCCTGAATCTGTAGAATTTCCTTCACTACTCAAAGAATACATATAGAATTCACATTTGTTACAGTCCTCTTCTGCAAAAAGAAGCTTACAGAGTGCTGAGATTTGAGTGCCATTACAAATGGACCTTAGCAAAAAGAAGTGACTCAGAAGATGCAATATAGCATCAAGGCACTTGCAACTATGTGCCGTTGATTCTCCTTTTATAAAAAGAGACATTGAAAAGATTGGCTGTGTATCAGTACAGGGAAATCAAAACTTGTAGACAGCTATATAATACAACATGGGAAGACAATATATACATGTGAAAGACTCCTAACTCAAACTAACTCTTTTCTGCCTGCAAACTCACTTTCCTTCAGCCAAGAAAAACACTGGCAACCAACTGCACAAAAATAAATACCAGGAACTCCAACACGCCTGCAAATATTTTTAGCACTGATGAGTCAGTTGTTGCTTTTCAACTTTTGAACCTTCCAAGCAATCAAGAAACAGAACATTGTTGCTTACCAGAGCGCTTCCATGTTCCGGATGTTGGTCGGGCCGGCAATGACATTTCTGCAAGACCGTAACCGTAACCTCAGTTTTGCACATGCGTCACATGTCTTATTTGAAAAAAAAAAAAAAACTAGAATTTCTACAAGAAGACTTCCAAATTAGTGAAGGGAACAGATTAATAACCCAATGTCATTTACCTGAAGCACAGAATGAAAAGGATGTAAATGAGGAAGACAAAGGCCAGGGGGCTTCAATGTTGTCGCTTGAGTCGCATGTAAAGCCAAAACCAGTTAAGTTATCGTAGTCCACATCAGCAGGCAGGCTTGGAAGCAAACACCCTAATTGATACACAAAAGGGTATCATTAAGCGCCCTTTTAGAGTCAGTTAGCAGTTACTGAGTAAGCACAAAAAAAATGAAACAATGGTGCTGATTGGAAGTTAGTTTACGTACTTAAAATTTGCTTCAACTATAATATTCCTGCAAACCCATACGGAAGCATACAGACAAGATATAAACAAATGTTTTTGAATTTCAGCCGGTGGTCGCAGAACCTGAGCCAAGTAATGGTTTTGATTCATATGTAGTTCCAGGTCTTGTTCTTTAATTGGATCGATAGAGTCCTCTTTTTCTCAACAAGTCGTTTCCAGTTATATGATTTCTAAACAAGAAAACTATTACTTTTCTCTCGATGCCAGTATTTTCTGTTGTAGTTGTTTGGATCAACAAGGCATCCAAGTCGGCCGAGTCGCTAGCATTTTTATATTTGTCTATTAAATCATGCTTTCACATAAGAATGCAACCTGACTATACACAACTGAAATCTAGTTCACGTTTAACATAATATCTACACAAAAGACAAACAATACACAAAAGGGATGCAGAAAGTTAATATGAACAATATAATTGTAACTGACCTGGTCGACCATCATTTACTGCCACGCCCAAATGCATGTCCATCACAAAAAAAATAATACTGATTAGACGACATTCATGAGAGAAGATGCAGAATGTCCAATAGTTCTCAGGAGAAACATGCACCTTGTAGACTGAAATCCTTCAGATCAACATCACACAGACGAAAAACATTTGTAATGACACCACCTTTCCTTAGCAGAGATCCAAACATTGTTGAGCACAGGATAGCTTGTCTATTTGTAATTAGCATTTGATTCTGCATTCCTTCTATGTATGTATTTAACGAGCTACAGCATGTGGGTCTTGGAGCAGCTACATTTTTGCATTCTCTGATCACCTCAAATGGCTGCTCGAACACTAACGGGCAAACTGCAGATAGAGTAGTGTTCTCAACTGCTCACATATACAAGGAAAGTAAAGTTTGTTGTGACAAGATGACTGACAATACCAATTGAGCACCAAACTACTCATGTATGTCACGGTATATACTCACACGGTCAGACAGACAGAAGTATGACTTTATTCCTTCCCTATTTATGGATTTTCATCAGCATTCAAACTTTTGTCAGACATTTAACAGTGTAAAGCGTTAACATAAATGAGTCTAAAGGCTGAGGTCTAAATTGTTTTGTAAACCAAAAGTATTATGCAGACTATAATATTCTTAAGTTCTGAATGGTCATTATAGTGACTAAAAGAACCACTTCATTCACCCATGGGTACCTTAACATCTTAAGGGGCTCTCGGGAGTAATGACATGTCTAGCACAGACTGGCCTAAAATTTTCAAAGAGTAAATTTCTTCTGATTTCATAAAAGTAAGACTACTCTTCAACTAACCTTTACAAAATTATTTTATTTGCAAGAGGGAAATCAAATCAGAAGGTCCATGACAGGTATATTTTTATTATAACTAACCTTTGTTAACTTTGCAAGCGGTTAATATTCGAAAGGCCTTGTTGGCAGCATCCGGAGACAACTTTCTAGAAAGCCACGCATATACCACTCCTTTACAGTCATTGATGACATCAATGTGACTGGGATTTCCAGCCATAATCTTGGCATCATCTACTGACAAATCTCCAGTAGAAAGGTGAAGGGCAGCTTCCGCAATTTCTGGCTGGCATGTTGGTCGGCAACTCTCCTTGAGTGGATCCACGGAGCTGCAGGCGTTCAACAATTTGCTCCCATTTACGATCTTCTCAAATTTGATTACATTCTTGACAGGACAAGACCCACCTGTGAGATTTTTTGATTCTATAGAGCACAAGGTACTGATATTGCTGCTCGCCCCTTTGCTACTTAGTATACTAAAGATATCTGACATGCAATCCTTAGCAGTTTCATTATGCAAGACTAAGTTGTCAGAACTTCTACTATAGTAACCCTGTGCGATACGTAGTAAACTACTAACTTGGGGACAGCAAATGACATTTGCCACCAATGGAGCAAAAAGCTGAGAACAATCAAATGATGTCTTCTCCATGATAGTTGAGATATCATCGAAGTTGACTGGGCAGTTTCCAGACAATATAGGGTCATATGCGGGTGGAAGAGCTGGGTAGACAGGATTTGATGGTTCCCCGTGTGAAGTATAATTTGGAATAGCTGCAGGTGTTATCTCTATTGGATCAAATAATTTACTTCGGGGCAAGTTAGTGTGGTCAGGGGTAAGAGCCAAGCGTTGATAATCTACTTGCATCAGTGATGTCACAGCATCCTGAAGACAGGAAAGCCAGGCAACAGACAGCAACAATTGATGGATGCAAGAACCTGCAGAAACTGTTCTTGTCAATTGTTGAGTATATTATTTCCTCATTTAAGAGACATTACATAAAACTAGAGTGCCCAAGATCACTTGAAACATCTCAGCAGTTGCTGTCGATTATAAATAGTTTACCTTTACAACAAGAAAATGAATATGCCTGATTCATAGCTCCATCAACCTTTCACTGACGTTGCATAATACCTAAACCTCAGTGCTTGGTTTCAATCAAATGAGATCAATACATGGCAAAGCTGCATAGAATCATAATATCAGGATTCAAGCATGGAAATTCACTTGGCAACTCAACATATTAACATGGATGGTATAAATAAACTTGCACCATCCTACATACTGGTAGAAAGAGAAGAAACACACATTTGATTACGGCAGCATAATTCTATTTGCATGCCACGTGGGCCCATTTAAATGTTTAATGAATATTATACGTGTCGTCAAGCTTATCTCAAGCGAGTGCTTATAGTGTTCTTAACATGTTCAGCAAAGCCTGCTTCAATGATCCCAAAATATATTTACTAAAATAGCAGACAACAGCACTCCTTCAAGGCGGATTACAATTCTTCAACCAGAAACAAAAAGAAGGAAGCTTTGATTCCAACCTCTGAAGACGGAGCCGAGATGCCGCTGGCAGCGCCAAACCCTAATTGGTCCGAGGATTAAGAAAACGAAACAAAGCAGTGTGTAGATCGAGCACAAATATTGCCCGAGCAATGTCGGTCACAATCTGAGATGATGAACTGACGATGAGGAGGATAGCAGCAGAAGGGTTTAGAGACGAGTGAGAAATGAAATTGGGAAAGGTGAGCGAGCAGCTGCAGCTCAGCTGGACTGGACTCGAAAGCACATAAATTAAATGATTGGTTTATTCAATGCGGTTCGACCGAGTTACGAAATGATTGACAATCCAACGGTTCAAACTATTTCAATCGGACGGTTTAACATTAAATCAATCAAACCGCATCTTTCTTCAAGGTGGCATTCTTTATACCCGCATCTTTCTTCAAGGTATAAAGAACCTGCCTGCAATTCATAAAATCAATGCTTAGAGTAACACTTAATCACTATCTATTAATCCAATGTAACCCAGAATAATGGTCCTGGCGCAAATATCATGTTAGGCTAGTGCGCAAGCAAATATTATTGATGAAATACATAGTTTTCCATTGGTACAAGTTCCACTAACTGAAGCACCATGAGAATCCAAGAAAGAAAACGGATTAAGGGGGCAAACTCAAATATTATTAACCTGCTCCGATTGCCAAAACTAAATATGGAGCTGGACATCTTGGATGTCACCTAATGACGTACCGGTAAACCATATATGCAGCAGCAGGAAAGATAAGATTTAAATATGGAGCACTTTGATTGTTGTCTAGTGTGCTAATATGTGAAGCCTTCTACATCTGGTTTGAGTTCAGGAAAAGCACATCATGTTGTGTATCTATTCTTGGCACCTCGGTCGTGTCTTTTCGCATCATCCTGCAATAACAAAAAAACAATGGCGCTTTAGTGTTGGTGAACCGCATTATCGTGACATCAACTAGATATGAAAATATAAATGTGAAACTTACATGTACTATGAACCCAATGCTTTCATGATAATCAATAAACTCTTTCCACTGTTTTCCTATACTGATCTGCATATAAGGGGATATTAAAGGCCACGAAATACACGCTCCATATATTTTTAATGCAGTAAGAAGGTGGTGTTATGACTAAAGATACTAGAAGTCGCATAATTTGGATGAAACAATACAAAGAGGATAATTTAAACCCTTCTTGAAGGAAGAAATTATGACGAAAATCCAAGCCCCACTTTCCACAATTTAGCCGAAAACATCTAATCTTCTATCTTAAATTTAGCAAACCAAATGTTCATATTGAAATAGTACCCCACCAAAACAGTATAACATGTACACCATACAAACTTACAATTACCTAGTGTAAGAAAGACCAATGCATAAAACACATGATCAAGTATATTCAACGCAATCTGCTTGGATAAAGCCAGTCAAAATACCTAACTTCAAGATTATGTCTCAGATCATTTCAACAAGTGAAACATAAAAGAATGGTCAAAAAAGTGCATCAAAGATATTGCTGATAGCCGACGAAGTAAAAAATGAAAATCATAAGACAGAGTGGAGTCTACTACAAACATGCTACACCCTCTGTTCCATAATACATTCTTTGGATGGTTGAGAAATTTGATTTTTTTTTTTACTGACCCTTTATTGAATCTCATTGTTTTGTAAGAATTTATGAAGGTGAGAAGCAAAAGTACAAATATCTATTCTGATTTGAACTGTAGTAACAAAATCCATGGCAACGTGATACCCTATGAATATGATTGGGATTTTTTCAATTGTCTAACTACATATTGAAAAATGTGAAAATGGCATATGAAAGGTACATAATGTGCGAGCACCTTTATTTCCACAATTCGTTAAATTTGCAGATTAATTATACGCATCGCTAATGTGAGAAAAAAGTTACTAAAAACGTCCCAATAGCTTTAATCAAATGCAAAATCGCAATAATAAATTCTGACAGAATGTAACGTGCAAATATACAAACGCAGACAGAAAGTTGAACATCTTATATGCATTACGCTTTTCAAAGGTGTGATACTCATGTCATAAGCCATAATTGGCCGGGCTATTTATTTTCCTATAAAGAGTATACAATCCGACTTTAACTGAATATTAAAAAAAAAATTGATTTAATAACAGATAGTATAAGATGTTACCTGTGCACTTTCATTGGAAGCATTTCTTGTCCACAAAGATATCTTCTCCTGTCTCACTCTAACATTGACAACTGCGCCACATATTTCGTCTCCATGATCAAATTGTTCCCCAATTATTGCAAGCAACTAATGACAACAAAAGAAAAAACAGATGTCAAATATGAGAGCAATACTTCATTTTACACCTCCGAATAACATAAATATAGATACATACCGTGTAAAGCCAAGCAGTATCCGATTTTCCCCTAGAAAAATTTGTTGTCCACTTCCCTCCATCAGCACAAATAGGGTCCTCCCATTTTGGCTCAATTTTATTTTTAAAACAATAGAAATCTGCTCCCACGGCGAACTTGCTTGGATGATGTATATTGTTGTAAAGGCTGTATTAAGGATTGATGTGATGCCAAATTATACATCAAACAATAATGATAAAAGAAGTATCATAATCAATTTAGCCCAACATTCTGTTACCAAAACATTCATTGTACAACATCTGAACCAGCAAATAAATCAACTATATGAATATCACATTCATCTGAAAACAGCAATACCAAACCCCCAAGTTTCTTTACAAGAAAATTATGAGTAGAGATTGTATACAGAAATGAAAAGCCTTTTCTTCAATCAAAACCTTAATGCTGTACCGGTAAACACTAACCACGCATAAATCAACACAACAAAACGTGACGTGCAACCGTACGAACTAGTAACATATGATTAAAAACGAGAAGGGAAAAGGGATAGAGAGACCTCCAAAACTCCTCGACAGTGGAAAAGGTGTAGATGGGACGGATTGTTCTTCCCCACTCAGCCTGCTTGGATCTGTTAGATCCGCTGTCGAACCAAAATGTCCATGAATTCTCCAGCGGATGTTGCGGCGTCTGATTATTCTGCTCTTCGCTCGTCGCCGTCTGATCCACCGCAATCGCTGAATCCTCACCCGCCATTTCCTTCACTTTGATTTCACTTCGCTCTTCCATTTCCTCTCTTCGCGAAGTTTCGGAAAATTTTTAGACTTACCCATAAATGTTTTTGGTTTGCCCTGCTATTTCAAAACATTTTTGTTTTGCCCTGTTTTTTTTTTCGGTCGGTCTTATAAAAGCTGATCGATTATATTTTCTCAATCGGCCGGTCTTATAAAGACCGGTCGGTTACATTTTCTCAACCGGCCGATCTTATAAAAAGCGGCTTGTTAGAAAATAGAACCGACCGTCTTTTATAAAACCGGCCGATTACATATTATAGGAAGTTCGATTAGAGTCAGACCGATTTGATTTTTAAGACCGGCCGAGTTTCTTAAGACCGGCCGGTTTGATTTTTTAAGCGGCCGTACAAATCGCGGCCGGTCCTTTCTCTTCTCTTCTCCTCCTCCCTCCTCCCCTGCTTCCCTCCTCCTCCCCTGCTTCCCTGGTCTGGGCGAACGGCTAGAATCGGTCCGTGTTGTTGCTTCCCTCGTGTTAATCAGCCGAATCGTCCAATTTGGAGGTAAGTGGGGTGATTTTAGGGTTTGAATTTTGGGTATATCCGATTTGTTGTTTAGGGTTTTAGGGATTTTTGGTTGAAGCAAGGCATTCCCAATCTGTTGCAGATTGATATTAGTTTAGTGTTATGTTAGGATTATGTTAGTATATGTGTTGATTAATTTACTGTTTGTTAGGATTATGTGTAGATTAGGGTTAAGGGTATATGTTATGTTAAGGGTATATGTTAAGGGTTAAGGGTAGATTAGGATTATGTTTAGGGTTAAGGGTATATGTGTAGATTATGTTAAGGGTATATTATCTGTTGCAGTTTTGATTAGGGTTAAGGGTATATGCAGTTTTAGGTTTTGATTTTGATTTGTATTTGATTAATTTACGATATATGTTTTTGATTAATTTACGTATTTGATTAATTTAGGTTGGTCAGATTTAGGGTATTATGTGTAGATTAGGGTTAAGGGTATATATGTTTTTGATAAATTTAGGGTTGATCAGATTTGAATTTGATTAATTTGGATTGATTATGAGTTTGCATTTTGTTGTATTTGTTGTACTTGTTAGAATTCATTTAGAATTAAATTGTTGTTTTAGAATTGTTGTTTTATATGATTAATTTTATATGATTAGAATTGTAGATGATTAATTCTATATGATTAGAATTGTTGTGTTAGGCTAGTTTTATTGTGTGTTTGATATTATGATTATGAGAAATACTCTTATATATGTTGTATTGTTCGTTTTAGAAATGTTGAATTGTTATAAATTTTAGGTTAGTTTGGATTCACAGTTTATGTGGAATTTATGTTTTGTTTTGATTTGACTGTGACATTGTACTTATTTGAAGATTAATGAAGATATTTTGCAATTGTTAGTTATACATACCGTATAGATGGATATTGATGATATTGATCAGCCTGGACCAATAAACGATTCGGTCCTTACACAACAACGTACACATCGATCGGAGGGAGTTTGGAATAATCAGGTTAGTATTCATTGTTCAGAAAATGGATTTATTCAATAGTTAAAGTTTGTGATTTGTAATGATTTGTACTTGTTTGAAATCACTGCAGGCTGGGAAAGTTTTAAAGATAGTCCATCGTAGAATGTGGGAGATAGACCATCGTATTCTACCGTACATTGTTAGAGCTGGATTTCTACCTTGGACCCAAGTCCAAAATATGGAGGCCGACTGGTCTTTGCTGACTGCGTTAGTTGAGCGTTGGAGGCAGGAGACCCACACATTTCACCTCAAAACCGGAGAGGCTACTGTTAGCCTGGAGGATGTGGGACTCCTCACTGGCCTGCCTATTGAAGGCAATGTAATCACGGGTAGTGTAGATAAGGATTGGAGGGAATTAAGCATAAGTTTACTAGGCGCATACCCGGAGTGTCCGAGGCAGCCTTCATTGGCAAAGAGGAGATGGTTTGTAGAAAATATGAGCGAGCTACCGGTTGATGCATCAGAGGAAGTTGTGAAGATGCATGCGAGAGCGTACATATTATGTATGATAGGGTCATCCCTGATGCCCGATCTATCAGGGGATAGGATTTCTCTCCACTACCTTCCCTTTCTTGCCGACCTCGACGCAGTCGGCTCGTATAGTTGGGGGAGCGCAGTTCTTGCGTATCTTTACAGGCAGATGTGCAGCGCAGCACGCGACGGGCACAGACAGATGGGGGGCTGCTGCATTTTGTTGCAGATGTGGAGCTGGGAGAGAATCCCCGTAGGGCGTCCTCAAGGATTTAGTCGGACCTTAGAACCGATTAATGAGGACATGGATCCGTATCTGCGTGGAGCGTGGTGCTACACGTAAGTGAAAGTCATTCTGTACATATTTGTTGAACCACGTATCATATTGTATAAACTGTAACTTCTGTTTGACGTGCAGGAAATGGTATGGCCCGAAGTCGTATGTGGAGACACCACGTGGCGCCCTGATTTTCTATCGGGACCAATTGGACCGAATGACAGATGGCGATTTTTGTTGGACTCCATATGACGATGAGATACTCCCATTACTGAACCCAAACTGTATTGCAGGGAGACTGAGTTGGAGGGCGGAGGTACCACTTGTCTGTTTTAACATAGTAGAGTGGCATCATCCCTCCCGGATTATGCGTCAATTTGGGTTGAAGCAAGGCATTCCTCCACCACCGCGGGCGGGATCGGATCCAAAGCATCTGGTAACAAGGGCGAAAAGAAAGGACTGGGCAAATGAAATGAGAGAATACATTGACACGTGGCTTGCAAGGTCGGAGCACGTCGTGCAAGCACCTACGGACGTGGCTGAGGTACCTGTACATGATTATCAGACTTGGTACTCAAGCACTACTCGCCGCTTCGTCCAGCCTCGGTTCGACGATTCACAACCATACCGGCCTAATGCGCCAGAGCGTACCAGCACTGTAAGTTAAATGCTGATTAATGTACATATTTCATAACACATTATGTGAGTGATCTAACCTATGTGGTCTCAAATAGGTCCGAACATTGGTCCTCCATGCCAGGACAGCTGCAGAAATGTTTGAGCACCCTATGTGTCACCCTGACCTGAGGATGAGTTCTCACCGCATATTACACTTCGCGTATGAGGAGCTTATACGGTTAGGGGAGCAGGATGTGATCGGCATAGATCCCGATACCATTCAATTTAACTACGAAGGTATAGATTAACGACTTGATATATTTTGGTGTGGTACTTTGTCATATTTTGGTGTGGTACATTGTCATATTGATGATGAGTTCCTTTAATGTTGATATAGAATAGTGCAAATGTTGATATATTTGGCCGTTCCGCAGCTCCTGTCGAGGCACATGATGATGATGATGATGATGATGAGGATGACGATAATGTTTTTACACCTCTTCACTCGCAGCAGGCAGATTCTTCCAGTCAGGCAGGTCCATCACAACCGCGCTATGAATTGCCGCATAGGAATAGGAATGCTCCAGTGCGTCTTACTTACAGTAAATTCAAATGATCACGATCTTGTACGACTTACATTTTGATATGCATTATCACTCTTTATGACGGTGGTATTACAAGTCTTGAAACATTTTAGCATACTTTATCACAATTCAAATATGCATTGCAAGAAAATGATCACCTCAAACACTGTCTATTACATTTTATGATCACCTCACCTCAAACACTGTCAATTCAAATGATCACCTCAAATATACATATTACACTTCCTTCTTATATCAAACTTGTCTGGATGGACAAGATCTTCTGTTATGCCCTGTTGCATGACAAAGACCGCATTTATGCCCACGTGGCTGACCTTGGCTGCTGGATTCCCCTTGGTCCATCTCGTTATGTCTTCGCCTCGATGGTTGGCGTCCAACTTTGTCTCGTCTGAAGGCGGGGGCTGGGACGTGTGTTATCCTATCGATGTGAGGCCAATGTCGTTCGTCTGGAATAACATAAAAGGTGGAGGCCCAGGTCACATTATACGCATCTATCGTATAGTGGTGATTGACGAATCCATGGTATGACATATTCTGACTTTTACACACGGCCATGACGTGAGAACATGGATAATGGAATGCATCCCATTTTCCACAAGTGCACGTACCCTCTTCTAGTGTAACCGCATATATGTGATGTTTCCGGAATGTTGTCACTTGGAATACACCTCTAGTTCTGTCAAACACCTATACTCGGTGGTACTGTGCTTTATCCATAATCTCCCGTAACTTCAGCTCTATTTTAGGCAAGAAACTTCCGGTCACACTCTGATACTCATCTCGCCGCTTGCAGAAGTATGTGTTACACTGCATGTAAGTAAACTGGACAAGAGCACATATCGGAAGATCACGACAACCCTTCAGAATGTTGTTAAAACATTCACTAGCATTGGTTGTCATCGATCCCCATCTCATGCCACCCTCATCATAAGCTAATGACCACTTTGAAAACGGAATGCCATCCAACCACTCCCAAACCATTGGTCTATCACGCAGCAAGACACGCAGTTCATCGTACTCTTTGTCAAAAATGTGACCGAGTTTCTTCTTCAAACTGCGGTCCTTCACTTTGATATTGAAGTTACTTTATAGATGTCTGATACATACCCTATGATGAGCCCGAGGAGGTGACCAATCTGGATCATGCATCGCCGCAATGATGCCTTTGTGTCTATCAGAAATGACGCACAACCCATCCCGGTCAGTAACGCCGTCACGTATACACTGCATAAACCATTTCCAACTGGAATTGTTTTCGCTCTCAACCAAAGCGAAGGCAAGTGGGAAAATATGGTTGTTCGCGTCAAGGCTTAAGGCGACAAGTAATTTACCATTATACTTCCCGTAAAGATGAGTACCATCAACGCATATCACAGGACGACAATGTCGAAAACCTTCAATTGTTGGACCAAAAGCCCAAAATACACGATGTACGACCATCTGACCACTTTGCTCATCCACATATCGAACCCATTTAACCACCGTGCCAGGATTTGTGTCTTGCAATGCATCCATGAATCCGGGCAATCTTCCAAATGATTCATCCCATTCGCCGAATAGATTTTTGAGAGCTTGTTGCCTTGCCTGCCAAGCCTGCAAATACTTAATTTCATATCCATAATCTTTGAATATTCTTGCTCTTATTTCCCCAGGAGATAATCTCAACCTTTCACTAATGACATCGCCAATATCAATTGCTATAAAATGTCGGGTTAGGTGCACATTTGAGCTTGTCATTTGATCGTGAACACAAGTATGATCCCCTCTGTATTTACGAACCTCCCAGTAGGTACAATTTTTTCTCATTGCAATCCTTATCCGCCAAGGACAATTGTTCTCACCTTCTCGACAATGAAGTACCAAGAACCGTGGTTCTGATTCCTTTGTCAAATATTCGACACGGTTCAGTATAGAAAACTTCTGGGACGGTGTAAATTGCTTCAGCTTTACAACTAAATGTTGCTCCGACACCAAGTGTCGGCGTACCTCCATAGTTACAACCCAAATATTCATCAATAGGATTATGATCGTCCCAGGCTGATATATCACTGAATGCAGGAATATCCCATACACGTTGCGGTTCGGGAACCGGAAAAACCCCCTCTGAGTCTAATTCTTCAAGGTGCTCCATTTCATCTCGATCATACTCGTCTATCACTGGCATTTCAAGTGTCGCATAGCTGGACATAACCATTGGATCTGAATCCATATTATCCTTATATGTTACCTTTCCTGAAAAATTAGATAAATAATTTTCACTTTTCCAAATAACATCAACGTAAAAATTAACAAATCAACAATTTAATGTGCATTATCTTCACATCATCGATAATATACTCACACACTTTCAGATCCAGTGCATCTTGCACTACTTTCGAACAAACATACACTAGACATACACTACATCACATATGGAGAACAAACATACAATACATATACTACTTTCAAACAATTTTTACCTGCAGCCTTACACACCAGTTGCAGCTTCAACCCACGGCCAGAGAGGATGTCGGCAGGGAGGAAGCAGTGTAGAAAGAAGGAGGAGGGAAAGGAGAGGAGGAGGAGAAGAAACTGGCCGTGTGTTTCTTATCAACAAGCGGCCGGTCTTATTAAGACCGGCCGCTTAATAATCAGACCGGCCGGTTGCGAGAAAGACTGGCCGGTATAAAAAACGAAACTAAATCTTAATTTCAAAACCGACCGGTCTTATAAAGACCGGTCGGTTCCTTTTCTCAACCGATCGATTTTATTTAGATCGGTCGGTTGGGAAAATGTAACCGACCGGTCTTTAAAAGACCGGCCGGTTGAGAAAATATAACCGACCGGTCTTTATAAGACCGGCCGGTTGAGAAAATGTAACCGCCCGGTCTTTATAAGACCGGCCGGGTAAAAAACAGGGCAAAACAAAAATGTTTTCAAATAGTAGGGCAAAGCAAAAACATTTATGGGTATACAGGGCAAGTCTAAAATTTTTTCCGAAGTTTCCTATCTATTCGCTTCGTTTCTGCTGGGCTGGGCCGTGTAAAATTAAGGCCTTCTTCCTCACTCGAACCAAGTTCGCATAATTATTTTGACCTGCTGCCAATTCTGACATTGCAAAATTTTGGTGATAATTGTTAGCACAATTTTGGTTCGTCGGAGTATTATCTTGTCGTGTAAAGAGATATATTCACAAGTTGTATTATCCCGATAAACTTATGTCATTTCCTAGCAACCGGTGAAACAACAATAAAAGGTTTAAGGAAATCGCCGAACGAGCCTCAACTTATTCTATTTTGCTTGTATTTTTATTCCATTTCTTACATTAAGTAATTTGTTTATTTGATTATCAATTTAATTATTCAATTTATAATCTTCAATCTAATTAATTTAGTTTGTATTATATTGATTTGATTGTATTGATCAAAGTAAATTTAAAAATCAATGCATTAAATAGATTAGATAATTGATTTAGTTACTTCATTTATTTTATATTTATTGATGTAACATTTAGTTCAATATAATAATCACGATGTTTGTCAAGTTTTCCTTCATTAGAAACACTTCATTAAATATAATATAACTATACTCACAAATTTGTATCTACACGTTCCATCATTTATTTAATTGAATTTCTATCTAGGGCATATTCTTTTGCACTTAAATTTTAAATAGTTAAATTAAATTAAATTAGCTACATTAATTATTATTTTTATTGGTGGTGTGTTGTTTTTGTGCTAGTGGATTGTTGGGATTTGGAAGTATTGTGATAATGGTGGTGGTAGTAGTTTGATGGTGGCGTGGTATTGGTAGTGTTTTTGGTAGTGGGTTGTTGTTGTATTGTGGTGGTGGGTTGTTGTTGTGGTGGTTGTGGGTTGTTGTGACATGATGGGGTATTGTTAAGTTGTGGTGGTGGTAGTATTTTTCTGGTGGTGGGTTGTTGTGGTGGTGGTAGTAGTGTTGTGGTAACGGGGGTGATAGTGGTGTTGTGGTGGTGGTGGGGTGTTGTTGTGTTGTAGTGGTGCTATTATTTTTGTGGGGTCTATCTCATTTTTAGGTTTAGGAATTAGTTTTCAAGTCCCATTTTCTAACATGGACTGAATTTCCTCATGCATAGACTAAATCCATTCATTTGCAAATTTACTGTTAATGGCTTGATCAGGGTCACTCTGATTTATTATCTCAACAACAGCAAAATCCTGTTGAGTGTCCATGTGGCTCTCGTCATCATCGTTTTCTTCGTATTCAAATACATGTCCACTTGGGATAAAGCTAGTCACACTGTGAGGTGTGCCTGCTGTATTAGAAGAAGGGGTCAGTTTGGGATTAAAATGAAAATCTTTTTCATTGAAAGTCACATTTCTGGACACAATCACTTTATAACCGTCAGGCACTATAGATAGCAATTTATAACCTTTTATCTCTGTTGGATAACCTAACATTACACATTTAATTGCTCTAAGATTTAGCTTTCCTTGAGACACTTGAGCATATGATGTACAACAAAAGGTCTCAAATGAGATAGATTAGGTGATCTGCTTGTCCATAATTATTGGGGAGTTAACTAATTAACAACAGAACAGGGTGTTGTATTTATTAAATAGGCTGAGGTCACAATGGATTCTCCCCATAAAGATGGCTTGATCCCTGCACTGATGAGCATGCACCTTGCCTTTTTCAAGCAAGTTTTGTTCATCCTTTCAGCAATCCCATTCTATTGGGGAGTTCCTGGAACGGTGAAAAGTCTTTTTATTCCATTTTCATTGCAAAAAATGTCAAACAGTTTATTACAAAACTCAAGCCCATTATTGATTCTCAAATATTTTATTTTCAGATTTGTTTGAGTTTCAACCATGGTTTTCCAAGTCTTAAAATTATCAAAAGCTTCATCTTTAGCTCTTAACAGTTAAATCCAGACTTTTATATAGAAATGGTCAGTCATAGATAGGAAATATTTTTTACCTCTATGGTTTGAACTTGACCTGGTCCCCAAAGGTCTGAGTGAACATACTCAAGGGGTTTATTGACCTTCATATCTGACTTGGTAAAGCTGTTAGCAATTTTCTTTTAAAAAATACAATTTTCACATAAATCCAACAAAGTAGGCATTGTACCAATAAGTCCAGATTTAAACAATTCAATTAAACGTTTATTTCCTAGGTGACCAAATCTAGCATGCCATTTTCTAGTTTGAACAAAATACTTATTATCGCATGCACTAACATTCACTTCAGAACTGGAAGTGGCATGATAAAGTCCACCCTTGTTTACCCCTCTAATTAGAACAATTTCATTTAGGGACACTTCCTTATTTCCCTTATGTGTAACATAGCATCCCAAAGTATCGAATTCAGATTCAGATAATAAACTTCTTCTCAAGTCCGGCACCCATCTCACATTTTCTAGTCCCTCACAGTCCCATCATGCATTTTAAAAGGCACCCTCCTTATACCTTTAATTTTTAAAGAGATATTATTTCCTAGCATAACATCACCACCGTTAAATGAATGCAATGACCAAAATAATCTTTTGTCAGAAATGGCACGCATGGTATAACCAGAATCAAGTATCCATGAGGAATCATCAGAAAAATCAGAGACAGTCAACAATTCATCTGGGTACTGAAGACCCATTTCACACACATTAGAATGACCATTTTCTTTTGTTTGTTTAGCCTTTTCATCCCTTTTCTTTTTATGACAAGCATTTACAAAGTATCCAACTTTGCCACAATAAAAACACTTATTTGGTTTATCATCAGATTTGTTTTCCTCATGGTTTTTATTGAACTTCTTACCTTTAGGCTTCGGTTTGAACTTACCTTTCACCATCATCACTTCAGTTTTACCTTCATATTAAAACTGAGTCTTAGACTTGAAGACCTATAAGGATTCATTATTTTGTACTAAGGATTCATTATTTTGTACAAAGGCTTCAATGATTTTACCCATGGTAAGATCATCTCTGTCATATTGAATGACATCCTTGAGGGTTTCAAACTGAGGGGGAGTGAGTTCAATAAAATGACTGCTTGGTGAGTCTGTTTTATTTCATCCTCGTTAACTCTTGTGTCATTTTCAAGAAAGCATCAAGATTATCATTAAGAGGAACACACAAATCTATTTTAAAGGTGAACAATTTGCAAAGTAGAGAAATTCTGGTAGGCAATGATTTTGCAAGAAAGATAGATTCAAGAGCTTCCCAAAGTTTCTTAAGGTTGGGATGATTTACCACTTGTCTTGCCACATCATCAGATAACCTTATCATAATTTATGAATGTGCAAGGTCTTGCTATTAGACAGACCAAATATAGACACTACAGGAATAGAAGAACATTAAAGCTGTGATGACTACCATACATGTACCAAGATAAATGCGTACTAAATTGGGTGAATTTCTGTAGCTATATATACCAGTGTTGTAAGAGTAAATAATATCATTGAAATAATACAATTTCCCCTTTCTTACTTGGTATCAGGCTTTTCAGATCCATTACCTTTTACAAATCGCCAGGATGAGTTCTTCCCTGCAAACATCAACCACAACCACTGGCGCTCTCGTTTCTTCATCAACGACAACTCAGTTTGCCTCCCCCATTCCACCCATCTCCGTCCGACTCGACGGAACGAACTTCCTATTATGGAAGACGTTGATTCTTCCCAACTTATCCGGGCTTAACCTTCACGGACACCTCGACGGCAACCCACCCGCTCCCGAGACGACAATAACCGCTGAAGATGGTGCAGAAGCCCGTACAGAACCGAATCCCGCTTATCTCACCTGGTGGCAAGAAGACCAGCGGGTTCTAGGCGCGCTCTTGACCTCCATGACTCCGGAGGTAGCCACCCAGATGGTGGGCCGCACCACCGCATCACAAGTCTGGACGGCAGTCCACAGCATGTTCGCAGCGCAAAATCGAGCGACTGTCCGACACACTCGCCTGCAATTACAGACGCTCAGAAAAAAAGACATGCCCGCTGCGGAGTATTTTCAGCGGATGAAATCATTGGCCGATACTCTGGCCACAATTGGGAGCCCCATCACCGACGACGAACTCATCGATTATATTCTCGCCGGATTAGGACCACAATTTGGGCCGCTGGCTGCTTCCCTCACCGTCGCAAATAAAAGCGTATCTCTCCCTGATTTTTACTCCTATATGCTCTCTTATGAATCGTTGCAGGAACAACACAATCAAGCAGGGGACTGGGTTGGATCCGCAAACTCCGCAGCCCGGTTTCCAAACTCTGATGCTCGTTCTGGTAGGCGATCTCAATCAACTCGAGATAGGAGAAATCAACAACAAATTGGAGGCCACCAATCGCCTAATCCCGAGAATGGGGCGAGCAACGGCAGAGGAATCTCCCGCAATCGGAACGGAAACAGCCGCTACCGGCCCAAGTGCCAAATCTGTCGGATTTATGGACACGATGCATTCAACTGTCACAACAGGTTCAATGAATCTTATAATCCTGAGGAAGCCAGATCTGCCAATACCGTGGATCGCCGTTCGACTACAGACGCATCATGGTATATGGATACGGGTGCCACTGATCACTTGACTAATGATCTCGATCGTTTAACAACTCAGGAACGCTATGCTGGAAGAGACCAAATTCAAGTAGCCAATGGTACAGGTTTGTCAATTTTGCATACTGGTAATTCCTATTTATCTGGTTCACGAAATTCTCTATCACTTACAAATATTCTGCACGTTCCATCTGTTACAAAACATCTTATTTCAGTGCATCGCCTTGTATCTGACAATAATGTCTTTGTTGAATTTCATCCTGATTTTTTCGTAATTAAGGACAAGGACACGCAGATGGTTCGATTCCGAGGTAAAAGTCAAGGCGGCCTGTATCCAATTCCACATGACCCGACACCACTCGCCAAGCTAGCATTTTCTTGCACCAAAGCTACACCACAGATATGGCACCACAGACTAGGCCATCCATCCCATAGCATTACTCGCACTATCATTTCAAAAAATTCATTACCTTGTTTGTCACCTAACTCTCATTTTTCTATTTGTGATTCCTGTCAAAGAGCTAAAAGTCATCAACTTTCTTATACTACATCTCATCGCGTTTCTGCTGCTCCTCTTGATTTAATTCATACAGACGTATGGGGACCTGCAATTTCTTCATCCGGAGGCTATCGTTACTACATTAGTTTCATCGATGATTATAGCCGGTTCTGTTGGATTTATCTTCTCAAATACAAATCTGATGTTGAGTCTATTTTTCATTCCTTTCAGACTCATGTTGAACGTTTACTCAATGCAAAAATCAAAGCAGTGCAATCTGACGGTGGTGGCGAGTATTCACGGCTCCATCAATACTTTACTCAAAATGGAATCATCCATCGCGTGTCCTGTCCTCACACTTCGCAACAAAATGGAAGAGCTGAACGTAAACATCGTCATATCGTTGAAACCGGGTTAGCTCTTCTTGCTCATTCCTCTATGCCTACTCGTTTTTGGGATGAGGCTTTTCTCACAGCTTGTTTTCTCATAAATCGAATGCCAAGCTCTGTTCTTAAAAATGAAACGCCATTCACTCGCCTCTTTCATTCTAAACCGGATTATTCTTTTCTAAGAATTTTTGGATGTGCATGTTGGCCAAACTTGAGGAAATACAACGCTCATAAACTTGATTTTCGCTCCAAAAAGTGCGTGTTTATGGGGTATAGCATTTTCCATAAAGGTTACAAGTGCCTTGATCGGAATACGGGCCGAATCTACATCTCCCGGGACGTGGTCTTTGATGAACGTGTGTTTCCCTTTGCTTCCTCTTCACATCCTAGCCTTGCTCCTGATATAAACTCCTTAACTTCATATCCACTTCGTGAACCAATATCTCAGGAAGCACCTATGCAAAATTACATTCTATTACCTGAGTCTACTAATGAAAATGGTAGCTTTTATGTCCCTGTGCAGGTTCAAAATACAAGCCCAAATCAAGAGACTATTGCTCCACCTCTCTCCGATGCTTCCACCCAACATGTTGCATCTCCAATTGCAGGAGCCCAGGAACCCACCTCCTCGGCCCAAGAACTACACGACCCAATCCACGCACCAGTTCCTAACCCTACTGGGCCTCCGTATCCAGCTGAACCTGAAGAAAACCTAAACCCAGCCATAGCGTCGCCCTCAATCCCTCAAACACGATCGAAGAGCGGAATTCATTGTCCAAAACAATTCACGGATGGCACTGTGCGCTACAATCCATCCCGGCGAGCATTCTACGCTGCTCCGTCCTCTGTCCGCACGGCGCTTGCTGATCCGAATTGGAGGTCCGCCATGGAAATCGAGTACTCTGCCCTCTGTCAAACGCATACATGGAACTTAGTCCCCAAACCTCCGAATGTCAATATCGTTGGCAGCAAGTGGGTTTTCAAAACCAAGGTAAGACCGGATGGATCGATCGATCGATACAAGGCCAGACTGGTGGCTCGTGGATTTACCCAGAAACTTGGCATAGACTACACAGAGACTTTCAGTCCGGTGGTGAAACCGGCTACAATCCGAATCGTCCTGGCCATCGCCGTCAGCCGCGGCTGGTGTCTCCGTCAAATGGACATTAGCAATGCTTTTCTACATGGCCGCCTCACACAGGATGTCTACATGCAGCAGCCGCCCGGATTTGAGCACCCACAATTTCCTAATTACGTCTGCAAACTTCAAAAGGCCATCTATGGCTTGAAACAGTCCCCTCGGGCTTGGTTCGCCCGTCTCAGTGCAAGACTTCACCAATTGGCTTTCCGTTCATCTATCTCCGACGCATCCCTCTTCATATATGCCAATCAAGGGATAACTATATACATCCTAGTTTATGTGGACGACATCATAATCACAGGATCCAACGCTGCCTCAGTCTCAAAGTTGATTCAAGCTCTCTCAGATACATTCCCTGTTAAGGATCTTGGCCCATTGTCATATTTTCTAGGACTTGAAGTGGCTCACAATTCCGGGGGGCTGATGTTATCTCAGAGACGATATGCACAAGATCTTCTACTTCGTGCTTCCATGGAGAATTGCAAGGCCACCTCAACTCCAATGACGGCCAGCGAAAAATTATCAAAGTACAGTGGACAGCCCCTTAACAGCGACGATGCCTCGCGCTATCGCAGCTTGGTCGGCGGCCTTCAATACCTCACGCTTACACGTCCTGACATCTCGTTTGCAGTAAACAAAGTCTGCCAGTATTTATCTAAACCTACAGATGTTCACTGGGATGCTGTAAAACGGATATTACGCTACATTAAGGGTACAGTTGACACAGGCCTGAGGTTTAGACGTTCCACACTCTCCCGCATCAGCATATTCACCGACGCGGATTGGGCAGGGTGCCCTGATGACCGACGTTCCACAAGTGGGTTTGCCATCTATCTCGGTCCTAACCTAATTTCATGGAGTGCCAAGAAACAACAAACTGTTTCAAGATCCAGCACCGAAGCAGAATACAAGGCCCTTGCTAATGGAGCTGCTGAAGCAATATGGATACAATCAGTTTTGAAAGAACTTGGCATACAATCCAAGCAACCTCCCATAATATGGTGTGATAACTTAGGAGCCACGTACTTGACAGCTAATCCGGTATTTCACGCTCGCACCAAACACATCGAGACAGATTTTCACTTTGTTCGAGAAATGGTGTCTAGAGGAGCCCTTGATGTTAGATTCATTGCTTCAGGAGATCAACTTGCGGACGTCTTTACAAAGCCAGTGACACGACAACTTCTCAGTCGCTTTCAAAGCAATCTGAACCTCACTACATGCGGCTCAGATCGAGGGGGAATATTAGACAGACCAAATATAGACACTACAGGAATAGAAGAACATTAAAGCTGTGATGACTACCATACATGTACCAAGATAAATGCGTACTAAATTGGGTGAATTTCTGTAGCTATATATACCAGTGTTGTAAGAGTAAATAATATCATTGAAATAATACAATTTCCCCTTTCTTACTCTTGCATGTCCCTTTTAGTATCCTCAGCATCGTTTGAAGCCATTCTTCAGTGATGGCCTTCCAACATATTTCCTTGATGAGTACTGCCTTCATGTTTACTCTCCACATGAATAAATCTGAACTCCCATCAAAGGGTTTGATCTGCACACCATCAACCATGGTAAAGTGGATTGTTTCTGATGAGGAAAGCAAGAAATCAGCAGGATAAAAAATTTACAGTCACCGGTGGAAGACCTAAGACTACAAGAATACTGACTTCTCTTTGATAAAAAAAAGGAACAAAAGAAAGTCAACAAATCATGCAAACTAGAATCCAAATCGAGCTTCACTTTGATTCCATTCTCATTTTTATGTCAAAACTTCAAATACACTCAGTTGTTGAATTAGCTCAATCAAGTAAACATAAAACTGAACACCGGATTTTCTACAAGGTTCGGATCACTATGTGATCCTACTCCTTGGAGCCTCTCGCCAGGGAGACTCAACCCAAGATCAAATAATCAACCAATTCAAGTTATGGTACAATGTTCAATATGAGCAAGCAAGCTATGAACACATGAATGTGCTAACTATCACTGAATCAACTAAACAGGAGCACGAAGAACTCCCTGATTTCGAGCACAAAGAAAACTCTTAATCAGCCTATTGGAACTCTCTCCAGCAGCATGCCGATGAAAACTTCACCGGCCAGCCTCGATCAAACCTCAATATACAAATAAGTTAAATTAAGTTCAGTTAAGTTAAATACTTTAATATTTAATTTTAATATTTTAGTATTCAATTTAAAATTTTAAACACAATTATTACCACACAACCACTCGCTTCTATTTCAGAAATTTCACACTTCTATCCCTGAAATCTCAGGATGAGTAGTGTTGATTGTGAATTTTTGATTTTTTGTAAGGAAATGAGTTAATTATCATATATACACTTCCAATTGCAGATAGTATGGCTATGATCAACCTCATCCTATAATTACAACTATAAATTTAGAAAGTTCTATTCATATATCTTAACAGATATATTAGATAGTAATTTTTCTCTATTATGGAAGGGTAGTTTAATTGTGTAATGTTTGTTGTCTATTTATTTTTATCTTTTGTATTATAACTGAGTCACTATTTATGCATCTATAAAACCCTTTCATTTATTTGTTTAACTCTTTTATAACTTCAGCATGGTATTTGCTTCATTCTACAAGTGTACAATTGAATGAGTAAAATCAATCGTATTAGAGATATATCATAAGAACTTTTTGAAAGGAAAATCTATGTGGGACTATATTTCTGGAAGTGACATGAAGTAGAGTGTTCTAGTTTTATATATTTATATTTTTTTTCCTATTATACTTCAAACCCTCACTAGAACCCTTGCTCTCGCCCCATCAAGAATCGAACCCTAATCACTGAAATGTTTGCGTCATTTTATTACTAGATCATTCCCCGATGGACTTTATCTGTTTATCTTAAATTTCGAGCTTATCCAGAGTTTATCGAATTTGATAAAATTTTTAGAGCGTATGATTCAAATTTAAGCGAGTGCCATGAGGCGAAAGTCGAGCAAAAAACCAAACCATCATCAACTCGACTCGTCCGGGTAGAAAATGTGGTGATGGAGATTCGATTTGAATCCCACATCGAAGAGATTGAAAAACAAATGTTAAACTAGTGAGGTATTAATTAGAAATTGTAACTACGTATAAAGCACTTACCTGGACGGGGTCTACGGGTGATCTTGAAGGCTTGTGGCCTAGGCATGCGGCTCTCATTGCACTGAGGGAGTGCGCTTGCCTAACATCTCCCCAAGTGGGAGAGTGTACGTCATAATTTGTGCCAGAGGGGGCTTGCGTCCGCGCAGCCCCTCACCAATTTAGTAAATAAATAGATTGTCCGTGGGGTATCTCAGAAATGACTGTCATCAAACGTTAGGTGTGGTACTGAAACCATTTGGTTCAGATGCAAAATGGCAAATAATGGAATATAAATGTATATGATCGTATTCATGCCACTCTGAACAGTGAACTATTGCCGTTCTCAACCCACATATTTAAAGGGTACCTGTGATACAACATCATGAAAACTTCACTTGCAAGCTGTACAAAACCTTCATTCATTTAACAGTTACGAGAGTCCATGGATTATGAGTTATAATCCGACACCCTTTCACTCACAGCGCACGAGACTTTTTACCTGCAGAGTTGCAAACTACTCAGAACAGTCTTTAACCGATTTGACTTGCAGCGTACTGTACATGTGTCCTGAAGATGCTCCATCCTTATCTGCCATGTCCGCTGCCTGTAGACTGTAAATTCTCCTCTTAGCTATAACAAAGCTCAAATACGAGAGACATTTGGAAATTGAACTCAAAGCATGAAACATTGAAGAATTGCATGACGAATTTATACCCCACATCCCTTCGCGAAACATAATAGTATAAAAAGCGCGATATAAATAAGTCGAGAATACCTGCTGACGCAATTGTGCTCTGTCCGACTTTGTAGTATGTTACTTTGTGGACTTAACCCTGTCATTTATCAAGCAAGCTTCACATATTCGGCACTGGTGAGTTCAGATTTTTGATGTATCTGTGACCGATATATGTTTATACTGCTGTTATAGCTATAAACGGTTACCCTGATAGTTGAACTTAAGATCCTGAGACAACTGATTATCAAGCTTTGCATAGCAAATTCAAGCCAGTGAAATTTATTAGTTGCTAAATTCAGAGTTAATGTTTAGTGACGCTCACTGTATGATTATAAGTTTACCTGGATATCGTTTCCAGCAAGCCTTCAGGTAAAACTTCACCATTGTTTATTCCCTTTTGGATTTCATGTTCCTGTAATGTTTAGATTGGCTTTAACAGGCTCTTTCACAGTGATGAATGATGATTCCCAAATCTGTAGCAATAGCGAGAGAAGCTGAGGCAGATACTAACCAACATGTTCATTCAGGGTGGACAGATTTTAACCAAAATCTCCATTCTCTACCCAGACTGGTCAGGGTCAGTCGATGCATAGAAAACGGGCGCCACCAGCACACAAAAGTACCTCAATCCCACAATAATTAACATTACCTGCAACAACAGAATAACTGTTATCCTCAAACATCAGACTCTGAAAGTAGCCCTCTTATATCTCCGTTGCTACATCACTAAATTTGACACTGCTGATAATATGCTTTTCTGGATTTTTCAAATCTTTGACATGATTCATAAGATATCTGATTGCCGAAAATTCAAATTGAAAAAGTTGCTGACCTCTGATATATTTTCTAAGGCATGCGGCCCTCATTGCACATAGAAGAGTGTACATCATAATTTGTGCTAGCGGGAGCTTGCATTCGCGCAGCCCCTGCCCATTTTTTGTTATCTAACTTTGTTTTTGTCTAGATCTTGTTTTCCTTGAGGTATTTTCGAGATAAATTCTCATTGGGTAACATTCCTATGAGGTAGGTGAGCTCCACTGAAGAGTTTAACAGCCTCTTATGCTTAACACTGGGTCTGAGCTGTCACCCTTCCAGGAGTTACTTGAGAAACATATACATAATCACTTCAAGACATATCTAAATCATATGCTCTTCACCAAATGGTCGCGTAGACACGTGATACGAGCTGTTTCCATGGGCAGGCTGAATTTAGCCTCTGTTGGTTCCATAGTGGTATGCTCAGTCATGTGCAAGCCAGGAGGAGGGCAAGATCAGTGAAACCAGCTCAGTCCTGGAAACACAATCCAACTCATGTACTCCATCAGGGTCTGAATATTGATTTAGCAATGGCTGACTGATCAAGCTCAAGCATCTTGTTCCCAATCTTTCAACCTTTATGCCCTGAAACCTGAGCAATGAAACACAAATGTCGTTTATATCCCACATCAGTTATATTCAAAACAAATCACAGAAAAGCGTTATATAAATACGAAGAGAATTCCAATTTAACCATACGCAGCCTTGCAATGAGCACATAGCGAACTATTCTTTCGCCTTTTACTAAAGAATACCGTGTGCTCGTTGCTCAAAGAGGCATACGCCATTTTTTGGAGGGGTCCAACCTTGTGTTGAATACCCCGTCAATTTTAAACTAAGTTTTCAGTGTGCAGAGGCATGGTGACCTTGAGAAGTAGATTTCAGCTGTATCCTGCGAAAATATATTTAGTTTGCTTTTGGGTTTCCTACAATCTGATAATAGTTTTGCAATAGTGACTGTATAAAAGAGAACAGTAGGCTCTTTGGAAACTGAATAGGGGATCTAAAATGACACAATTTCATGTTTGTGGTTTTACAGTGTTGTACCTGCACAATTGGTCAGTCAATAGTGAGTGCCACCACCGGGCTCCGGGCAAGCAAATCTTACAATTACCAGCATCACCTGAAAATGTGCAAATTACTCTTAGTCAGTGCTTCTAACAAAATACATTCGTGGGTAAAATCTGCAAATATGTCAAAACATTATACTATCTCACTAGTTATCTACCAGCAACTAATCATTGATTCAAACTTCTTCTGAACAGGTTCAAATTAATCCGGACAAGCAAGTGGATAACCAGTAAGAGATGACCAACAGCTCACAGCTAAATTTTTAGATCCTGAAATTAATGATTAACAAATTTCCCAATGCAAAAACAGGTCAAACGACCACAATGTAGGAAACACACATTAGGAAACTGGATAGGAGGTGAAAATGTTATAAGTTCATATTTTTCCAATGCAAAAACAGGTTAAACAACCACACTGTAGGAAACACCAAATTTGGAAACTGAATAGGAGGTGAAAAATGTTATAAGTTCATATTTACGGTTTTATTGATGGTCAACATATGATTGTCAGTTTACCTGCACATTATGTAAATGCAATTCTAATGAACTGAATCGAAACTTAGCTCTTCTTGAGTGTCATTTGGATTTCATGGGATGTTTTCCTTTCCCAGCAGAGTGTTTGCACTGGTGTCAGCAAGCTCGCAAGCGAAGAGATGATTAACAAATCTCTGGGCATCCCCCATCTATAGAAAAAAAAAAGAAGACGACTAAGGTCGAACACATTTTACTGAAAGGACCACTCGCCTCATGCATTAGGAGTAACGGCCACCAGCAGGCAAGCATATATCAATCTAACACTTACCAACATCACCTGCAAAAGTGCAAACTATGCGTTATTCAATACATGTTCTATCTGCCAAGAAAAATAGTCATTGATTCAAAAGTTCAGCAAAATAAGTCCTTCATTGCTGGGAAATACATGTGCTGGCTACTGTCATTGAAGTTGAGGACTATAATATGCTTGTTATTCAATGTGAATGAGTCCCACACTGCCAAATTTAACGTTATATTTTTAAAACGTATCATATTAAAAACTATCCTTTCCAAATTGCAAAAACATACCTTTCTCGGCCTTTTGGCTAAGATCAAGTGTAGTATCTGTTCTTATCAGTTTAATATCTGATATGTGACTCAATGAGTCACACGATATTAAATTAATTTTTATAGGGGAGAGGTTCATCACAATAGCTTGCTATTGGAACCTCTATGTGTCGCTCGAGCGTTGCACTATCGCCCGAGCCTGGCGCACCCCAACCAAATCAGATTAAAGTTACCTCTTGCTGAATCTAGCAATTTTATGTGCTGTTGAATAGCGCAAAATATCCAAAATAGCACACTAAATAGCTGCCTGCGGATATAAGTATGCTCAACCCACCTTGAACCCAAACCATCCTTGCAACAACTGTTGCAGATCTTTCTGTCCAAATTTCATCAGTTCTAATCCCCAACTCTGAAACTCAAATAGCATTTGGAGATCTCCTCTGAATCTCAGCTCCTGCATCATCAAATTTTGACGCTGTTAACAAAATAGTAGTAGATAAAACTCCTGCAGGCAACTTCTGTACCCAATAGACAATTGAATTTAAAAATTGTTCCCATAGAGCCATCTTTTCATACAAATACTCTAAAACAATACCGAATGCAGGGGTCATTGTCCAGCCTCACTCGAACCATTTCTGCCATTGCAAATAAACAAATTAATTCCAATATTGAGTTAAACCATAAAATGTCACATACCAGTTAACTCCTGATACAAAAGGACAATCCCAACCTTGAGCTGACGCGGCAGGACCAAGTACTAAAATCAGAGTAAGGGTTTGTTTTATGTTCATAACCAAGACCCGAGCAATTGTTCAAATGCCCCATGAACTATGCAGAACCTTCAAGCTCCTAGCTGCATAACAAAAATATTTACTCCCATTACTCGTCCAGTGCAAAAATTGTTTGCAGGTCAAAATGGTGTTTACCTAAGTTGAGCGTAGCAGGGCTACTTAGACGTGAGGCGACTATCCAGATGTAAATCAACGATAAGACCAAAACCCATGTTACGTAGTTCCTCCGACGGACATACGACCTCCGGAACTTCTTGAACGATAATCTACAGCCCAGAGCACCGATAAGGACGCTGAGGCCTTTAACCAAGCGCTGATCGTGCGGCTTTGATTCATCCACCAGACCTAGATACCAAAAAACATGTTCGGAAGTCTCTCAGACCCACAAACGAGATCTACGGTCCGTGAGAAGGAGTATGCACCTTCTTTATCATCTGTGAGAGCGAAAAACTCTGAAGAATACAACTTCTGGAAAATTCCGATCGTACCTGAAAAAAGGCGGGAAATGTGAGAACCCGCTCTCAGACCACTCAACTTTTGGCGAAAATTCCTTCAACCACACCACCGAGCTCCTCCGCACACGGTTGAGATCGTGCAGGCTCCGATCCCAGCTAGCACACAGCTGTTTCAGTTCAGCACCGACATCCGACGCTTGCTCGAGATCGTGCTTGACACTAAGCTTGCTTTTGAGGAAGCAGAGTGTAGCCGGAAGGAGCGAGCGAACGGCTTCCGTTTTCGTCTTTGCTGAGAAATCTGACTCAGAAAATTGAAGAGCGATTTCATGAAGCGAGCAACATTGAAGCAGAAGAAGACGTTACTTCATTCGAGACGCTTCTGTTTAAATGGACTGGGTCGGCCCAAAACGTATTTGGCCCATAAACCAGACGATGTCGTTTGAAGGAGCGATGTTTATTAACGTTATAATATGGGCCTTACCCTATCAAAAACCAATTAAAAATTGGCCTGTTTTCTGGCCCATATAAAAAGAGCCGTTAAATTTCAAATTTTCTGATCAAACGAAGTGTCCCTTCCTGAATAAAAATGTGTGACTGAGGATAAGGAATTTTCCATGAGACAACAGCTTAAGAAGGATCTTCATTGAACATTTCAGCTCCTCGAGCAACTTTGATGAAGACATCTTCTAAAGTAGTGTCGGCAATATCCCCATCTTGGACAGTAAACTGGCTCCTATCATCCTCAACGGCAGAAAACACGCTAGCCATCACCTCGTATTTTGATAGCTCGAACTTTTGAGTTCCTGAAAGAAGGTACACCCCCTTTGCGTTGGGGGAGAGACGTCTCACTAGTCGCTCAACTTCATCTTCATGCTCCGATGCTGTGGTCATTGTGATGACATATGTGCCCCCATTTATGGCCTTGTACTGTTCAGAGAAGATTTGGGTTTAAATTGATAACTTTAATGGAAATTCAGAAAAATGTGTGACAAACAGTTGATTGGGAAAATACTGTGCCATCATTATCATTACCTCCTTGAGATTTCCAACGCATTGCAGGCTTCCATCGACAAATATACCTAGACGGTAACACAAATGCTTTGCCTCTTCCATCGAATGAGCTGATGATCGAGGAAATTTGTATGTGGGTGACATTACAGTGAAGCAAGATGAACAACTAAGAGAACGTGTTTAAGGGTGTGAAAGTAAGAGTCGATTTGTAGAGTTAGGATTTGGGGGACGGAGGTCGGAGGCGTGACTGATTTGGGAGGGTTTGGGGGAGGTTGGATCAAGCAAGATTACAAAAGGGAGGCTGCCCGGTTAGCTTTCGAACCGGCCGTTGCATCCTCGAACCGCCGGTTCAACACCCCAAACCGTCGGTTTCACGTAGAATCGGGCAGACTCAAGGACGCTCGGTTTTGCATCAAAAGGCCGGTTTGATTTGAAACCGGCGGTAGCGTCCACCGTCCACCGGTTATCCTCTTCAAACCGCCGGTTACTCTCAGAACCAAGCGAGCTCAGTGATGGCTTGGTTTTTTGTAAAATGCCTCGTTCGCTTTTAAACCGCCAGTTGGGTCCTCGAACCGCTGATTATCCTCTTCAAATTGCCGGTTTCTTTCAGAACCGGGCGAGCTCAGTGATGACTCGATTTTTCATCAAACTCCCGGTTCGCTATCAAACCGTTGGTTCAACTCCCTAAACCGCTGGTTCTCCGTAGAACCGGGCAGGCTCAGGGGATGCACGAATTTTGTCTAGCCGGTCGGTTTGGCTTCCAAACCGCCGGTTCTCCGTAGAACCAGCCTAGGACCGTATAGTGTTCCAAAATTATGTTTTAATAAAAGTACCGAGGACCTTATACTGAAAAAATAAAATAAGAAAAAAATAAGTATATATACCTTACCAGACCCATGTTTAAAAGCATGTAAATCAATCATCTTGTCATGTCATGCAACATGCAATGTGAATAAACCTTGTAGTTCTAGTGTGGATGGTAGAACTTGTCCCAGCAGCTGTTATGACAACTTCTGAGGAAACACGTTAGGAATGTTTCGACTGTTTCGAGTGAAAGTAAATACGAAACACGGAGATTTGGTAACCCACTTCGGGACAATGTGTCCGTAATGTGGGGAGGGGGGGGGGGGGTTCTCTAAACCCCAACAAGCAACAATCCACTAGTAACGACCGAACAACGAAGTACACACTTGCAAGATTCCCTTTTCAAGTCCCTTTTACCACCGACTCGTCTGGATGCGCACTAAGCTTCCCTCAGTGTAGAGATCCCTCTCTATGGCTTGTCACAACAGCTTCGTTCTCCCGAACAGCTGCTCGTCCACTCCACGTCCTCCCGGATCGCTGGCCTCCTCCCGGATAGCTGAATAAATCTTTGCACAGAAACACGCCATACATAATCATGGGACTAAAAATCTCCCCCTTGAGCGGGGACCTTACCAACCTTGACCGCTCCCACTGCATCAATGCCAGGGGTATCTTCAGCTTTTTCATCAACAAATGCCTCCGCAGTCTCCTTAGCACCACCCTCAGTGATTTCTTTGTTCACAACAGTATGTCCAACGACCTCTACAATAGGTTCCTCAGCAGTGGGTTCAACAACCCCTTCAACATTTTGTCCACAGATCTGAAATAGCCCGCAAATAAGAAATATTATAACGTTAGCTGAAATATAAGTGCTACATTTCCTTTTTCTGGTAGCCCAAACTTCAGCCTTCTTCTTTATTCACGGACTACCAGAAGTCATGCCATGATTAATTTTCGACCACGCACAGTCCCAACTCAGACCTCAAGGCCTCGAATTGTTGTGCGCTTAAAGCCTTTGTAAAGATATCAGCTTTCTAGCAATCTGTGCGAACATGAGTCAAGAAAAACTACTTCACAAGCTCACGAATATAGTGGTGTCTAATCTCTATATGCTTTGTCCGTGTGTGCTGGAATGGATTCTCCGATATGCTGATGGCGCTCATATTATCACAGTTCAATGTCATAACATCCTGTTCAACACCATATTCCTCCAACATGTGCTTCATCCACATCATCTGCTGAGCACTGCTCCTGGCTGCTATGTACTCTGCCTCGTTATAGATCTCATAGCACGTTTTGTCAGTACTCTCCTGCAGTGTTATACGGTTAAGTATGTGACAACCAGTGCTAAGAGCCTCTGACAAGCAGTGGTTTTAGATGCTTAAGAAAGGCTGAATTTCCTGTCATATGTGCTGAACAACCGCTATCAAAGTACCTCACATCTTTGTTCAAGTTGACAGTTGAACCGTAGGCAACAAGGCATACCTCCTTTCCATGTTTCTTTGGTCTCCATTCTTGCATCATGCGTGTCTTAGTACGCCCATACTCATCTAGGAACTTCCTGAACTTTCTCTGTATATGTTCTTGAGTATGGCAATAGTGACAGATCCTGGTATCTTTAGTCCAAGAAGTGTTATAGCGATTGCTATAGGTAAAGCTGGAACTTCTCCGTGACATCTCTCCTCTGACAAAATGTGTCTTGCCCTTGCTATTTCCATATGTGTTTTCAATACCAAGCCGTCCTGCACCAAACCTTTGAGCACCGAGGATCTCATTCAAATCTTTCGTTCCAGAATTCATCATCCTTATTCTCTTTCTCAGATTAGCCAGCTCCTGCTTCATCTCACCATGATCACGAATTTCTTTATTGAGTCCGGTCTTAGTCACAGCAAGTGCCTCATCCAGACCTTTCTTCTGCTCCTTTAACTGCGTGATATTGACACTGAGTTTTTCATTTGTCTTTACCACCAGCTTCCACTTGGCGTACATATCTCTCAGGTTTCTCCTCATTGATCTCGTCACCATCACTAGAGTCAATGTCAATGTCTCTGTCATGGTCTGTTTCATCGGCTCCTTCCTAAGCAGTTAATACGACAAGATCTGCAACATCCTCAGCATCAGGTAAGCATTTGCTACAGTTGTTAGTGCAACAAAGTTACTCTGATCTTCTCCAGTATCACTGCTCTAAGACTCATCATCACTGTATGTGTCTACCATGGCTTTCTTCTTCATCAATATGTTTGCACAGTGCCTTTGTATGTGACCATATCCATGACAAGCTCTGCATTGAATCTCTTCATCTGGATTTTGATCATTCTCCCTTCGCTTGATTTTTTTGAAATCTATCATCTTTCATCACATAATATCTTTGGTCACTATGCTCCTCCTTCTTCCCTTGGTATCCACGATCACCACGAGCTTCGTAATTTGATCTTCTCTTATCCATCTTTTTGATGAACCTCCCAAACGGTTTGACCATCATAGCTACTTGACCATCCACCATCTCATCAGCTAACTCTGAGTCAACACTTGTTCCAACAAACTTTAGTGCACTTCCTCTAATCTTCTTCTCTGTTGCTTTTCTGCTGTTCATCTTCATCTCATAGACTCTGAGAGATCCCATGAGAGAGTCCATCTTCATATTTTCCAGATCAGCAGTTTCCTCAATGGTTGTCACCTTTTTTACATCAAACTTCTGAGGAAGTGATCTGAGAACCTTTTCAACTGGCTCAGCCTCTGACACATGCTTTCCAAGTATGCCCATTTCATTCACTATATCCATTAGACGGTTGTTGAAGTCAACTATGGTCTCATCATCCTTCATCATCAGCTGCTCGTAGCTGAGCCTCAGCATCTGCATTCTGGTCTTCTTTACCTTAGCATCTCCTTCAAAATTTGTTTCTAGAATAGTCCACGCGACCTTTGCTATCTCAACACCAGCTATCAACTTATAGTTCCGCTTATCCACGACATAAATAATAGCATACAAAGCTTGACTATTTCCTTGGAACAGTTTCTTCTCATGCTCAGTTCAGGCTACTTCTGGCTTTGGCGCTCTTACTCCAATAGCATCTGCATCACCTGATAGTACAGCCCAACCTTTGACAATAGCCTAGCCTTCCACGCATACTCATTTACCGATATGATGTAAGCTTTCATCTTTGACTTCCAGTAGCCAAACTCATCTTCCTCCAAACTGGGAGGTCTCCCCATATCTCTTCCACACACTATGAGTTTCCTCTTATCTCACCCTGTGTATCAGAGGTCTGCTTTGATACCACTTGTAGTTCTAGTACGGATGGTAGAACTTATCCCAACAGTTGTTATGACAACTTCTGAGGAAACAAGTTAGGAATGTTTCGACTGTTTCGAGTAAAAGTAAATACTGAAAAGTAAATACGAGACACAGATATTTGATAACCCACTTCGGGATCATGTGTCCGTAATGTGTGTGTGTGGGGGGGGGGGGGGGGGGGGTTCTCCTAACCCAACAAGCAGCAATCCACTAGTAATGATCGGATAACGAAGTACAAACTTGCAAGACTCCCCTTTAAGTCCTTCTACCACCGACTCGTCCGGATGCGCACTGAGATCCCCTCAGTGTAGAGATCCCTCTCTATGGCTTGTCACAACAGTTTTGTTCTCCCGAATAGCTGCTCGTCCACACAAAGTCCTCTCGGATCGCTGGCTCCACCCGGATAGCTGAACAGATCTATTTTGCAACAGGCTTTGTGAAACGTAGAGCTTCAACAGATACTTCTGGTTCTCATGCTTGAGTGATAACTTAGCTCCAATCTCCGATGGGTGCACTCAATCACTTAACCTCAACTTCTCTTGTATATTTCTATAATGCAAGAGAGCTGCATGAACGTCAGTTGTATTTGTTGGTCTTTAACTTTGTTCACCCTTCTTTTAAAACACTCGCCAATCTCTTTAAAGATCTCAACCAATATTTAAAAAGAATATTTTAAATATTTGTTGATCTTATCTTTATCTTGTTGTCAAACTAAGAGATTGTGTATCCAAAATGTGGTTGAAGATATTCTGGATCTTTATTCGGTGATCTCGGGGATATGCTCCACGCCCTTGATTATCGGAATTTGCTGATTCCCGAGAATATACACCTTTGGTTCACAGCCAGCGCGTACTTCAGCACTTGCTATAACATCTTGCGTAGCATCTTCTGACTTCAGTTTTGCAGTTTCAATATCTAACTATTCTACGCATATTTTTAACTTACTTGAATAACTCTTTGAACAAAAACATACCATACATAATCATGGGACTAACAAACCTAGCTAGCGACTAAGATAAACTAAGTGTACTCAGACTAATGGGAAAAACTCTAAAGACTTACAGTGCGGGTTACTCTCCGAAGAGGCCTAGTTTTTAACGTCTTAAAGAGACAGGGTTGAGGGGTAAAAAATAAGAAGCATTCTTGGGAAGTCCCTTGTTGGGATCCCTTCCCGAGAAGTAAATCGTCGTGAATTCAGTCTGGTGGAGTTAGTCCCTTAAGGACGTGGTAGTGTTTCAAGCGTTGACCATTTATGACTAAGGATTTGCCATCATCAACAGTGATTTCCACATGGCCATCAGGATGGGTGATGGCACGTCGTTGTGTTCGCCAAATTTATATTTATAATCTTCTACTAACTAGCAAGCAGTAAGCAGGGTCGAACCCACGAGAGAGCAATCAGTGATAAAGTTCTATGAATAATTGTCACACTAAAAAGGGGTTGCAGGAAAAATGTTATTGTTTATCAAATTCAGAGAAAAGTCAGTTCAGAGATATGCATTGCAACTGGTAATCATCGAGTGTAACATGCATCAACTAGTAAAACACTGTTCTAGTCTAACAATCATGCAAGGGTAATGTTGACTATAGTGTTCTACCTACTCTTAACCGCTAAGTTCTCGAATAGGTTTAACGATTACTCGATTAACGACACCGATTAGGTTATATCGCTAGGCTTAGCTAATAGGGAAGTCAACCAAGTATCACGCAATAGATATCAATTCAGTTTCGCCGTTAGGCTATTCTAACTTGATATTCAGAGCATGCAATTCAAATGAAGAATAAGAATTCACTAAATTGAATTACGAAACATTAGTATCTCAAACCATTATCGCAATACAAAATCCCCAAACTGAAATTAAGGTTTAACTACTACAATCCATTTAGAGCAATAATGAAAATAAAACGAGTTCAGAAAAATACTAAAACTGTGAACAATAACTCGGGCGTGAACAGTGTTTCCGGCGTGAACAGTAACTCCAGCATGAACAATAACGATGAACAATAATCCGTTTTTCCCTTTCTGATTCCCATTGAACTCTCAGTTGCTCCAGCAAAAGCACTCTGTCCAGAAAACTCTCTCCAAACTTGTGGCCTAGGGTTTCTTTCTTCTTTCTTTCTCTTTATTTTCTTCTTTTGGGCTGGCCTTCTCTTGCACGAATCACTTGATTCGTGTAAGCTTTGACAAATGATTCGGGCAGCTTGTCCGAATCAAACTATCAGTGCTCATCCCCTGCTGCACGAATCAGTTGATTCGAGCAAGCTTCCAAAGTGATTCGGGCGAATCAATGTGTGTGCATAAGCTTGGGCGAATCACTTGATCCGGGCTGCCTTCAAATTGATTCGGACGAATCAAATACTCAGTGTGTATTGGAGCTGGGCGAATCACTTGATTCGGGCAAGCTTCAAAAGCGATTCACGCGAATCAATTCTGCAGTGTTGGAAACTCGCTCTTTTGACCCTTTAAACCTTCGAATCTCGTCTTGATGTAAACTACGAAGTTGTAGCCCCTTGAGTTAGCTTTTCAACAAGATATGACATGCCTCAATCGGATAAGAATCCTGCGCTCGGCAAGCCTTCGACTACAAACTAGTCATTCTGCCCAGATTTGCTCTATATCCATCCAAATGCGCAATAAAGTTCTAAGTGGTCTTAATACACCTGCGATGCAAAATACTATCAAGAAGTAATCTTTCACACGCAAAATGTCGTTAAATAATGGGAATAAACAACTCGATGGATCGTATAAATACGCTCCATCAATGGGCACGGGCTACAGTGTATGATCCACTCCATTTGGTCTTCAATTTCCCAGAAAATAATCTCATACGAAAGTTATAGAGAAGAACTCGTTCTCCCTCGTCGAATTCTCTCCGTACTATCCTCAATAGGTAAATCTACACATTGTTTGGTCCGTATTCGTCCGAATCTTATGATTTTCTTTATTTTGCTCCAACTGGGCTAAAAAGCTGTAGTTTAATATGATTTGACTTGAAATGAGAGTGAAGCGGTAAAAACACATAGAAAAATGCGGGAGAGAAGCGAAATTCATCATCGAGTGGATGAATAATCGGTAAGTAAATCAACCGATCACCTAGCAACCACGTGCCATGTCTGCTTCCTCACATATAAGTTCTTCTTCTTGTAACACATAAGATATATCTTCCCTTTCATGAATCCTTGATACTGGAGCTTTGCATCATATGTCGTATGATTCTAATTCCTTTGTATACATTAAATCTGCACCCTATGAGCCCATCATAACTACTAAAGGTACTCACATGCTAGTAGCAAGGATTAACTCTATTTGAAATCAAAACCGTCCTTTTTAATGACTATCTTATTCTGAGTCTTACTTTGAATCTTTCCTCTTTTAGTCAGTTGTGCGACTCTGGCTTATTAGTTCTTTTCTTATTCTTATTATTATGTGCATGATCCTCATTCCGAGATGCTGATTGAGATAGACTGCAGGCAGCGGGCACTTTACATCTTGGATGAGCTAAAATTAGCCGAGGTTGCACCATCTAGTGTCGACTTGTCTTTTTTTTTTTGTTTAAATACTTCTTCTAATATCTATTTATTGCATTCGCCTCTTGGACATATTTTTGGTTCTTGTTTTAAAATATTTAGCCCCGCAAGAGCATTAGGAAAAATGCATAGTCATAATATTTCTGACTAACGTGGTTGTAAGTTAGCAAAATTATCTGCCTTTATCGTTTTATAAAAGTCTTTCTGTCTCCCTTGCACCATTTGATTTGATTCATTCTGATTGTTGGGACTTTCACCTGTTCCTACAAAGGTGGATCCCGGTATGATGTGTCCTTCATTGATGATTCTACTCGCTCCTGTTGGGGCAATCTTATGAAATAATCATTTTTCTAACCTTCTTGCTTCTGATGGTACTTTTCATCAAACCTTGTGTACTGACACACCTGAAAAAAATGGAGTTCTTGATAGAAAATACATACATATCATTAAAATAACACGCTCACTTCTCTTGTCTGCTTTTGTTCATAGTGAATTTTGGAGAGATGTTGTTCTTACTTTTGTATGTTATTAATAGAATCCCATCATCTGTCATTTTAGGCTTGTCTTCTTTTGAAAAGCTTTTTGGTCATGCTTCTGATTATTCCTATTGGAGTGTCTTTGGTTCTACTTGTTTTGTCCTTCAACGTCATGTTGATTGCAGTAAACTTACCTCCCGTTCCGCTCTTTGTGTCTTTCTTGGCTATGGTGAAGGTCAAAAGAGTTATCGATGTTACGATCTTATTAGTCAAACAATTTGTCTCTCCTCATGTCGTGTTTCTGGAGCATATTATGTTTTACTCTATTCCAAGTGACACTCCCAATTTACTAAAATATGATCTCACCCGTATTGATCAATTTGATTCTGGTACTATTGATACTCCTAGCATTGCAGACGTTCATCATCAGCATACTGATGCTGCCCCCGCTCCCTCTATTCCAACCGCCTCCCAAGATGACACTTCTTTAATTGTGGATCCTCATCCTCTTCCTTCCCCTCGGTATCCTCAACGAACTCGTAAGTCTACTCATTTACTTGATTTTTTATACTTCATATATTTTGCTTCTTTGGCTTCTATTCACCAACTATATTATTCTCTATCCTATAAAGAGGTTGTTCTTGACCACGTTGGCGGCAGGCAATGGATGAAAACTTTTTGCATTGTACAAACTAGATAATTGGTCATTGTTCCATTTCTAATGGGGAATCATGTTATTGGTTCTCATTGGGTTTACAAGATTAAAATAAAGTCATATGCGACTATTGAGCGATACAAAGCTCATTTGGTTGCTATGAGATTTGCTTAGTAGCATGTCATGGATTAAGATGAAACTTTTGTTCCAGTTTCTAAACATGTCACTATCCGCACTCTTATTGTCATTGGTTTTATTAAGCAGTGGTCTATTTCATAGATGGATGTCAAAAATGCATTCTTGAAAGGAGATCTTCCAGAGGAGGTTTACATGGTTCCTCTTCCCGCAATTCCTCATAGTTCGGGGGAAGTTTGTAGATTAAAGGAAGCTCTTTATGAGCTGAAATAAGCTCTCTGAGCCTGGTTTGCAATTTTTTGATTGTGGTTTCTTCTCTAAGCTTATATCCTAGTCAACATGATTCGGCTCTTTTTATCTGGTGCACTCCTTCTGGTTGTACATTACTTTCTTTGTATATTGATGATATCACTATCATTGGAGATGATGTTGTCAAAATTAGAGAGTTAAAACAACATTTGGCCTATGATTTTGAAATGAAAAAATTGGAATTTCTACGATACTTCTTGGGTATAAAAGTAGCGTACTCTCCTCGTTGTTATCTTCTCTCTCAGTCTAAGTACATTGTTGATATTCTTGATCAGGCTCATTTGTCCAAGTTTCGCACTGTTGCTACCCTTATTGAGGCTGACGGTGCCCAACTTTCGCACTGTTGCTGCCCAATGCTCTGTATTCTTCTATAGATGGTGTTGTTTTGTTAGATCCTACATTATATCGCACTGTGATCGCAATTTAGTGTATCTTACTATCATCAGGCCAAATATTACTTATGTTGTCTACATTATCAATTAGTTTGTTTCTTCTCCTACTACAGTCCATTGGGCAGCCGTGCTTCGTATTCTTTGGTATCTTTGGGAGACTCAGTTTCAGAGTTTGTTCTTTCCATCTGCATCTTCCTTGGAGTTGCGGGCTTACTCGGATGCTCATTGGGCCAACGATCCTTCTGATCGCAAGTCTACCATTGAATTTTGTATGGAAGAGAAAAAATAGACAGTTGTCTCTCGATAACCTATAGAAGCAGAATATCATGTCATGTGACAATGCTAGGGCTTTGTATTCGAACTATGTTCATCATGAGCGTACGAAACACATTGAGATTGATTATCATTTCATTCGCCACCAGTATTAAAATGGGGCTATCACGTTTATCACTTCCGTTATGCTGATTGCTGACCTGGTTATGAAGGCCCATCTCACATCACGTTTCCTTTCTTAGTTAGCAAACTCTCAATGCTTTCCACCATTGCATCGTGAATTTGAGGGGAGATATTAGATAGTAATATTTCTATATTATGCAAGGGTTGTTTAATCCTTTAGCATATTTTTGTTGCATTCGGTATTGTATCAGACTCACTCTTTATGCATCTATAAAGCCCTATCCTTCCTTTTTTTTCTATTCTTTTGCAACTTCAACAATTCTTCTCTTTAGAGTACGATCTTATGTCCTCTAGCATTTTGGACCCTTCTCTTAAGGTCATCGCGGACTAAAGTTGAATTAACACACTTAATCATTTAAACTTTTCATGACACCATAAACTCATTCCTGAATTATAAAGACCGGATCGTGACACAACGAACTAATAATATTTAATGTATGCTGCATTGCTTATCAAATATATTTTTGGCAGGTAAAGTTTGTGTGGAGCTTGAATGTCATATTGTCTGGCGTCATGGCTGCAGTCTCCTCGGCCGTTTGTTTAATTTTGACTCCCAATAACCATTCAGTCTCTATCTCTGATATTTTGTTTAGTTTGCGTTTATAACTTTTTGCAGACTCCTATCCTAGTTTAAGGGTTTTACAGGATCATGATGTCAGCACATTAATTTTGAAGAGTCGTTATATGGAGTTGTATATGCCAACAGGTAAAGTGTTTGGGACTGTGTTTCAGGTCATTCTTTGGAACAAATGGAGAGTTACTGGTTTGCCAATTCAAAAAATCAATTATGCTCTCTACCTTTCACTTCAACTAATTATGTTTTCCAGTCAACATGATGGTATCTATACCATTATTTTCTTGGCTAATAAGCAGAAAAAAAATTGGACTTTGTGGCAAGGTATCTCTCATGGTTTCAAATTTCGTTTGGGACTTGCCACAAAATTGACAGATCGCCTTCGGTATACAGTCGGTTTGTCAATTTTTTTGATCGAACTCAATCTTACGTATAGGGTACCGTTTATGAGATACATGGTTTCAATTACAAAATACATAATTGATATGAAACTTAGAAACTCTAAATCCCAAAATAAATTAAGTTAGGTCTAACATAATCCAAAGTGAAGTAACGAAAAGAAGGTTACTTACATATGACACTACAAGACTGGGCGGGAAGTGCTGAAAGAAGAAAGGGTTTACTTTCTGTGCTGAAAGAGACCGTCCATACCACAAAGTTTGGATTGAAATTTTAAGAAACTTATGTCATAAGCAATTTGTAAATTTTTTGACAAATTCCATATAAAATTTGAGACCATGGGAGATTTCAAAAACCACAGCCATTTTGTGCCAGAGTTCAAATTTTGTCGATGCACAAATCTGCAGGCAAATAGTTGTTGTTAATGTGTCAGTTTCATCTTGATCTCTTTATGGCCGCCATTGTTGATGGATGAGAGGCTTGAAGTTGCAGAAACCCTAGCAAGCTGGATGTGTGAACATGCAACCAGTTCATAAAAGCTCATTTCTCCATCAACAAAATCAAATCTAGAAAGATGATGGCGTACCAAAGTTGCACTTGGTAATTAATTTGGCGTCATATTATTTGTCCTGGGAAAACATTTTGAAACCCTTTGCTGGTTTTGTGTTGTATTATACTGGTTTTGAATAATGAATTTTGTTTCATATAAAAATGTTTTTCCACAATATTAGTTATAGAAAATTTGGAGGGAAAACATATTTGTCATAAAAAATTAAAATAAAAGCATACAAAAACAAACATTTCTTTCTGAATTTTCATAGAAAAATTATTTTCCATTTATTTTATTCTTTTCTTTTCTCCAAGATCCGAATGGAGCATCAAGGACTATTTCACCAAAATTCAAATATAATGGCATATGCAGCAAATGCTCGAATTGGAGGACGCCCTAGTAGTAGTGGATCGGACGTCCCAAGCGAATAGTTGGTGTGCAACAAAGCTAGAATGAAAGACTTCTCGCGAGAAGTTCTTTTTTTTTTGTTTTGGAAAAGGCGCATGTAATAAGTTTTTTTTGGAGAAGGCGCATGTAACAGAAGCGCCAAAATCAGGATTTTGTTGCTTAAATTTGGCGCGTGTTACACATTCCAATCAGAATTCAGCAAATAAATAATTAATTAATTTATAAATCTAAAAAATTCAAAATTTTGAAAAAAAGTTAGAAAATAATAAGAATAATTAAAAAACTGTACAAACACTCCATCAGTCTAACATTCAAAAAAACTTCAAATTTTTTTTTTTTAAATTATCTCACCTTTACATATAAATACTCACATCAATTCATCTCTCCCATAACCCATTTAATTTCTTCTTCTCCAAATTTGTTAGTTTTTTTGATGTTGTACAATTGGTCTATGTGGGAAGATAGACAGTTGTGCTTATCTTACTATTGCCAATTTTTTGATCATATTCCGTGCAACAAATAGAAGATTGAAAAGTTGAAGAAAAAAATTTATTGAAAATTGGGTTATTTATGAGAATGAATTCATGACGGTTTCTAGGTTTCAAACCGCGCTGGCTTCTCGTTTTATCAAGTTAAAGTCGAACTTGGCATATTGAGGTTCTTGTCTTTCCTATGCAAGAAGAAATAAGGAATCGAGAAGTAATTGGAAAGATGCGGTAAGTATTTCGCTATGCACATTAAATTAAATTATACACTTTATTTATTCAAATTAATTATTTACTTGAATTTGATGTATAGATAAGGAGAGCTCCAATTATGTACATTGCGAAAAAGAAAAAGGAGTTTTTACACTTCCAATTAGGCATGTCCAATTGGACCTTTGGGCCGAAAAGCCCGAGGCCCGGCCCGGCCCTACGGCCCATCAATCCAAAGCCCGGCCCGGCCCTAAGATTCAGCCCGATAACTTCAGCCCGTTTTGTAAAAGGCCGGGCTAGGGCTCAACGAATTTAGCCCGGCCCGGCCCTTAAGCCCAGCCCGAATAAAAGTAAACGGGCTTAGCCCGGCCCGACCCACTAAATCTAAAAATAATAAATTTCCCTCAACAAACCCTAATTGTTCAACTTCTTCCCCAAACCCTAAAAATCATAGCCGCCGCTTCTCTCTCACCTCCTCCCCCAAACCGTCCTCCTCCCTTCTTCCTCTTCAAGTTCAACTTCCTCGCCTCTCATCCTCAACTATGCGTTGAAGCGTCCACCAGCGAAGAGACAGAGTAAAAGATTAAACACCAGCGCGTCGTAGAGTGCACCTAGCTGTAGTTTCTGAAGGAGCGAAGACGCCGTGTAACGCTTGTGGAATGAGGTTCAAGTCAAGCCGGCTTTGTCGGACAAGACCGGGTGGAGATGCGGATGAAGAAGATTGAGAAACAGTTGGACTGGGGGAATGATGGAATGTAATTTTGTTTGACTAGATGTAAATTTTGTAGTAGTTAGTTGGTTCGTTTTGTGTAGTTTTTGACTTTCTGTAAATGACTCTTCGGAAGTTCTCCATGTTTGAAAAAGTGTCAGCAAAGATCGAAGCCTTCAAGCCCGACTAATTTCGGGCGGGCAGGGCCTGCAAAGCCCAGCCCGGCCCCGTCAATTTAGGGCCTTGAACGGGCCTAGGGCCTTCAAATTTTAGTTAGGGCCGGCCCGGCCCTTTAAAATGGCTAAGGCTGAAAAATCTCAGGGCCCATTAGTGCTAAGGCTTTATATTTTTGGGCTGGGCTAGCCCGGTCCGGCCCATTGGACAGGCCTACTTCCAATGTTGGGAAGAAGTGAAAGTGCATCAAACATTTGCTCCAATCGAATCAAATACTCCACCATCTTATACATATGAAGCTAGATTCTTCGTCGATGAGGTATTTGCAAGTCAAGTGCAACCAAATGTGAACTTCGAACTACACCCAAAAGCTTTCACATAAATTCATTAAGTACGATTAGACCTCCGGAGAAGGCAACCAAAGAAGCAAGAAGAAAAGGAAAAAAATTGCGACTCCAACAAGTAGCACACGAGACGAAGCTTTACAAGTAACCAAAAAGTTCATTTTGATTGGCAAAAAAGACAATTAGAGCAAGATCAAGTAATTCATCAACAAGCAATTAATATTAGTAAGATGGAGGAGGAGACAATGGTAATGCAAATGAATATCGAAACGATGACCTCAATGTCTAAACGTTACTTTTCAGAGAGGAAGACCGAAATCCTTCAACAATATGAAGAAAAAGATAACCAAGATAATCCCGCTGATTATTCAAACTATTATCGTTCACATGATTTCGACGACTAGAATAATGTGTAATTTTAAATTCCATTGTATTTATGTAATTCTTTTCAATTTCGGTATTATGTACTTCACTTATTTGATTATGTAATTACAATTCTATATGAACAAATTTCAGAATTTTTAAAATTGATGAATAGTAATTGGAAGTCCTATTTTTAACGAGGATATCTTTGAACAGCTGCATATTAGCTACATAGCTCAAGTGACAAAATCAACCTTGGCAAAACTACATGTAACTACCAATATATGTCGCTTCCTTGAGTAATTGGGAAATATCAACAACATTTCAATTGTTTCAAAAGGGGGCAACTCAATTCTAAAGTTATCCGCAAGGACTGCTCTAACCTCGGCCCAATGCGGATAAACTCTATACTGTAGTTCTTGTTGGTGGGCGGAGGTATGTAAAAATCAGTTTCACATTTGCCCTTGTTACCGCTTATACTGATACTTTCCAGCTTGGGGCAGTTGTCAATCAATGAGAACAAAGTTTCATGGAACCAGTTAGATGTGTGTATCCGAATGTGCCTCAAAACAGGAAGCAACTTCACAAGTTGGCTCATCTTCCCATCCTGATTACCCAAATCAAGCTTGGGAAGGCAAACTTCAAGCCTCGTGAGGCCTTGTGATGCGCCAAGCAATGCAGTCAGTCCTGCCATGGTGTATAAACCTCGTGTCCCGTGCTTGTCAACTTCCAAACTCATCAAAGGCAGGTTTAACCTCGCAATGGCTACAAGGATATTGTCATTAACCAAGTTATGGCTGATTGCTAGATGTTTCAGATGCTTGAAAGTCGATATGGTCCACCCAAGCTGAAGCAATCCTGCTTGGGTAAAAACTTTGGAAAACACCGGCAAGCGCAGCGAGCTCAAGTTCGGCATTTTACGCAGGAATGCGCAAAGACCTTGAGGACTCATCCCCGAGGATCCATCAAAGCAAAATTGCTCCATATCCACACAACAAGCTGATAAAAACTGAAGACTGTGATCCGTCAGAAGCTCATTTCCGCTAAGATTAATCCTGCGTAGTTGCGGAACACTCAGCGACAGGATTCGGACTCCACGATCATCCCAGCGACCACATGAACTCAAATCCAAGTCATCAATGGATGGAAAAAGCTTGATGAACTCGATCATTTTACCTAACCCTACCTCGGCAAATTTCCTCAGCTGCAATGATTTCACATTCCTCAACCTTCCTGGAGACGTCTTCAGATTGAGCATCGCGGACTCGTCTGGGTAATTCGGCCGGCCGTAGATCCTCAGTGCTTCGAGGTTCAACGAGGAGTTTGAGATTGCCGTTAGGGCGTGGCTGATGTGGATGGATGTGAGGGCGATCTCGTTGACGGAGGGAAAGCGGCGGAAGATTTTTCGGAAGGTGGAGTCGGGAAGGGGACGGCGGAAGGTGAGTTTGGTGATGAGATTGTTGGTGAGGGTGACGAAGGATGGGGAGACGAGTGAGATCGATTGGAGACTTTCCTGATCTAATCGGTGGAAGATCAGAAGTAGGAGATCGGCATGCAAGTCGAGAATGGTGGTTTCTGTTTTCTGCCTTGCTCGCTTTTCCTCCATTGTTGACACCTGAAAGCTCGATAGCACGAAACGCTAGGATTTTCAAAGGGAGAAGAGGAAGCAATGAAATAGTATGAATTAATTTAATTTTGTCACGTATAAGTGGAGAAGAAGTTTTCTTTTTTTTTTTTTAATTATTCTTGATGTAGAATGATCTTATTATTAATAAGATTCAAAGTATTATAATTATATATCAATTTGGTCTTTGGATCTATTTTTAATATTTATCTCAGAATTTGGAGGACGCCATTTTTTTAAGGCAGGGAATGAGTTCTTCGGTATAATCAAAATTTATAGTCTATGTCCAAATTTATGGAATAAAAAATTCCACAAAGAATAAGAGGGAAGATACTCCATTCAGAAAGCATTTTTTCTTGTCATTATCAATGACTCTTGGTGAAATATTCACTCACTTAGAATATTTCTTCTTCCATTCATCTGGAAGGATATTCTCAGATGTGCCAAAATATTGCCACCATTTGATGAACCACAATGGGATTTCAAAGTTATAAACTTCTGAGCAAATTTTTATAAATCACGAATGCCTTTTCTTTGTATTCTCATATAAGAGAACTTTGTTGAAGGCATCCATGTAATCCCAGAAATTATATTTAATGGGATTAGAATTTTGTGGATAACAAAACTCCTTTGTATTGAGGGGCGAAATTTCCCAATCTTCAATGAATATAATCATTTTGATCACAATTTTGCTGAAATTATAAATTTCAGGCTGTCATCCAGTGGAGAAATGCTGAATATCATAGCCATTCTGTGATAGTATTTTCTCGTAATAATGTCGGACTTTATAAGCTCTTGCTGGAAAGCATTCTTTCCCCAGATATCTGGTCATTAAATGTTCTGGATCATCTTTCCATTTGGAATCTTTCTCTTCTAGTAGAAGTATAACTTCTTGTTTATTATTGAGGGTATAATCCTGATGAATGTAATCAGCATCCTCATTTCCTATAACTGAGACATAAGATGGGCTAGGAGGATTATTACATAGGGAGGTATTACCTTCCCTTGTCATTCTGAATGCCAGATATTCCTGGTATTCTCTATCATTTGACAGGTTTGCGGCTATAAGCCTTCTGCCTCTATGTTGGGCCTGAATATTTTATGTGCTTCTGCTTCTTCCTCTATAAGAGAAAGAACCTCTGCCTCTTCCCCTATAAGAGGAAGATCCTTCGCATAGAGAATGCATACCTGCAAAATTAGCGAATGTATTCTCGGATTAGGAAATCGAGAAGACTATTTTCTTCTTTTCTTATATAATATATCAAGATCAAAAAGGGCAAGATGTGCCTGCCATCTAGCAAATATTTGTTTTGAAACATCATGTTTAAAATCTTTTTGAAACATAAATTTGACAGCTTGACAATATGTTTTTATTATGAATTTTTGATTATATAAATCATTTTGGAATTTTAAGACACATTTAACAATAGCAAGAAGTTCTTTTGCCACAATTGCATAATTTTTCTGGGCATTATTCCATTTTCTAGAATGAAATCTTACAAGATATTCTTGTTTACTATCTGGATTAATTTGTTTAAGAATTCCATCGTATCCTAATTCGGATGCATCTGTTTCAATGATTTTATCCCAATTTGGGTTTGTCAGCATTAAGCAAGGTAAAACCTTTACTTTATTTTTAATTTTTCTTACAGCCTTAGTATGCTGTTCTGTCCAAGGTTTTGGCGTCTTTTTTAACCTATCATATAAGACAGATGTATCTTGAGCAAGATTCTCATAATACGCTGAAATATAATTGAGACTCCCTAAAAATCTTTGGAGTTGGGTTTTATCCGTAATAATGTCAGGAAATTTATCTGCAAATTCAATGCTTTTATTTATAGGAATTATATTTCCTTTTTCAATGTTATGACCTAAGAATCTAACATTTGTCTGAAACAAAGCCATTTTTAGTTTAGATATTACTAAGCCATTTTTTAAAACAATATAATTTTGATGCTAACAAAATAAATTTGTATCTAAAGAAATTTTATTAAATTAAAACCATATCTCGTATTATAAACTCAGACCGCAAAACGACGTTATATTATAATTGACAATATTTAACTAATGCTATATTGAATCTCATTCTATTGGAGGTGAGAGATAAATACGACCTTAAAATTAGAAAGAAAAAATAATAGAGTCATTTATGGAAACAGATCCCAGACGAATAAATAGAAAAAATGTCATTTTATATATAGTTTTATAAATGTCCACTTTAATCAATTTTCTGATTTGATGTTTTCGTAATTAAGCAATTTTATATACATTCAAGTAAAGTTTAATAAAAAATTGTTTGGATAATTTTTATAGTAAGCAACTCATCGAATTTAATGGATATGTGGTTTCTTTTCTATTATAAATTTTATTTTCAAGAATTTCAGCAGCCATATATTGAATTCTTAAGAAATGTGATATTTAGCAAAAAAAATCAGTTTTATCTTCAAATGTATCACCTTCTGAAGAATAGGTGAGTGTCTTACTAGCCGTTAGATAATTCATATTTTACCACGTGTTATGTTAACTTCTCATTTTTTTTGTTATTAAATTTTAAATAATGTAAAAAGATAACTTTTAGTCTTTGATAACCAGTAACATTTTCTCTCATTATTTTTATTTGACTCACATTTGTACCACCGAACACGAATATTATATTTATCAATTTAAATTCATTTTTAACATAATCCAACAATACACTATAATACACAATACTCAAAATTTATAGATTTCAATGTAATTTCAACATCACAAGTCAACATCCAAAAATTTCATTTCACTTCAAAGAAATTAAAATTTATAAAATTCAATGTACTTTAAACAAAACAAATCAAAATCCATAAAGCTAAAAAACAGTTTTCAAATATCAAAATTCATAAATTCAGTGCACTTTAATAAAATAGATCAGGGCGTGGTTTAGTGGCAAAAAAAGACCTCAAACATCTCAGCGATTAGGATTCGATTCCTGTTGGGGGTTTGGTGGGGTATGAGGTAGAATATAAAAAAAAATGCACTTTAACAAAATGAATTAAAATCCATAAATTCATCAAAATCCATTTCACAAAATTTGAAATTGCAATTTAAACAAATTAGATCAAAATCCATACAAAATGTGCACTTTAAAAAAAATAAATTTAAATCCATAAAACTATATTTATCAAAAAATCAAAATTCATAAAATTTAATGCACTTTAAACACCACCACTCAAAACCCATAAAAATCAATTCACTTTAAGCAAAACAAATCAAAATTATAAATCATTGAATTCCATGTCTTAAGAATCAAAACGAAAAAATCTGATATAATGCAAAACAAATTAAAATCCATAAACTCACCAAAACCAATTTCTCTAAAATTAAAAATCCTTCAAAAGCATAAAATGACAAAGTGTAACATTTCATTTCAATCAACTAATAGACAAAATTGATAACTTTTATTTATTTACGTGACAGTTTGTGATTCACTTGATCATTTAATGTCTCGTAGTGAAAATTAGGAATTCTTCAAAAAAGGAAATCCAATTGAACGCACCCATTAATATTCTTAATGTGAGAATTGTGGACGAAGTGATTGTCTTACAACCAAGAGAGGTACAGACCGATTTCATTAAAGGCAATTATTCCAACCTTGGTATGAATTTTTTTTGATCCCATTTTTGTGCGAGCTTAAACTATTTATACAAAATGGTCAATGTGGCTTTTGTTGATCGTGTTAAGTCCAACATGATTACAAAAAGAAAGTTTAATGACTGATGATGTGTCTTAACCAGCTAATAACCTTCTTACTTACAATTTACATACTAATTTTATTAGTTTTGGTTAAGTGTATAATTTTATCGCGATTTTACAAAATGGTTCTATCATATACTTATGCTCGAAGGAATACAAATCTTGAAAAGATCGAGCTATAATACTATCCGTTGATAGTTCACTTAACAAATGATTCTATCGCTATTGGCCGTTTGACATGTAAACACAGATATATGATATCTATTCAAATTGAAAAAAGAATAGAAATGAGGCTCAGATTTCATAGATGCATAAAGAATGTGTCTGATACAATACATAAAACGGGAATAAATAGGTAACAAACAATAAGCTAAAACACTAAATTACACTTACAAAATATAGAAATATTACTATCTAATATTATTTTCTAACATTCCCCCTCAAACTCACGATGTAATAATGGGCAGCATCGAGAATTTGCTAATTAAAAAATGAAACCGTGATGTGGATTGGACCTTCGTATAACTTCCAAAAACATAGCACCAAAATTTTTTTCTCATGATCACTTGTGTACAATAATAGGTATATAAGAGTTCCATACAAACTTATCCAAGACCTTAAGACTAACCACACTATGCAATTTTGAAGAACATGAGTTCAAAACATGACAATTCCCAATCAAATGACGTTGAACATAGGTATTTCAGGAGATGGCAAAGAGATGTTGCATACAACTTTCTATATTATTAATACAGCTATTCTCAAAACATATACTCAAACACTTGTTATGAGTAAGCCCGGCCTTGAGTGGTGTACAGATAGAGCAGCAAAGCGGCATAATATATTTATGTATGCAATGCTAATTTAAAAGCAAGTGTTTCCGTTTAAAAAGCAGAATGTAAGAGATGGTAAAGGAATATTTCTGACGACAAAAATTACGTCGATGTGATTGGGGGAGACCGGAGAATTACCTTTGATTTCCCACTAGCTAGTTCAATGACGATGAAGCCCGCACAAGACGGTTATGATTGTCCTGTACCAACACATTTCTGTTTGCACAGACTAATAATTAATTAGGTAAGCTGTCTATTACAACTGAAAGAAAAGAGCCAGTTGATTAACAGTTATAATAAGAGCATCAAGAAGCTGTGGGAGGTGTGCCGGTTTGGGAAATAGAGAACCCAAAGAAGACCTAAAAGGTTAAAACACAAAATTATAATAAAGCATGTTTGACATTCATATTCAAACCAGGAATATGACGGCAACCTTGCTAATGAGCTCCACAGGCTCGTCCAGTGACAACAAGATGCCTTAGATTTAGGCTTTAGAACTTTGTTTGCATCTTGCAGTATAGCATTCTACTGCACAGCACAGGACAGCTTCTTTTCCAATTTTCTTTATCAACTCTGTACAATTTTTGCATATTCGGCCGAGTGCTTAAATCCTCTAACATTTTGACATTATATGGGGCTTGCTCTAGATATCTGCAGCAAAGTGTCGCTGAAGTCATATATCTTCTAAATAATATAAATGGAAGGTGAAAATTGTTTAACTTCATTTTACCAGCTAGTAGTATCATGAAAAGTAAGCAGTAAATGTCAATTAAGAAGATAAGGAAACCCTGTGTAGTGCATAGTTAGAATTCAGGTAAATTTCAAAATCTGTGTAAATGCAAGAAAATTAGCTGATAAGTTTTGCTTTTTACAAGTAAAATCACACTGGCATAACCAAAAAAAAAAAAAAAAACAACGGCCTAAATAAATCACATGTCATCGATCAGATAAACTATACAGCCAAGAGCATCATAATGATACATAAAGAATTTGGCATTCATCTTCGGTCGACAAAGTGTTTCATTAACTTAGCGAGAGATGGGCTCAATGATCTTCAGTTGCTAGTATAGCTATACATTTAGTTTTACCACTTTATGTGTTTCACATACATACTTGTCATTAATTTCAGCTAGTTTAAACACATCTGAAACTCGTACAGCATATTTTGTGTGTTTTCCATGATAAAGAGCATTAACAAGTGCAAAAATAAAAGAAGAAATTATGTCACCTGATTTTGCAAGCTCGCAGAAGTGGTCCACTGCTGAGGCTGTATCCTTACTACAGGACTAACATCGACAAATGTTGAAATTCTTGAATCATCATGTTTGTTAGCAACTGGTGAGGCCGGCAATTCTCTCATGACCCATAATACAAATAACGAAGGTACTGACGAGCCTAAAATGACCATGAGACGTATAGTGATCAAAACAATTATTCACTTGTGTGGAATACACATAATAAGTTAATTAATTAGTTGCATATCAAATGGTAGGAAAAATACCTAAGAAATAGTATATAGTTAGGAAAATGGATGCATAAACACTGTTGACTTGCAGCTGATAGTTATAAAGAATCTGCAAATATGGGAAAAAATGCAATGACAAGGATATATGATTAGCTTGTCCTGCAAGAGGCAAAATCGTAATAGGAAGAGGAGTTAACACATACAGCAGTATCAGTAAATATTGCCACCAAAAAACTTGAAGTGAAACAGATAACAGAAACAACGGCCAATCCAGCTACCTGCACCAAGTAAAGCCAAACAATTATAATCTATCCATTTGAAAACATGAAAGTGATGGCACTTCCTAAACGTGGAGAGTGGAGGCCCACACTATATGATGAAAAGCTAATTTAGCAATAAGATACTGCTTCTTACCTTCCGCATTTCGGAGGAAGCTTTTTCGGATCTCACTTTGCTCATTTTCATGAATAACAAGAGTCCTAGAGTGGAAAACAGTTATTGAACCATATACTAGTGAATGTTAGTCATCTATCTTTTGAACGATGAAGTCAAGTGCACAAAAAAAAAACAGCAAGTCAAATTTTTAACAGAGAATTACTTTTGGATCCCCTCAAAATTTAATAACTGCCATATCAAAACTGGCATGGTTACTGGTAAAATTCGATGAGTTGACCTTTCATTGCACCTCAGATTTTCTCAACAACAATTAAGTAGATAAATAAAGTTATCGGCTCTATAATGTTTTCTTTACATAGTTGGTATAGGCTTCAACTCTGGAAAACATAAAGTTAGCTAGGGATATAGGTTGTTACTATTAGGGCTAACATGTTCTAAATTGGGCCAAATGTCTAGATACCAACTGGTAGAAGGCACAAAGACATGACCGTATTAGAAACTTTATGCAATCTGAAAATTTTAGCAAAATAAGGAAACTTAAGTCAGAGTTTTACTCACCATAACAAGCAAGGGCTCCACCTAACAAAAAACTAGTGGTAGCAAAAAAATCCACATAGACCTGCAAGATTATAACCACACACAATTAAATATTTCTAGGAACCAAAAAGACTTGTATCTTTGGACATACAGTCACCATCTTCCCAAGTTCAAGTCCAAATGAGCATTTTTACCAAACAAAACATAATACGATTCTCTATTTGGATGTTTTTAATCCAGTTAAGAAGGCACCTAGGGAGTCTCCACACTAGTTCTGCTTCTATTGAAAAGGGACCCCAACACATCACACACACAGCCTGATAATTGAAAATAACGCTTTTGAAAAATATGATTACCCGAGCTACCATGGAAGAATTATAATAATTGTATGTGTTCCCCATCCAGATAAGCACAGCAGACATAATCATCAAACTCACGATCATGAGGGTGATCTGTTCGTAAAATATGAGACCATACATCAGAGTGCAGTCATTCAGTCTTTGAAGCCATTAACGATGAATCCTGATGAAATATTAAAGCAAGCACATACATATAATAACCATTATAAATCTTATATATTATGTAATTCGACTTTTTTTTTTAATTCAAAATGTATTCCATTCAAAATTATTGGACACAGTTTTTCATCAAAGTGAAGTGGAGCTCACAAAAGCATAAACATAATTTACTATAACTTGCCCATCAAGATAATCAGAGAACCATGAAGCTGACAGACGATAGTTGTAAACATATATAACAAAAAGCAGTGGAAAACAACATACTACTAAAAGGCATACTAATACTTCATAGTAACAACTAAGAGATTACTGCAGTAATCATAAACGCTGAGATCAATCGCAAAAACTAAGAATTTGGTCTATTTCATTTACATAAGTCGTCAACATCAAAAAATCAGTTGAATATGAACTCTAACATCTACTATCAATATTTTCTATTTTCTTTATATTGGTATTGGGACATACTGAACATTTTACAACCTTGACTTGCTTAACTTAGCTACTGAATAATTGATTATTTAGTCTAATATATCTAAAAAGATGTTACCTGATAAGTGATAATATGTACTAAAGTGACAAATCTCTAGTTCATGTAAAAGGAGCTTGTGTGTACCTAACTTGGATATTCATCACCCAAACCGAAATGGTTGATCTTTTATCTTGAGTTCACGTGTATTAAACTACCTAAGCAAAATATTAAGAACTACAACACAACTAAGTGGGAAATTAAACAACTCAGTCCGTGCAGTAGAAAGTAGAAACTTACCAAGATCACGATTTTTTGACGACTTTGAATCTGACTTAAACGGCGTAAAGAACAGCATTTTCTTTGACTTCCAGTGCTCAGTGGGTTTGACTTATCCAATTTGCTCCGTAACAATGTTTCATGATAGCTGGCCTCCTCATCCTCATCTTCATCCTCTCTGCCAGCCGCTCGATGACAAAGGTCAACCCTGTATAATCATCCAGTGACAAAAACATTAATTATGTTAGAAGTGCGCATGAATAAGATCAATTATTATTGCTCCAATAACTAAATGTTCCCGTTTCAGCTAGGCAGAATCAGGATATGTATGAAAAACTTTGGTGACTTGAAACAGAAAATGGAGCTCAATTCAGTTATAGAGGAAACAAGATATTTTCACAGCAATGATACACAACATGTTCTTTCTACCATAAGAAACAAGAACGAAAAAATAAAATATGTTCTTTGACAATGATGGGAAGCCCTGAGAGCAGAAAGTAAATTATGTTCTTATATTTGTCATCCATAATTGTTCTGAATTATGCCCACTAATCAAACAGTTGGTTACTTGTTTTTGTCCGCTAGAATATAGATGGACCCGTTAAACACTCATTTAGATTGCAGAATTCATGGTACAAGACAGTCTTGATGTCCAAAAGTTAATGCCCCATGACAAGCTTGATATTTAGGCATGACATAATATCTTAAGTCAGTCTATACGATCTGTTTATCATTCAAGCATCATGGAATTGCACAGATGTGTAACTAGTTGAGTATCGTTAATTTTTTTTCCATCCCTAGCTGATGAAATTAGCATTTGGAAGAAATAAATGTGTAAAGAATAACGTATAAGAGTGTCAGAGCAGCTGTATGGCCCAGTCTGTAAAACAATTACAGGAGAACAAGGGAAAACTGTCCACTTTATTATGCTATCAGCATATCAACAAAATAATACCCCACAATTACGAGTGATGTTCACCAGAGATTTTCCCCCTGAAATTACCAGAATGATAATAGTAGAAGGAATGCTGAGAGAAATAAAATTGCAGGAAACGCTGCAAAAGAAAAAGGAAAGAAGCAACGTTAATACAAAATAGTCATCCTGCCCACTTATACTATGTACGTTGTTGACAAGGCCGTACCCATGAATATGAAGCCACAATAACTGCTCCAACATAGCCAACCTTTCTCAACAGAAACTAAAGATAGTACGAAATAGAGGAAATAGCCTGCAGTGTTCAACATTATACCCAAGAATTAAAGTAAGCAAGGAATATGGAACATTAGCAAGCCAAATGACCAATTATACAATTTATGTTGAATATACGCTATACAAAAACGTAAGGAAAGAAATCCTGAACAGGTATTGCTAATTCTAACAAAAAAGCGAGCACCAAATAAAAACAATATACAAATGATACAGTTTTACCGCAATTTTGACCAACCAAACTGCCTAATCATTTTACCAAACTTTCTTCACGTCGCAAGGGTTGCAGTGTCAGACTAAGGAGGTATACTTTTCTATTTTAATAGGCAACAAGCTGCTAAAAGCCTAAAACATGCATGCATGATAGTCATGGGGAAATTTCCAAGATGTGTTGTCTCAAAAACAAGGGTCTTTTAACCCTTTCAATTAAATGGTTGTTTTATTGGCCTGCACATGATTACCAAGTGGTTTTTGAAGCGAGTAAAGCACTAAGGTTAATTAGGTAATGCATTCCAAAAAATTGTTAAAGTTCAATCTGATGACAAACCAACGGTATGTTGTCGTCCTGCCTGAAGTTTTTAAAAACACGCAAATTTATTTCTGTAGTCGGTATAAGAAATAAAGGCCAGATATCCTAGCAGATACACTAAATGGGCACGACAAGACAGCCCCAGATCATTGGTTTGAAAGAGTGCTGGTCAGTTGCACATGATTGCTTCATTGATAAACTTCTTTACTCACCACAGCTTAGGAGTACAGAAGATCGATGTCATTGGAAACTTTGATAAGAAAATTAAAGGAAATGAAATATCCATGACACTTTGGAAAGGAAATGACTGAATAAGTGAAGCAACTTTCCTTACCAAAGTTCGAAGAGCCTATTATCATATGTAAGACCTGCAATTTTAAAATTTTCATGTGATAAGTTGGCATCCGAATATCAACAATTTTAATAATAAAATCATTAACACTCAGAAGGTTGTCCAATATGCCATCCTAATACAACAAGCAATGGAGATTCATTTATTCCTCTCACAGCATAATAAAGATGCGAGCTAACCTAACCTTACATATCATTACAAAAGTCAAATATTTGTCTGGGGGCACTTGACGCTAAAATGCACTGTTTTTTTTTTCTTTTCAATTTACAACATCAAACATCTTAGTGAAAAATCCATACAGATTAAGAAACCAAGTTTTTAACTGGATGCATGACAAATAACTTACTTTTTGGCGAGTCCAACCAATTTGGGAGTTTCTGGAGTGAATCCTAAGCAACTGGAAACAAAGGAAAATCAAAAAAATCATGTCAGAAACTCAGCAAAACAAATAAAAATTCAACATAATTAATATTCACATCAGAAAACACGGGTAGTGAGCAAAGGCAGACCTGGCAAAATGCAATAGCAGCAATAGCGCCATCGATAGCGGCCAGAGCGAGAAAGACAGCGTGCGGGAAGCAAGTTGGATCGGAAAACAAGTGGATCATCATCGTCAACATCCTATCCTAAATATCATGTATCCGCACAAGGCACCAGTAGCCAGTCGGCCGACGGTAGAGGATCTGTAGATCACTTTGGGGTGCGATTGAGCGAGATTTACGATGAGAGGAAGATTACCAATCGATGGGAGAGATCTGTCTGTTGTGTCCTGATACTGCTGCTGCGGCGAGAAAGACAAAAGTGACTACTGGACTTTTACTGGTCCACTCAGCGATACGGATCTTAAGAAATATCGTTAAAAAGGTGTAATCTCGGGATAAACTAATACAGAATATTCTTTTCCCAATTTGATTTTACAATTTGTCATACTAATTTTGCATTCGTACAGCACTCACTTAGCTCTCGAGTCTCAATTTAAATAAATTTTTATTCTGATAAAAACCGTTTCCACAAAAATCGCTTTTGAGAAGGGTGATTTTTTTTATTAAAAAAATGAACTTTCTAAAAATTAATCGAAACGTACGCAAACCCACACAAGAATCGGAGATAATATTGAAATGGATGCTGCCAATCGAATTGAGATTAGGAGGGAAGAGGGTATATTATATTATTCAATGCCTTGAAGACAAACCTTGGAGCTCGGATTGAGATTAAAAGACAAACTAGAGGCAGAATTTGTACTTTTTGAAAAGCCATTCTAATCAAAAGCGATTTTCTATAAAAAAAAATAATATATTAGTTAGAAAATTTCGAAATATGACATATTTTAAAATCAAATTTCGAAAGATGACAGTTTAAAATTTGTTTCCTTTTATGAGTGCTTTAGAAATCATTAGATATATTGATTGACATGCGAAGCCTGAGCCATCTAATATTATTTTAACAGATTTTTATTCGCCTTGTCGAAAGAATAGTAAATTAACCGATTAAATTTTTGGCTTACCACAAAAAAATATAACAATTCTATTACCCCATATAAAATCTTAGTAAATAAATAAGTTTAACTAACTTTAAATTAATTAAACTCTAAAATTTTGGACTAAAAAAAACAAATTTTACTATGTTATGATGCTAGATGAAACAAGTTTCTAGTTTTAAGCTCGAGAAGTTTAAATATACCGATCGGTCGAATTATCGGCCGATCATTCACATAATTTATACTAGAATTTTGTTCGTTTTCTGAATTTTTTTATTTTTAACTTTACCACATTACTCTTGGTTTAGGTAAAATTGTATTGAGTTGAAGTTTTATAGTTCGTTTGGACAAACTAAGGTAAAACACAAAATTTCAGAAGAAAACAGACCAAATATAAACAAATTGACATATTTGTCTTCAAAAGCTTTTTGAGTGAAAGATAATTGTCCGATTGTAAAGTGTCATAGATTGCCGGAAAGCTAACTCAAAGGGCTACAACTTTCTAGTTTGCATCAAGATGATATTTGAAGGTTTAAAGGATCAAAGAGGTCAGCAAAGTCAGAATCATTATGTAGAGCGAACTACAACCCTTATTACCTGTATCGCCGGTATCAACCAAGCGATATTGGCGATACAATCAAAACTGTCAAAACCTGCGCCTATGGAGCTCGTATCCTCGTATCGACAAGACGATACAAGCAATTCACTAAAATGCAGAAATCGAGGCTATAAATAGAAAAAAGTGGTTTTTCCTCGAGAGGGGTTCGAAAATTTATTTTTTGACATAGTTTGAGAGAAAAGAGGGAGCTCCCACAAGTCCAAAGTAGAAGAAAAAAGACAACATCAAGGGAAGTGAAGATTCAACACACATAGAGAAGTTTCATCATTCTTCTATTATTTTGTATTTTCCAGATCTATCTTTTATGATGTATGCTATGTCCAATAGTTTGATGTGTGAGGAGTGACACTTGTTCTAGGATCCTATAGATCCTACTTGTACTCAACTCATGATTATGTTATGAATATACATTGAAATTTTGACCCGATGTTGGTGTCTTGAACCAAGTAGGATGTTATAACATCCTCTTACGGCACTTCAGGAATAATCTTGCTAAGACCGAACGTGAAAAGCTCAAGCACTTTGGTTACCCAGTTCGGCAAGTGCCTACCTCTAAGGAGACTTCTCTTCAGTCTCCAAGATTCTACTATTCCCGGTTAAAGTACAAAGGCTCAAGTTCTCAGTTTATGCTAGAACAACCTCTATTTCATACCTAGCTAGAATCTCCACTCAGTCTGATCACACAGACTAGCGTACACTGCTCAACGACTCAACAAAATGCAGTAATAGAATGCTACATCTCTGATCACATAGACTCAGCCTAATCTATTACAAAATGTTATGACAGGATGCTATAGCAACTTCTGAACCAAGTTGCTCTTCCTCAGCATCTATCTCAGATTCTCTGAGCTCTCTCTGCTGCTTTAATCCGACTTCCGCAAGTTCACATGATACCGAGAAAGCTCCCCCTTGATCAGTGACCTCCATTCAGAGTTTGAGGACGTTGCTTTGGTATCCGATCCTCCGCGTTCATCTCAACGATGACTCTTCTTCATGGGGCATATGTACTTGATCTTCAAGGGGTCTTCGCTCCAGTTGAACTTGCTAATCAAGCTTCGACAGACTCTCTCAATCATGATCTCTCTCTGCTTCATCCGTGACAACACACTTTCTTCGCTCTTGCTTATCGCTCTTTCTTTGTGTGTGTACGCGTTTTTGTGTGTGTCTCTCCATCCCACGTTGCCCTTATATACTGGCAGCCCTCGGGAAATATAGAAATCCTAGCCTCCCTAGGATTTATCAAATTTAGAACACTTTTTAAATCTCCTTTAGCGATCCCGATCTTTTCCTAGATCTTACCAAGTTGTTGAGATTTGATTGTAACAATATCTTTCCTAAAAGCAATTTAGGAATCATTTCTTCTTCTTGATCTTTGAAGGTTGTTAGCCAATTTGTTGTTGCGGAAATTTCCTAAAACCATTTAGGAAACATTCCCCAGACATCAAACTTAGACTCTAGACAGTTGGCTGAAAGTCCTCGGTTGACTGTCTCTAATATGCTCCAGCTGCTATCTTCACAGGTTGATGTAGCATTCCGCCAGATCAAGTTGCATGCGTTGTTGTCAAAGATGTCACACTCCTTAACATACATGTTTGATGTCAATTTGAAGATTTGATTCAATATGATTGCATGTCTTAGTTTATGCATACAAGGTGTTTGATGAAACGTCTCAAAGCACGAACACATAAGTTTAAAACCAATAAACCGACAGGATGAGGTAGAAAACTCAAATAACGATTGAATCAACCTTAAGTAGTAGTGACCACGATGGTGGCCAATAATCTTATTTGGGAAGTTGACATTTTAGCTTGGAACATTAGGATTTATTGATTTCTATCTTGGTTAATTGCCCAACAATAATTGATGATTAAACGAGCTATAAATAATTGAGTATACACCTTGACAGAGATGACTCGTATTTAAGGTGTATGTTTGAAGGGTAGAGGCACAACGACAGTTGGTATTTACTCGGATACATACACGGTTTATTCCTATCTTTTATTAGACATTGCATGTATGCTTTATTCATTATCTAATTGAGTGGTACATATAGGTGAAGTTGTGACCTTGGAATGTTATATTGAATTGATAAGGAAATACTATAAAGTTTCGGATGCCATTAGTTTTTAGGTTATACACTTTATTATTCGAGTAAGAATAGCTAAATCGAAACGTCGGCTTACTTAGTAAACGTGCTTACCTTGATTCGTTGGGACTTGACCCGGCTTGTCGGTTATAAATTATTTTGAATACGGTCGATCCTCCTGACGTAAGAAGATGCTAAAAATAAACTTGTCATATACACAGTCTATAAATAAATTATTCTTGAGTAATATGGAAGACCGTTATTGTGATGACTTTGTGGTGGTTGTGGAGAGCTTTGTGGTGGTGAATGCGGTGATGGTTGAATGGTTGTCTATGAAATGTGTGGTGATGATGGTGATGGTGTTGATGATCAGTGATAATGATAAATGAAGTATTTTAAGTTAAAATATTGTTAAGTAAGTAAATTTCCAACCAGTTAGTAGGGATGAGAGAGAAATTGGAGAGAGGAGAGCAGCGAAAAGAGGGTCTCATGAATTTTGGATCAAAAGAAGACCGGAGCATATATTTAAGAACTTAAGGAGCGATTTGTGAGCTTGTTCATTGATAAGATACCATGAAATAGAATGGCCGAGTCTTTTCAATCAAGATGGAAAAATAATTGATGCTTTTATCCCCAATAGATCGAGAAGACCTAAATAAAGCATATTTGGGTTCATCAGGTACACAACCCAACAGAAGCAGTAGCACTTATAAAGTGTGCCTACAGCAGTACAAATCAACCCAAAAATGAGAATACAAGTCTCTTGCAAGAGAGTTGAGTGTAGAGAAGTGCTGAGGATAAAAACGATGAATTCTTGGAGTTCCCCCACGACAACCTTCTTCTATAACCTTTTTTCCTTTTATTGTTATTGTTTAGTTATGACTATGTCCGACTAAATTACTTGGTTCAAGTCAGCGCATGAACTTGTGGGAACACGTTTTGATGCTTGATTTTAATGCCTATGTTTTTTTTTCTTTTCCTAGTTCTCTATGCTTATTTTATGATCTTAAATTATTGGATTTATTGGATGCGTGAGTGCGCTCTATTTTTTTGTGATTTAAATTTTATTGTTAACATTTGTTAGAAACTTTACCATAAAGACAAGTAGTAATGATTAGGTTAATTATCACGTTCGCCGAAGCATGTTTGCCTAGAAGAAGTAGAGCATATCACATTAGTCGGAATGTATTAATGAGTGAATTACCCTTATCGGGGTAGACTACGGGATTTGATGACATATGATATTCAATGCCTGTGATAAACGTTAATCACAAGTGATTGTTCTAGATCAATTGGAAAGTTCTTTACTTTTGTCTCAAATTATTCATAACCTTCATTTTTTAAATATTATTTCAGGAATAATTTCGCAAGAATCAATTCCCTGTGGATTCGACCTCTACTTACCGCTTCACTAATGTTGAGTTAGAGTAATCAAATTTGCCACGTACGACGACGCATGTTAGTATTCAAGCTGTATTATATAGCTTATGACATTAATGCTCTAGTGAAGGAAATAGGAATGTGGGAAGATCATAAATGATGATGGGAACTGAAGTTTGGAACAAAATTATATTTATGGGAAGAGGAGGACAAAGAAAGGTTAAAAAGAAGCATAAACTAGATTCATCCAAAAATGACAAGGAAGACAAACATATTTGGACATTTAGCTCAAATGAAGAATTTTAAACTAGCATATTGATGAAAGCAGCGCTAGAAATCAAGATGAGGAGAGCAAAGAGCATTAAAGAACAGTTTCAAAGTATGGGGAAGTTTTGCACCCTCCCCCTCTCAAATCGGAACTACTAATCTAAAAAATTTGTCAAGATAGCCTACCATCTACGGTGGAAATGAGAAGGAAAAAACCAAGAAAATAGAAATCACCTAATGGTGGACTCCCAATGGATATGGGAACTATGGTCAATCCGTTTGAGGTGGTGGGGAGTAGAGTTGGTATTTCCCGAGTCAATAAAAAAACCGGTGGAAAGATGGACGGTAAGGTAAAGCTCGAAATTCTACTAAATATTATGGTACGTAATTATCTAATGTGTATGGGAAGAACGAAATAGAAGATGTTTTAAAAACCATAAAAGTTCCACTGAAGAGATTACAGAACTTATAAAAGTCAGAGTGACATAGTGGATAAAATTCAGAAACTCAAGAAATCCATACTCAATTTCCACAACAGCAAGATGTATAAAAGAGGCGAGGAACAACTCAAAAACCAATTGAAAAACAAAGGAAATGATCGGTTGAACGGGATGTCTAAATGAAAAGGAAAACATGAAATTATTTCTTGGAGAGAAGGTTTAGATATCATCCTTTAGAACATCCTTGGCAATGATTTTAAAAAAGATATCATCATACCAATTTTTTTCTCTTATCATCCTACCAATCTTTTCTCAAATCTTCTTCTTAACAATCAACCCAACAAAAAAAGATCATTGCACTTTCTGTCATCATCTCTTGTTATAATATTAATAAAAGAAATTAAAATTTTTGTTTTCAATATATGTACTATTATTTATAACTGCAATTAATATTCAAATATTATTAATACATTTGGATTGTAATTTAATAATTATAATCTTTCAAATAAATAGTTTTACATTTACTTGACAAAATATTCGAGTAGTGTGAAAATCATGTATTGAAATGCATTAATTAGTATCATGACCAAATTTCAACCAACTGATCTAGAGAAGTTTGGGAGGTGATTTGAAGGATGTTTGTTGTGATCAATTTTATATAATATTGTTGGGTTAGCTGAACAAGCTCATTATCGTCTTCTTCTTCCATCTCCTCTTCTTCATTATTGGCAGCATATTCATAACCATCATCGTACTCATAACTGCTACCATGACCAAATTCATCTGTAGCAGAGTATTAATAATGTCGAGACAAATCTTCAGGGAATTGAGAATAATTTCTTGAACATGCTGAGAATTTCAAAATTCAAATTCAAGAAAACTTTATTTTCTAAAACGTTTTTGTTTTGATCTTTTTCCATAATTAGGATGATTACAATCCATAATTTATGGTGACCCTTTACAAGAATTAATGAAAACTAGAGAGAAAAATAAAAAAAATTAGTAAGAGAATAAGAGATGAGAAAATTGTGTGTCCAAAATATAGGTCTCTATTTATAGAGCTCGAAAAAAAAATTATTGGTATATTTTTTTATAAGATTTCGCTTATTATTTTTCATTAATGGCTTTTAAAAGTTTTGAATCTCTTAAATTTTTTTATCAACAAATAAAAAACTGACATGTGGTAATCCTTTTCAACCAATGAATTATGCCACGTGTCAGCTTCTTCTTCCATTCTCCGAGTCGTGAGGTCTAGGCCCGTTCCTGACCTTTTATGGGCCCTAGACAAAACATATATGTAGGACCCCTTGTAACGTAATATCACTCTATAAATATAATTTCAATATTTTTTTCCGCAAACACTGTCATAATTTAAACATTAATTTAGAAAATATGATATTTACATATATCATGTATCCAACAAACTTTGAAACAATAGCTTATCTTTTCAATGAATTTTTTATGTAGGGATGATTGCACCACAGACCACAATTGCTTTGAGAGGAATTCCCTTCGATGAGCATCATCATTAACCAATCTTCAAAAAAATCTGCATATAGAAACACAAAACTATCATAGAAAGTGACTTCTTCGAGATATTTTAGATACAAAATTATCAATAATGTAATCATAATCAATATTTTTCAGAATATCTTTTCCAATGCATAAAATAGCAAGATCGATACTTTCCTGAGGCAGTGGGCCCTGGGGCGCCGCCCCTACTTGCCACCCCTCAGGGCCGGGATAAGGTCGTCCGATCTTTATGACCTTTCTTTTCTTACCTATTAAGAGAACAAAAGAAAAGATCGAAATCATAATCTTTATTTTGATCGTTGCTAAGTATTCCCTAATCATATGACTATACAATTTTGAAGAGGAGTCCACGTCAAGAACATGTTTATGTAAAGTTTAGTTAAATCTCTTTAGTTAAATAATTAATTGCTTGTTAATGCTCTGAAGGGGTTTTGTCCAAATGGGATCTGTCCACTATTCGCGTGTCATACGAGAGCGAGCACACCCATTGGGCTCTTAAATAACTTTTTGGTTACTATTTTACCAAGTAGGTAGTATTAGATGACTAAGTTTAGTTAGGCTCTGTTATTTAGACCTTAAATTTAAGCACTTAAGTTAAGTTCAGTTAAGTTAAATTAAATTCAGTTAAGTTAAGTACATATATGAACAACCTTTGACAAAGTTGCTTATTCTTTTCGTTTGTCAATACAATGTCTCATGCAATGTTCTTTGATTTACAAAGTATTAGAAAGTAAAACTTTATGATATATAAGAAATGATAAACAAACTAGTATTATAATGAATGATTTATCATTGTATTGAATGACGTTTGATAATTTACACACAAAACGTGTTACATATCACCATCTTCGTCCATGATATCTTCAGGTTCATTGTCAGGATGTGCTAACATAATTTCGGATGCTATGAAGTTTCACACCTGATTCATCTGTTCTTTTCGACTTACATCAAACAGATTCGAATCAGCCGTCCTTTGCACCAACTCATGTTCTAAAACCTCGGGTTATGCATGCGAATAAAATTATGTAGAGTAAACGTAACTAGAATTATATCTATTTGACGCACATCTGAAGCTTGAGGCATGTTCCTAAGTATTTTCCAGGTGTTCTTCAGAACACCAAATGCTTTCGATGGTCGTCCGCAATGATGAATGACGGTAATTGAATTTTTCATAAATTCCATGTGGTGCCTGACCATTCCTGAATGCGGGCATATGGTAACGAACATGCTTGTTTTTGTACGGAGCCAAATACCCCAGTGTATTTGGATAACCGGAGTCTACCAAATAATATTTACCTGCCCAAGTGCAATAGACGCAACATTATGATTTGACATCGTGTTTGCTGCAAAATATTTTTAGAAATAGAAAAGTAATTTTTATACCTGGTGGAGGATGTGGGAAACAATATTTCGATGGGTTAATGAATCTCTCCAAAATGTTTGGTGTACACTTTATTCCCAACCAATGTGTACGTATGTAAAAAGCATATCAAAAGAACAACATGCAAAAACGTTCCATGTTTTGATTCCCTTACGTCCTCGATACTGGTCTTGGCTGTCACCCAGCACCGCTTCGATATGAATGCGGTCAAGAGCACCAATACAATCCTACACAATAATGTAATAGTTATCTAAGTGTTTACACATGAATTATAAATGTTACAAACAATGCAGTTTATAGTAGTTGCGACATATATCACGATAAATGTGACGTACCTTGAAAAAAGATGAATACAGGCTGCTGTGAGCAATTTTGTGGGGTACCAAATTCAACGATGTATATGGTCTAACTATGTCGAATGAGAGGTTCTTCAATGCATCCAATGCGAGAATAAAATACTTGTGAATCGTGGATGGCGAATGTTTAAATGTATCAGCAACATCTCAATACGAAGCTCCTTTTGCCAATATATATAGACACATCCCAACCTGTTCCAATACCTTGATTTGTCTGCTATCTGGTAAAAGTTGTTTGGCCGTCATTAAGTTGACCAATTACAGTACCATATCAGATGTTAACCTTAATTGTTCATGACATAGACGAGGGTGCAAAAAGACTAATATGTGCATATATTCAGCACCATTTTCACCTCCTGACCGCAAATCATCTTTCTTCGGCTGGACAGCCACCAATTCTGACCGTTCAAGTGCTACCCGCTGACAATGTTGCCGAATTCCATCCATTCTACACATACCAAAGATTCATAAAGTTTTGTTTAAAAAACAGTCAGCAACCCAAACATTAACATCATAATGTTACACAACAACAACAAATGTCACACAACACAAAATGTCACCAAACATATCACATAACAACACCAAATATATAAGACAATAACACTGATCGGTTGATTTCTTACCAAATATTCGCTTCATTCGATGACGAATTTCGCTCCTCTCCCGAACTTTTCGTTGTGTTTTCACCACTCTACTCTCATTTCAGGTCAAGTTATATTAAATTGAGGATTTGTAGTTCGTTTGGAGCAAAATAAGGCAAAACACAAAGATTCAAACGAATACAGACCAAATCTGGGCAGATTGACCTATTCGTCGTCAAAGGCTTTCCGAGAACATGATTCTTATCCGATTCAGGCGTGCTATATCTTGTTGGAAAGCTAACTCGAAGGCCTACAACATTGTAGTTTACAGCAAGACGTAATTCGAAGGTTTAGATGGTCAAAAACGCAAGACAAGTCAAATTTACAGTGCTGAATGAATAGTAGCCCGGTTCGAGTAAGAACCGCCGGTTCACTGGTCAAACCGGCGGTTTACTGGTCAAACCAGCCCCAAAGGCAAAATTTTGGTTTTCTCTGAAAGGGGCCGGTTCAACGTAGAACCGACGGTTTATAAGTTAAACCGGCGGTTTGAACATTGAAACCGCCGGGTTGGCACCAAACCGGGCCGCAAATCAATTTTGAAAATCAGCCCAATTGATTTTCATATAAATAGAAATCGAGGGCTCGTTCAGAGGGGTGGACGATTTTGGAGAACGAACGCAAGAGAGAAGAGGATAGCTTGGAGTGAAGATCGTCGTCACGGGTTCTTCGTTCTTTATTCTCTTCATTCTTGTATTGGTAGTAATCCCGATGAGTAGCGAGTAGTTTATTTAGTTCTGGGATCCTACGGATCCCATGCCTGTAACCTGATTTCATGTGATTTGTACAAACACCAATTTTAGTTTAATGCATGTTTATGTTTTCAATTCTATTATGCTTCATTCTATTGTTTTATCATTATTGATCATTGATTGGGATGACTGCATGTTAGAACGAAACTAGGTTAGATGCCAAAAAGATGAATGGGTATGAGGCAGTTAACTGGAACAAATAGGATTGATGTCGAGACATGGTAGCTATATTGTTAGTACATGAATCGATAGGAGAGTTGACATATTTTGTCTGGAAACCTTTGTGTCTAATAAACCGAAACTGTTGATAATCCGTGATTGGGCGGCGTTCAATAGTGTAGATTAATTCAGGTGATGACCCGTAAATGGGCGGCTCATCTGATGTCAATTTAGGTTATTTCCAAATCTATTTTGCATGACTATATGGTGTGACTGATTGCATGAATTGTGTTGCGAGCATGGGTGAAGTTCGATCTTGGAATTGCTTTCTCTGATCGAATCAGCCGTTAGTATTTAGGATAATTAGGACAATTAGGAATATTTAGAACTAAACTCATAATTTCCATTAGGAGTAGCTGAACATATTATTTGCTAGCTAGTATATACACGCGCCTGTTCCTAGGATCGACCCTTGGCTTGCCAAGGTCTATAAATTGTTTTTGACTACAATTTGACTCCTGAAACTTATATCTGACATCTATAAAGGGTTAAAAATACGATTGTCAAACACCAAACAGGCCATAGACATCACTCAGCAGCTCCCATCGTTCTTCATCATTATCCATACACAAAAATAGCCGATCAAGCTTCTCACGAACAAGGTATTTCAAACATCGCGCAGCAAATGCTCGTCCACGCACCTGTACTTGTTCCATACCATGAATGGCAGCCAGCAGTCTATGCTCATGAGCATAAGGTTTTGACTGTACTCCCAAAATCTCACAAGCTTTATCAAAATCTGTCTTCTGCTTCGCCTTAGACACGGACGACTCGCCAAATTTCCTTTTCTTTGAGCTGCCAGTTCTCGGTGGAGACCTACTCATACGGTCCTCATATGATAGCATAGCCCCTCCACGCGAAAAAGGAGCATAGTCACTATCCCCTGACCCTTCTTCAATTAGATCCACATCCATATCGACCCGGATCGCTTTCCCTCTTTGAGTCTTGGCCAGTGGTGGGGAAATACTTTTGTTACCCGTAGCACATCTCCCACCAAATATTGGATCCCATAGATCAAATTCGAGAAGTGTGTTCTTGCAAACGTAATTTCCGGCACCATCTGTCCTGTGTTTCTGCAACAACAAATGACCATACAATCATAAATGTTCACATAAGTAAAAATCCCAACTATGTTCACTCAAACTTTAAACATGCCATTTTATACCTGCAGAAATTCTTGTAGTCTGTCACTGCAACGCTCCTCCTGTGTTGGTAAACCATTCTCGGTGAAAGCAATTCCTGTCAGCCGATTTAAATCGGTCCAAGCTGACCATTTTTCTTTGCAATTGTGGTAGTGATTCATCATCTGTTTAAATCTCCTCTGCGATGAAGCTTGTGAATTATACATGTTTTCCACCTTCATCCAATCTTTCGTGCCAACGTTCCCGGCATTTCTCAATCCTAATAAAATTCTAAAAAGCCGTCGTCTTTCCTCCGCATTCCACATACTATAATATTTCAAGGACAGGGATTTGAACAAATGATCAAATAAATGAAAACGCAATCAGTGCTATTCTTAAAAACCATCAACATGAATAATACCTCTGAATTGTTTGTACATCACTGCTACCTGGCACAATGGAAATATGAAGCCTGCCCAGATATACACAAACAAATTACATACGGACGGAAGCTGCAAATAATATTTCTGTCAAATCGGTGTTCGAAATGCCAAATGTTACCTTCAAATAGGTCACACAACTGAAGTTGGAAATCACCAAAATTGTGAGTGCAAATCTTATATGTGCCGCTGCGTTCCCTGACTTTCATAATTGTGACGAATGAGGCCGAATAATGCAATAGAAATTCCGTTTTGATTCCAGAAATCTGCTCGGCCTACGATGAAACTGCAAGCACTGCAATGAAATTCAACAACAGTGACCTTAGATGATGCTTACGATGGTGAAGTACGCAATAACAACATCAGCCAGACGCACCTACTTTAGATGCCAAATCACTCCAAACAACTGCGATCGTTAGAACAAGATAGGGCAAACACAGCATCAATTTCTAGAACAGATAAACGAGAATTAAATTCAACAAAACGGTAATCGCTGATAATTGCAACAACGATGAAAAACGCAACAAAAATACAAGATAGCTACCTAAATCCGATCGTTAGAGCCAGATATTGGCGGACGAACACCTCTTTCAACAACACAGAATAGTAGAGGAGACTTCGTCAAGGTATTGGGGGATCCGACGCCGGAGAGCCGATGTTGTTTATAGATTCGGAGATTACGAGACGAGGAGGGGGCGTGGGGACAAGGGGATTCTACGGGTGAAGGCGGAGGTGAGCCGTATTGTGTGCGAGACAGATCTGGAAAAATGGTGAAGGTGCGGTCGATGAGTGAAAGGGTTAAAAGCAGCAATAATTGAAGATGTCGGCATATGGTGAAGGTGCGGTCGATGAGAGAAGGAGTGTTGTTTTAGATGTGGGTAGAAGGTTTTAAAGATGGTGAAGGCACTCGATTAGAGAAGGACTGTCTATGAGAGAAGGAGTGAAATGCAGCAATAATTGAAGATGTCGGCAGATGGTGAAAAATAAATGGAAGGTGTCGACAGATGGTGAAATACACCTGGCACAATGGAAGGTGTCGGCAGAAAGCTTTGTGTTATGGTTCAATTGAATGGAACACCAACTTTGTTCAATCAATTGAACCAAAAATAAAGGGATATCAACCGAATCAATACAATCCTTCTTCAATTAAGTTCTAAATTAATTCTTGTACGCTTTGTGGTGCAATTTCATTTATGTGAAAACGATGTAAAAATTATATTATTTTTAACTTAAGTTAAGTTCAGTTCAGTTAAACTCAGTTAAGTTAAGTTAAATTCAGTTAAGTTACGGTAAGTTAAATTAAGTATAAGTTCAGCTCTAAAGAACAGACCCTTAGTCTAAGTATAAATGATGATTAATTATAGAAAAGTTCCAAATACAGTGTAACACCATAAATTCAGTGTGTACATAAGAATATAAAACACAGGCTAATATTATAAAGCCTTTCAAATAATTCTGTGTTTTCTTCTAACTTGGTATCAGGCCGACCTTCTCTTTCGATCTGATCTCAATTTCCGATGGGTTCCACAGTCGCACCAACAGCTGATGTATCAACCACCATGCATAATTCTGCCCTACCTCATACCCCAGTTCGCCTAGATGGATCCAATTTTCTACTTTGGAAGACATTAATCCTTCCTGGCCTATCCGGCTTCAACCTCCACGGCTACCTCGATGGCACAACTCCGGCACTCTGGATGCAAATTGCCAAAGGAGAAGGTTCAACTGCACGCACCGTGCCTAATCCTGCCTACCAAATCTGGTGGCAGCAAGACTAACGAGTCCTAGGCGTACTCCTCAACTCCATGACCCAGGAGATTGCGACCCAAATGGTGGGTCTCACAACGGCCGCTCAGGTCTGGTCGGCAGTTCATGACATGTTCGCCACGCAAAATCGCGCAACCATCCGTCATACGCGCCTACAGCTGCAGACGTTGAAGTGGCGAGACCTAACCGCCGCCGATTACTTCCAGAGAATGAATTCCCTAGCCGACACCATGGCTTCGATCGGTGCTCCTCTAAGCGATGAAGAACTCATCGACTACATACTTACTGGGCTCGGCTCACAATTTGGCCCACTTGCTGCTTCTCTAACAATTGTCAACAAGTCTGTATCGTTAACCAAATTTTATGCCTATCTTCTATCATACAAAGCATTGCAGGAACAGCACGCCCAAATCGATGACTGGTCATCATCTACCAATACCGCTGCTTGCCGGAATGACAATCAAAATCGTCGCTTACCTCGCCGTGATGACTGTTAGAATAGCCGAGATAGACAGGGCTCGCAATCGCGCTCCAATAATCAAATCAGAGGAGGCTAGAATGGAAATCGAAGTGGTGGCAGCCGAAATCGAAACGGTGGCGGGTGTTTTCGTCCTAAATGTCAGATCTGTTGCCTCTTTGGTCACGACGCCCTTATCTGTCATAACCGATTCAATGAGGCGTACAATGCGGAAGAATGTCGCTCTGGTAATGTTGCCGACCACTGCTACTACAATGATACCCAATGGTACATGGACACTGGCGCGACAGACCACCTGACAAGTAATCTGGAACGTTTAACTGTGCAAGAGCGGTACACCGGAAAAGACCAGATTCAGGTGGCAAACGAAGCAGGTTTGTCTATTTCGCATATTGGTCACACTCGTTTAGCTGATTCTAATAATTCTCTTCGAAATATTCTTCGTGTGCCTAACATCAACAAACATCTTCTATCCGTTCATCGCCTTGTTTCTGACAATAATGTTTTCATTGAATTTCATCTTGATTAAGGACAAGGCCACACAGAAAATCCTGCTCCGAGGTAGAAGCCAAGGCTGACTCTATCCCTTTCCCTTCACTGGTGTTCATTCCAGTCGCTAAGTGTTCTCCGGTATCAAAATTTCTTCCCACATGTGGCATCGGCGCTTTGGGCATCCCTCAAGTACCATTGTTCAAGCTATTGTTAAACAAAATTCGCTTCCATGTTTTTGTATACACACAGATTCTTCCATATGTGATGCTTGTCAACGTTCCAAAAGTCATTAAATACCATACACTCTATCTAAATCGTGTTAGTTCTCAACTTCTTGAATTAATTCACACTGACGTTTGGGGTCTCGCTCTTTCTTCTTCCGGTGGGTATCGCTATTACGTAAGTTTCAATGACGACTATAGTCGTTTTTGCTGGGTTTATCTTATTAAATTTAAATATGATGTTGAATCTGTGTTTCATACATTTCAAACTCATGTTGAATCTGTGCAATCCGATGGAGGTGGAGAATATTCTCATCTTCGCTAATATTTTAGATAGACTGGTATATTTCATCGAATCTCTTGTCCACACACCTCCCAGCAAAATGGCGTTGCTGAACGTAAACATTGCCACTTAGTGAAACCGGTTTGGCCCTTCTCGCTCATTCTTCACTACCACTTTGTTTTTGGGACGAAGCTTTCCTTACGGCTTGCTATCTTATCAATCGATTACCAAGTCCCGTTCTCAACAAATCTACTCCCATCACTCGACTTCTTCAAATCACTCCGGATTATTCTTTTTTGCGCACTTTTGGTTGTGCGTGTTGACCGAATTTACGAAAGTACAATGCTCACAAGTTGGAGTTTCGCTCAAAATGTGTGTGTTCCTTGGTTACAGCCCCTTGCACAAGGATTATAAATGTCTCGCAGCACGGGAAGTATCTATCTCTCTAGAGATGTCGTTTTTGATGAAAACGTGTTTCCATTTGCTACACCTAACATTATCCCTGATCTCAATTTGTTAACCTCTCCGGTTTCCTATCCTACTACTGAATTAGCTACTCAGGGTGACCATATGCGTAATTACGACCTGTCTCTATTGTCAACTAAACATCTTGTTTCTGGTCCTTTCCTCTACAGGTTACGCCTTGTGAAAATGCTTCTCCTGGGGATAACATTGCTGGGACTGGAGCTGCTGATGCTTCTATTCCACGAGTTGGGGCTTGCAGCTCATAGGCTAGTGCAACAATCTGATATTGGGCTGGCGCAAAATCCTGAAATTGAACTGGAGCAGCACTCTGAACTTGGGCCTCTAGCAGACAGCACAAACCCAGTCCATCACCATACTAGGGCGTCGTCTTCTCTCACACGCCCGCCAACAGCCGCGCCGCTAACCACAACAGACGCATTCAGTGGCACCTCCGCCGCACCACAGGCAGATCCGAACAGTGTTTCTCCCACCGTGCGATATCAAACTCGTTCTCGTACGGGAATACGGCAGCCCAAACAATTCACAGATGGAACTGTGCGATATAATCCCAATCGGCGCGCGTTTCTGGCTACCCCCACTTCCTATCGCATGGCCCTCAATGCAGGCCCGCCCCTGGGGGTGGGCGACCGGGGCCCAGCCCAGGGCCCACCCCCAGGAAGGGCCCACTTGTATGTGCAATTTTTTTTTTTTTTGTTAAAAATGGCAACTTAAAGCCCATTGGGGAGGACTCATTAGCTTAAGCTTTTAGGGCAAAATTCTTTTCTCTGTTTATTAATATCAATAAATTTAAAATTTTATTTATAAATAGGGCCCAAATTTTTTTTTATTCGGGCCCAAATTTTTTTTTGCCCAGGACCTACAATTGAATAGGACCGGGGCTGCCTCAATGAACCAGTATGGCGTACAACCATGGAAGATGAGCTTACGGCTCTCCGACGGACCCATACCTGGACCTTGGTTCCTAGACCTCCTGATGCAAATATTGTCGGCAACAAATGGGTATTTAAAACGAAGCATCGACCCGATGGCTCCATAGACAAACACAAAGCTCGCCTGGTCGCTCGCGGTTTCACACAACAATTGAGCGTTGATTACTTAAACACCTTTAGCCCGGTGGTAAAACCCGAAACAATTTGTCTTGTCCTCATCGTCGCTGTCAGTCATGGCTGGTGTCTCCGACAAGTTGATGTGAGCAATGCTTTCCTTCACGGACATCTCAACCGAAATGTGTAAATGCAGCAACCGCCCGGTTTCGATGATTCCCGTTTTCCCTCTCATGTCTGCAAGCTTTACCGAGCCGTCTATGGTCTTAAACAATCTCCAAGGGCCTGGTACGCGCGTCTCAGCCACATAATTTGCAAGTTATCTCGTGCAGATACTTCCTTATTTGTGTACCACGGATCTGGCGTTTAGATCTTTAATTTCGTCTATGTCGATGATATTGTCATCACTGGATCATGTCCCAACGCCATCAGCCGCATTGTTCACCGGCTCTCAGTCACGTTTCCCATCAAGGACCTTGGCAAACTTCATTATTTTCTAGGACTTGAAGTGGCCTAAGGGGCTAACTCTTATCCAGCGCAAATACGCACTTGGTCTTTTAAATCGCGCAAATATGGAGAATTGCAGACTCACTTCTACGCCCATGTCTGCCACTTAGAAACTAACCAGAGACTCCGGCGATCCTCTTAATGATAACGATGTTATAAAGTATCGCAGTATGATTGGTGTACTATTCTACCTCACTCTCACTCGACTAGACATCTCGTTTGCGGTAAATAAAGTTTGTCAATATGTATCTAAACCAACTGGTAAACATTGGGAGGCTGTCAAGAGGATTCTCCGCTACGTGAAAGGCACTATTAATACAGGTCTTAAATTTTGTCGGCTGTCTCTCACGCGACTTAGCATTTTTACCGATGCTGACTGGGCAGGATGCTTTGATGACCTCCGCTCCACTGGCGGTTTCACTATTTTCTTCGGCCCAAATCTGATCTCATGGAGCGCAAAGAAACAACCTACGGTGTCGAGATCCAGTACCGAAGCTGAATACAAAGCATTAGCGAATGGCACGACAAAAGCTATATGGATTCAATCTGTAATCAGGGAACTTGGTGTCAAACAGAAACAACCACCAATCTTATGGTGCGACAATCTAGGAGCTACTTCTTTGACGGCAAATCCTGTGTTCCATGCTCGCACAAAGCACATAGAAATAGACTTTCATTTTGTGCGCGAAAGGGTTGCTCAAGGAGAATTATAAGTTCGATTCATCTCTACAAAGGACCAACCGGCAGACGTGTTCACTAAATCTGCAACTGCTTGATCGATTTCGTTACAATCTGAATCTTGATAACTGTGGTTCAGATTGGGGGGGCGTATTAGATGGCTAACTTTAGTTAGTCTAAGAATAGATGAGGATTAATTATAGAAAAGTCCCAAATACAGTGTAACACCATAAATTCAGTGTGTATATAAGAATTTCACACACAGGCTAATATTATCAAGCCTTTCAAATAATTCTGTATTTTTTTTTACTGGTAGAGTGAATTTATATATAAAATTATATTATCTTCACTTTGCAAGCAACATGAGCTACTTGCATATTGCTTGTTATTCTGGTTGAATATTCTATTCTTAATGGACTCGTATTTCCATTATGTTAGTTTATTTTTTGAACATCAATATTTCATTTAAATTTAACTTCGATTTTAGCTTATGAATAATCAATTGTGTAGCTCTCATCATAAAATAGTTAATTAGATTATTAATTCACCTCAATTCGAGATGTACCCTGACTTCAATTTTCGCTCACAAAATGAAATCGCACCATTATTTTTTCAATATACACATTTTTCCACAAGTATCGTGTACAGCCGAATAGATGATTGGGAAACATATAAAGGTCAAGCATTTGATCTTGGCTGAACAAGGCGGAGCACTAAATAAAATTGATCGAGTCGAGGAGGTGCTTCATAAATGGAGTTGATGTCAATAAAATTTAATGAATTTAGTTGATAAAAACATTATTACAATTCACATTTTAGCAGCTTTGGAAAAGAAAGCGAAACCCTAATTCCGTGATTCTCAATCCGGTCGACGAATATGCGGAGACTAGGATTGCACATCTACTCAAGGTGCCTCCTTCTCTACCTCTTTCACACGTTCCACGTCATCACCGCTATCAGGTACCTGCTGCATCTTCCGCACCTGCAAAAAGATAAGGCCTCGACCGAAATGTTCGGTGTATAAATTTCTGAGCTTTTCGAATGGCGGGATATCATACACTTTATCTTTGCTAGTGGCCACAATCCCCACATTTCCTCATTATAAAAGACCTCAATCTCTGTGTTTTCCACCGATCTCTGCGTGGGTAGGAATCTGTTATGTGCAAACTTAGTGTATAAATCGGAAACTAGCTTTTGCTAATACCAGGAAAAACTATATTCATAACTTGACCCTACAAGTTCATTTCTAATTTGCTTATAGTGAGTTTTAATTTTGGTACCCACTTTAATGCTACACATAGAGATTGTTGGAAATGAAAGTTTTTTTTTTTTTTGTTCATGTAATTTAATTTTTCTTACATGAGGTGTTTTGGTGGATATGACGTGTACACTTCTTCCATTGTAGAAAAGATGTTGGCTTTCTAGAAGTGCGCTTCTGCAGGACTTCAGTTCAAGGAAGATACTTACTGGCAGACGACAATGGTATTCATCATGACTCTTGATATTCAACTAGTATTTATGAATGCCTTATCTGTGTTAGATCTACATTCCAGTTTCAGATTGTTTTGTCACTGGAGAGATCTAATCTTATTTGTTCAGTGCATTCTTACAATGCTATCCAATTCCTAGTTTTTTACTGAATACATTTTAGTTATTGCTTCTCAACCTTCTCATGCATTGCAAATCTTTCTTCACGTGGTATTCATTATACTTATCATGCCTAGTTACCGATGAAAGTCAGTAACCTGATAAGTAAAACTGACTCACTTATCAATGGTAAGTATTACAAAATGAAAAGATAACTAATCTTTTTATCAAAATTAACAATTAAATAGACAAGTAATAAAAAAACATCAATTTTCAGTGAGTGGTCCGTTTTTTTAGATGAACTTATTTACTCAAGTACTTAACTTCAATATTTAATTTAACATCATTATATTCATTTTCAGTAATACTTCATTATGAGACAGTAACTTAAATTTACTTAACTTATTTACTGAAATTTAAGTTAAAAAAAACAGGACCTAATTCGTTCTCAAAATCTGGTTCATCAAGCAAGAGTTCTGCAAACTCTAAAAATCCTACATCCTCCGTAGAAGCAAAAGTATCCCCACCAAGATCCCACGTCTTCCTAATATCATCTTTATATTGTTTGGAATTCCTTGATGAAAGATGAAGATTGTTGTGGGTATAAACTAGATCATAGGCACGGGTTGGATTTGATTTATTCCTCCTAAATGAGTGAATAAAGGAATATGTACTCCAATTTTGCTCAGAACAAGATATGGATGCATGTGTATTTGGGTTGTTAGGTTGAATAAGAAACGTTTGTGTTATAGTGGCATGACGTTTCGCGAGCTTAGGTGGCAGGATAGGGATGCATATGTATTAAGGTTTGATATAGTATCATTTTATCAATTTAGAAAATCAAATATGGATGGCTGCGTCCCTAATAACCCTAAACCGAACCCGATTCATCCCCAATTTTTAATTAAACTGTCCCCAATTAAACCGACTCATCCGCTTGAACCGATACGGCTTGGGGACGTATTCGAAACGTACCCACCACGAATCCAATTCGGGTACGGGATACGGCACCCAAGAAGATTCCCATGCTTCATAGCTTATCATAGTGTATTTTAGCTTCTGATTATAGTTACCAGAGTTTGTTATCTCAGTTTGGTTAAAGGGGCGGAATATGAAATGGTTGGTAATATACAAATTAAATGTTATCTTAACACATTGAAGAGGTAAGACTGGCAGAAGACCATATTAAATTCAAATGATGGGTCACTCGTATTAGCGAAAGGAGACCTTTTGTTGGGATTCAGGCGAAGTTGGTGCTGATGAATGTGAGGCTGCTCCGTATTCCGTGATAACCATTAGTCATTTTGACATTGCAGGCCATGTATGTGATGCCCTATCCATGAATCCTGAGACTCGTTGCTGTCCCAGTAAGGGTGGTCAATACTCTTGTCAGTGAGTTTGTTCTGAAACATCTGTTCAAACATTCATAATAGAAAAGTTGCATACTGACTGTTGGGCACTCTGCTTTATCTATTAGGGGGTGCAGTACTGTTTCTCAATGCTGCAACTCATATGAATTTTGTGTTTCGTGTTGCTTGGATCCAGCTCGGGTACTTGATTTTGAATTTATGTTTTACTGATTTTCAGTTATAGTATATGATATTGTTGTGCTGGTGTAGACTCGAAAAGAAGAAGTGTTGAAGGTAAAAATATCCAAGCCAGTAACTGCAGGTAAACTGTCTTGTGTTTTATCATGTTATACACCTATGGCTGTTATGGTAACTTGTTACTCTTTATGTTCTAGTCTGACAAGATGCGAATTAGTCATGCATGAGCTTAAAACAACATGGTTCCAGGAAGCATAACCTTTTTTTACTGGAAAAAAAATACTTCCTCATAGTGAAAATGACCTTGATTCTTTCCCCAGGGATTTACACTAGTGTGTTTGATTATTGTGCTGGGAGGTGTCGTCACAGTTCTGAAAGTGTAGTAAGTACACTGCTATCTACAATATGTGCTCATATTTTGGAATTTCTTGTGATGTCCTTGTTATTCAGTGTTTTTCATAATACTTTTATCATACTGCATAAGCCATCAATGGAACGAAAATGATTTGAACCAGATAAGACTTAAGAGTACATCTAACAGTTGTAAATGCATTTGATTAGTAAACTTGTAGTAATGTCTTGAATATCTGCCATTAGATATTTCTCCTAGTATTTGTTTGTGTATTCGGTTTACCCTTGCCATGAACGCCAGTATGGTAGGTTCATTTCCATTTGTAGTAGGACTAAAATGGGTTATCAGCTTGTGTTACTAATTTATCATTTATTTTGGTTAAAAATTATGATAAACATGTGTGCTGTAACTTCTTGAAATATCTGGTATATAAAAATGGTAAGAGAAAATACTCTTATGACAAAAAAGTGAAAACTAAGTATCAGCTTTGCCGTTATGGACATGGTAGCCTGAATCAAACCTTATATCTTTTTCAGGTTCATGAAAATGCATATCTGAGTGATGCTCATCACTGTTTTTCTCTCCCTGCAAACACTTCAGGTAAGTTTCAGCCCTTTTATATTTGTGGATTGTATATCAGATTCTCTAAACTGAATGCTAATTAGTTCTTGAAGAACAAACAATGCATTCTTGACCACAGTACTTCCAGTAAAGTCCTTGTATGTTGAATGATTATTTACTATTTTATTTTATGGATCACCCGTTAATTTAGAACAAATTTGACTTATAATTTGTCACAATTTCATGTAAGATGAGTGATCATGTAGGCTCAGTTATACAGTGCGGACAGCGGCTCCAACTATCTAATAACACTTCAGACTTCACTTCTTTGACATTATTGTAACTAGAACAGCGCTTAGTTGAGAATAATATATTTATGTTAGAAATAACGATTTCAAATGCTTGTAATTTGCCAATTGGACATACAAATGGCTGAGAAAAAAAAAGCTCAGAGAATTGGTCATGTTATCAGCAAATGCTCCTGATACATTTGTGGGATGGGATGCGCCACTCTCAATTAATTTAGTATCATATGCATCTCTCTTTATTTAAAAGTTTGTATCAGATAGCTTGGGTTCCCAAGAAGCAAAGGCTACGGTGCCTGGCCTCTCTCTGTCATTCCATGACTTGTTTTTTTCTTATGCACTTGCATTGGACAAAAGATACATAACAAATGCTACATGTGTTCCTGTAGTTCAACAATCTTGAAAGTATAAGATAAAATGTAAAAGGTTAAATTGAAATTAGTGTATAATACTAATGGATAATGTTAAAGGTGAATTCACCAAGCGGGTAGTTCCCCTGACTAAACTATGTTTGGTCAAAGGTAAAACAGACATTAAATATGTAGATGCTTTTCCAATTACTAAAATGCAGTTATAATTTGGGACTACCCAAAAAGCAGAAGGTCAATACTTTGTGATGGCGAGCGCATTTATCAAGTCCCAATAAAGTTGAGCGATTGCTATTTGACGATACATCAATTGTAGTTGATCTATGTAATCAGTGACAGCTCAAAATATTCTCCTCTGATTATGAGTTATGAATCTGCTAAAGTGACACACCCCTCCCAATGTAATTAGATCTAAGGTCTATGGTTGTGAATCTCCTACACAATTTTCGAGCAGACAATTGTGGATTATCTTTGACAAGAAAATAATGGGTGGGGCACAATAATCTGGAATAAATTAGAACTTAAACGTAAAACAAAGGTAAGCAAATCTCAAAATAATTTATTTATTCCCCTGAAATCTCAATCTGGCTGTTGCATGCCCTATGTTTTTCTTTCTGTGTTCTTCTCAGTGATATTTGGTAGCACATTATTTGTTAAATTGTTAGACTTTATAATTAGAGTTTTTGTTGTTTTATTTCTTAACCGAATATTTGACTTTTACAATCACCATTTGGATGTCTGGCAGGGGTAACTGTTCCACATATGGAAGCAAGATTGGTAGGCATAAACGTTGTTATTGGAAGGTCTGATCTCTTACATAATCCTCCTTGTAATCTGGCAGTTATTGTGTAATGTGTATATTTGTGTATGGAATGTTCTTGTGATTCTGCTTATATCATTTGACTTTTATTCATTCTGTTTATACTTTTTTGATTGGATACAGGCAAGCTGAGTCGTGTGATTCTGTTTGCAAGTCAAATGGACAATCATGCGTGACAACCAAGCTTTTGGTTCTTAATCAGTGTGACATGTAAGTTGGATTGTGTCTTTAATAGCAGTATGCATGGCAGAAGCCTTTGCTTATTCTTCAAGTTAAGCCCTATTCTTTTGAAATTGAAAATTCAGTAATTAAGTTAAGTACTTCAAACCTAAAACTCAAAATCATCATCTACATCAAGTTGTGGTGAATGTTGAGTGGTTATGGTGAATGTGGACCTGTCATTTTTAATAGAAATTTCACCATTTGTAGACTAAATTAGCAGTCATGACTTACAGTTAAAGCAATAATTAGTCAGGTGTATGACTCGTTTTCATTTAAGGTAAGAGTTTTTTATTCACCTTTTTCCTGTCTTTATAAAGGAATATTTCCGTAGTCCGTACTGTATGCATTATTCTGTATTTTTATTTGTAACTCAAATGCAGACATGCTTGCATCCTCTAAATTAAATCACAAATTAAGTTAATTATTTGGCACGTGTTTTTTTCTTGAGCAGTATTTTAATCTATTCCATGCACACCATGCATTGATTTGACTAAGCTGTTTGTTACTCCTGCAGAATACAGAAGCATATGAGTTGCCAAGGAGGGTGCTTACCTAGTTCAGGTTCTGACCAACCTGCCGAAGTTGTAGATGATGCCCCGAAGAATCTGGTATGTATGTCCATTAGTAAAAAAATATCCATATTAAAATTTGTTTGCCTTGTGGCTGTCAGTCAATCTTTTTTCTATTTTGTCAATTTGTAGAATCCTGGAGCTTGCTTGTACTCACGAGAACAAAGAGTGCTCTCATGCGATGGTTCACATAGGCATACAAAGAGACTTTGTCCATGCGCATAGAAAGAATCTGGGATACACATCTTACTTGATCTGCGGCTGATAGCTGTGGGCAAACACATATTTAGTAATCTAGCACCTTGTAATTTGAAGTTGATATTCTGCACCTTGTAATTTAGCCTCTATCAAGATTTCCTTCCAGCTGTTGGGAGGTCATGGGAAAAGAAGGGTGCTGGCAAAAGCTGGCCAGAAGAGAAATGGTGGGAGGGTATGGTAATGAAAGCAAAGTTGGGTGTCTGTGAATGAATTCAGAGCAACCATGTAGGTTGCTATAAAAGTGCCATATGCAATGGGATTGCTCTTTAACCTTTACAGCACTTTTCTTCTCTAGTATTTAACATCACATCTTTCATATACCATTCGTTTTGTTGGCCCCTCTTCATTTCACTTATTTATTCAACAAATCTTATGCATTATGTTCTTTTAACCAAAATATAATCTAAATCATACTCAACTTATGAATAATGATTATTTTCAATTAATCGGTATTTTGACTAAGATATATTCTTATTACTTTAATATTTGATATATGATTTAATGAGTCGCATGATATTAAATTGATTTTATAGGAGAGAGATTCACATAATAGCTTTCTATTGAGGTGTCTTCGCATGGCTCAAGATTTGAACCGTTGCTCAAGTCGCATTCCAACCAAAAAAAATTAATATGAGGATGAAACCTTTGTCTCTTTTCATTTTGGAACAAAATCTACATAAATTGTCACTTGCAATTTTCATAGGAAAATATGGATAGTAAAGTGCGTAATATAAATCAATTGTTCAAGTGGTCATTTAAAGAAATCAAATGTAAAATGTACATTTAAAAATACATATAGGTTAAAAACTTATTTAATGTAAAAGTTGAATAAAACACTGGAATTCAAAATCACATCATGCAAGCAATTATTTATTTATTTATGCAATGAATGAAGAATGTTCCTTTACAAATGTCACGGAGTGTAGTAATAAAAGGGACCTATAGCACGGATTTTAGTGAGAGGTTTGTGGTAGAATATGAAAAAAAATATCATAGCTCCCACTTCCTTTAGGATTTGTCAAAAAAGTACCAATATGTCTTTGATTTATGCGCTGATTGTTGTGCACCAAACTTTTGATGGGGTTCTGGTGGAAGGTTTGGAGTAGAATATAAATAAAAATGTCACGACTCCGACTTCTAGGTCTCTCACTCGACCCACTTATATTATAGACGCTTTCTTTTTTTTCAAACAACAGATATCAATGAAAAATTACTAAACCCTCTATGCCATATAGGGTTTGTAGTTAAGACCTTTGAGAAAATTCTCAAATGTATTTTCCCATACACAAAAGTTACTAATTCAAGTAAAATTGATGATATAGGCGGGGGTTGTTATCAACTTTGAATTATGTTACCAAGTTGGATCCTACGTGTAAGTAATCAATCAAACCTTCTATTCCATACCTTGTTGGTTGTGCATAAAATATCAGAGAGCATTAAAGAACCTCCTGAATGAAAAAAAAAGACTATTTATGGTACAATCGGTTTCTCACTCGACCCTCTTATATTATAGACGGTTTGTTGTTTTTAAAACATCAGACAACAATGAAAATTATTAAGCTGTCTTTGATATAGGTTTTTTTTTGTTTTGCACAAAACATCCTGATGGGGCATGAGTAAAGGCTCTGGTGAGAGGTTTGGGGTACAATAAGAAAAAAAATGCCATGGCTCCGACTTCTTTTAGGTTTCTCACTCGAACCGCTTATATTATAGACGGTTTGTTGTTTTTCAAACATCAGACATTAATGAAAAATTACTAAATCCTCCATGCTATAGAGGGTTTGTAGTTAAAATCCTTTGAGAAAATTCAAAAATTCATTTGCCCATATACAAAGTTACTAATTCAAGTAAAATTGATGATATAGGCGGGGTTCTCATCAAATTTGAATTATACCAAGTTGGATCTTACGTGTAAGTAACCTATCAAACCTGTTAGGGTCCATCCTGTTGAGTGTCGTACGGATATATCGATCATATTGATACGAGCAATACGACCAGTACGGGATTCCTCGAGACTACAGAGGTCGTATTGCTCGTAGTGATGTAATTGACAATATCGGTCGTCTTGGTCGTATTGAGTCGGCCCAAAATCCTAGTTTCTGCGTGAAAATAGGTTTTGTATGTTTTTTGGGGAAAAGAGATGGCGTGCGTTTTTCGGACAGTGCTTCACGACGGAGACAGTTTCGGTAGCCAAACGTTGTCCGTTTTTGCTGAGATTTTGGTAGCTTGTTGGGAACATCTTGGGCTTCGATTTAAGTGGTCTTTTGCGGGATTTGGAGTTCTGGTGAGAAAGTTATCGCTCTTGGACAGAGTTTAATTTTTGGGTGATTTCTTCCCTCTAGTATTCTATATTGTTGGTATCTTATGCGTGTATGTGTTAGCGGGTAGTTGGTGAACGTTTGTAGCCTATGTTTTATCATAATAAGAGCTGAATAGGTGGACTCCTTACATCCCGTGGTTTTTACTCTCCACACTGGAGAGGTTTTCCACGTAAAAATCGTATGTCACTGTAATTTACTTTCTCTCATTTGGGTTGCTTGAATAATTTGTTGATTGTCTTGAAATAGATCCTTATTGGGTTTTGTACGTGGGGTCTTCTAACTGGTATCAGAGCGGAGGTTATTTGAGCTGCTATTATGGAATCCCCTGGCAGCAACTCAGTGATGAAGTTGACATCAACCAATTATTCTATTTGGAGGTCGATGATGGAAGACTTGTTATATTGCAAAGACTTGTATGATCCTATTTAAGCAAGTGTCTCGGCAGATGGTGTTGTCACTAAACTAGCAAAGCCCGAAAAGTTAGATGAGAAAGAATGGGTAAAGTTGAAGAGGATGACTTTGGGAACTATCAGACAGTGGGCTGATATTAGCATCTTCAACCATGTGTCTCAAGATTCTGATCCATATGAGTTGTGGAAGAATTGGAGGCGCTTTATGAGAGAAAGAACGCGCACAACAAAGCCTCTTTGATCAAGAGACTTGTCAATTTGAAGTTGAAAGGTGGGAAGTCAGTTTCTGAGCATCTCAATGATTTCCAGAATATTATTAATAAGCTGACCATAATGAAGATTGTTCTTGAGGATGAGTTGCAAGCTTTGTTTTTGTTGAGTTCTTTGCCAGATAATTAGGAGACCTTGGTTGTGACCATTAGTAATTCTGCTCCGAATGGTGTTCAATCATTAGATGTGATTAAAGAAAGCATGTTCACTGAAGAGATTAAAAGAAAGGAGATGGGAGTTGATAACTCATATGCTCTTGTTACCAAAAACAGAGGTAGAAGCAAGAGTAGGGGTCCCGGGGGGCATGATATCTCAAGGGGATAGGTCCAAGTCTAGAGATGGCAAAGAGACTAGGACATGTCACTATTACAACAAGCCTGGCCATATCAAAAAGTTTTGTTACCGGTGGAAAAAAGAACAGGGTAACAAGAAGGAAGATTCAAAGAAAGATGGAGATGATAAAAATACTGCATCGACCGTCTTTGAAATGGATGGTCAAGTCACCTTATGTGCATCTGAATGCAACCATGTTGAGAGTTCACATACAGAGTGGCTGCTAGATTCAGGAACTTCATATCACTGCATTTCTGTGAAAGATTTTTTTCTTAAACTATCAAAGTGGCAATTTTGGTAGTGTGAAAATGGGAAATCAGAGTTCAGCAATTGTTGCTGGGTTGGGTGATATCCGAGTGAAGACAGATGTCGGGTGCACTATTACCTTGAAGAATGTGCTACATGTTCCTGATCTACGTTTATATTTGTTGTCTGTGAGTGTCTTTGACAAAGAAGGATATCATCAGAATATTGGTGATAGTAAGTGGAAACTATCAAAGGGTTCCATGACAGTTGCTCGAGGCAACTTGTTTTGCACTTTACACAAGACACGCATGTCTGTATGCTTTGATGAGGTGAATGCATTTGAAGATAAGACTTCTCCTAATATGTGGCATCGGAGGCTAGGACATATGACTAAGAGGCGGTTAAAACTTTTATCACGTAAGTCTTTAATTCCTGTTGATAAATCAATTTCTTTTGATCGTGTGATTATTGTCTAGCAGGAAAGCAACATAGAGCTTCCTTTTCTGGGAAGTCCACTAGAAGGCAAGGGAAATTGGAGTTATTCATTCTGATGTTTGCAGGCCTATGGAGGTGGAGTCTCCTGGTGGCAATAGATATTTTGTCAATTTTATTGATGATGCTACTCGGAAGGTTTGGGTTTATTTGCTGAAGGCAAAAAGCTAAGTATTTGATGTCTTCCAGAATTTTCATGTCATGGTAGAAAGAGAGATAGGAAGAAAGTTGAAGTGTCTACGGAGTGATAATGGTGGTGAATATACTTCAAAAGAGTTCAAGAATTATTGCTCGCAGTATGTCATTATACACGAGAGAATAGAGCCAGGCACACCAAAACATAATGGAGTTTCAGAGAATGAACAGAACCATTATGGAGAGAGTTAGGTGTATGATGAGAATGTCTAAACTTCCTAAGGCATTCTGGGGTGAAGCAGTGAACTGTGTTGTGTATTTGATCAATCGAGCTCTAGCTGTACCTCTTGATTTTGACATTTCTGAGAGAGCATGGAAGGGATGTGGTCCAAAGTATTTACATTTGAGAGTCTTTGGCTGCAAGACATTTATGCATGTGCCTAAAGAGCAGAGGTCTAAACTTGATTCCAAGACTCCTGCTTGTATTTTTGTTGGATATGGGGATGAAGAGTATGGCTTTAGACTCCATGATCCAAAGAAGAAGCAGACAGTTAGAAGTAGGGATGTGGTATTTTTTTATCACGAGATGGAAGCAGATCTTTTGACTACGAGGTATAATTCTACTCCAGATTCAATTATTGATACTACTGATATCTCTATTCCTAGTTCTTCTGATGGCCAGACAGGGAATGAAAATGTTGATGTACCTGATGATGGTCATGTTGATGACCTTGTTGAGTCCTCATCAATGATGATATACATGATGAAGATGCTCATGGTGGACAAATTCATGAGCAGGGGGAGCCTCCAGCTCCTAATGTTGAGAATGTACATGTTAGAAGGTCAACTAGAGAGCGTGTACCTTCAACAAAGTATCCAAGCTCAGAGTTCATTCTTCTTACTGATAATGGTGAGCCAGAGAATTATAAAGAAGTGTTATCACTTGATGAGAAAAATCTTTGGCTAGGTGCTATGAAGGAAGAGATGAATTCCTTGAAAAAGAATGACACTTATGAGCTAGTGAAGCTGCCCAAGGGAAAGAAAGTCTTGAAAAATAGATGGGTTTTCAAGAATAGGAAAGATGATGAGAAGATAGTGAAGCGGAAAGCCAGACTGGTGGTCTAGGGATGCAATCATAAAAAAGGCATCGATTTTGATGAGATTTTCTCTCCGGTTGTCAAGATGACTTCTATTAGAACAATGCTTGGTTTAGCTGCTATTCTGAATCTTGAGTTAGAGCAGCTTGATGTTAAAACTGCTTTCTTGCATGGTGACTTATATGAAGAGATCTATATGGAACAACCTGAAGGGTTTGTTGAGAAGGGGAAGGAACAGCTTGTCTGCAAATTGAGGAAGAGTCTTTATGGGTTGAAACAGGCACCGAGGCAGTGGTACCGAAAGTTTGATTCATTTATGACAAGCAGTGGATACACACGGACTTTAGTTGATCCTTGTGCGTATTTCAGAAAGTTTCCTGACGGTAACTTTATCATTCTTCTCTTATATGTAGATGATATGCTGATAATTAGACATGATGTTGCTATGATTCAGAGTTTGAAGAAAGACTTGTCCAAGTCATTTGACATGAAAGACTTGGGTAAGCATTTCAAGTTGAGTAAGAAAGATTGTGCTACAACAGAGAAAGAGAAAGACTATATGTCGACTGTTCCATATTCTTCTGCTGTTAGTTCTTTGAAGTATGATATGGTGTGTACTAGGCCAGATATTGCTCATGTTGTGGGATCTGTTAGTAGATACTTATCCAATCCAAGTAAGATTCACTGGGAAGTAGTGAAGTGGATCTTCAGATACTTGCATGGTACTTCCAAACTTTGCTTATCTTATGGAAGCGGCAAATCTATTCTTGAATGCTATACAGATGCAGATATGGCAGGTGATATTGATGCAAGAAAGTCTACCTCAGGCTATGTGGTTACATTTTCAGGGGGAGCCATTTCACGGCAATCCAAACTACAAAAGTGTGTAGCTTTGTCAACCACTAAGGCAGAGTATGTTGCAGCTGTTGAAGCAAGCAAAGAGATGCTTTGGCTTAAGAGATTTCTGGTGAGAAATCTCTTAAGCCTGTTGTTGGGGTCCAGCCTGTTGAGTGTCATACCGGTCTTATTTGTCTTATTGATCGTATTAATACGAGCAATATGACCAGTACGGGATTCCTCGAGATTACGGAGGTCGTATTACTCGTAGTGCTGTAATTGACCGTATGGGTCGTATTGAGTCAGCCCAAAACCCTGGTTTCTGCGTCAAAAGAGGTTTTGTGTGTTTTTAGGGGAAAAGAGAGGGCATGCATTTTTCGGACAGTGCTTCACGACGGAGAAAGTTTCGGTAGCCAAACGCTGTCCATTTTTGCTGAGATTTGATAGCTTGTTGGAGACATCTTGGGCTTCGATTTGAGTGGTCTTTTGCGGTATTTAGATTTCTGGTGAGAAAGTTATTGCTGCTGGACTGAATTCAGTTTTTGGGTGATTTTTGCCCTCTAATATTCTCTATTGTTGGTATCTTATGCGTGTTGTTGGGTAGGTGGTGAACGTTTGTAATCTATGGTGGCTGCTTATACCCTCAACTTTTATCATAATAAGAGCTGAATAAGCGGACTCCTTACGTCCCGTGGTTTTTACTCTTCACACAGGAGAGGTTTTCCACGTAAAAATCGGGTGTCACTGCAGTTTACTTTCTCTCATTTGGGTTGCTTGAATAATTTGTTGATTGTCTTGAAGTAGATCCTTATTGGGTGTTGTACGCGGGGTTTGTTGTTTTTCAAACATCAGACAACAATGAAAATTACTAAGCTGTCTTTGATATAGGTGGTGTTAGTTGTGCACAAAACATCCTGGTGGGGCCTGAGCAGGGGGCTCTGGTGGAAGGTTTGGGGTACAATAGCAAAAAAAATTCCACGGCTCCGACTTCTTTTAGATTTCTCACTCGACCCGCTTATATTATAGACGATTTGTTGTTTTTCAAACATCAGAAAAGCAATGAAAAATTACTAAAGCCTCTATGCTATAGAGGGTTTGTAGTTAAAATCTTTGAGAAAAGCCTCAAATTCATTTGCCCATTTACAAAAGTTACTAATTCAAGTAAAATTGATGATATAGCGGGGTTCTCATCAAATTTGAATTATGTTACCAAGTTGGATCCCACGTGTAAGTAACCTATCAAACCTTCTATTCCATATGTTGTTTGTTATGCACGAAACATCAGAGAGCATTAAAGAACCTCTTGAATGAAAAAAAAGTAGATTGTTTATGGTATTATCAGTTTCTCACTCGATCCGCTTATGTTATAGACAGTTTGTTGTTTTTCAAACATCAGACACCAATGAAAAATTACTAAGCTGTCTATGCCATAGAGGGTTTGTAGTTAAAACCTTTGAAAAAATTCTCAAATTCATTTCCCCATATACAAAAGTTACTGATTCAAGTAAAATTGATGTTTTGATGTTCAAATGGACTAAAATATTTGACATCTAATAAGCAGACGGAATGAACAAGTGTTGCAAAAATAAATTTTAGTAGTTAAAGTAATCAATTGTGGTTGTAGACAACAAAATCATAAAAATTCACTACACTACTATCCATGTGAAAGATAATTTGGTTTCTTCCTTATTTTTCTGCTCTTTTTTCGAGATGCTTATCAAACATTTAAGGTTTTGACGAAGCGAAAGTCTTGGAATTCGTGAGTAATAAATTCACACAATATAATATTGGAATCCACCAAAAATTTAGAGAAGAATTCTGAAAATTTATTGAATAAAAAATACATTCTCTAATACATCATAACGTAATTATACGGAAGCAAAAGCTAAATTTGGTAATATAAGATAATTAAAAAAAGAAAGCAAAATAAAAGATAATTGTTGCTTAATCCGGTAAATCTTCCAAGAATCAAAAATCTGAGATTTGGTCCCCGAAATGACTCCGAATTACCGAAAAGCACCATCAATCACAAGCGGAGTTGATGAATCCTATCCAGGACGACGTTTCGCATTGAGAAACCTGACTTTCGCGACGATCGTATACGATCCAAATTTTCTTCGAAAGTCGTCGCTAATCCCCTACTCCAAGTTTTGATTAGTTAAAAGCTTACCATCATTTAAAAGTTGAATGAGCATTGGATCAATATTGAAAGGTCCCAGATGTCCACCAACTCTCTAAAGATGATATAAATCACACGGTGCAACGGATGAGGAAGAAGAAGAAAAGTGTGTTGTGACTTTTGTGCATAAAAAACCGCTTATGGGATAGTCCGTTTGATACGTGACTTCCACATCACCACAATTAAATTCGAAATTGATAACAAATGGCAAAAACGATTTGTCACGCCACTAATCTAAAAGAGAGCTTGAAGGCATGACATTTCCTCGTTAAAAAAAATTGCATGCAAAGATGGCTATGATCACCATATTTTTCTTTATAATGGGATGATAATTTACTGTAATTTGAGACCTATGATGGAACAATAGGAGTTTTCATGAGCCGAACCTATTGGACCCTGAGGATCATATACCCCATGTGGTTTTGATGATGACAACACTCGACTAACACTTTAAGTTGAGTGTGTAGGAACCTGTACCAGGATGGTCAGAAAGACTCTAAGTCAGAGAGTCAGGCGAGGGACAAGAATCTGCGTTGGCAGTGGGATGAGAACTTCGGAGGAAGTTGAAGGTCGTGAACTCGACATTTATTGCACAGAGTAAATACAGGCAGTAATTGCTCGCAATAATTGAACGGAGTAAATGCTAGCCTCGCAATAATTGAACGGAGTAAATGCATGGATTAAGTGCTAGCCTCGCAATAATTGAACGGAGTAAATACATGGATTAAGTGCTAGCCTCTAAGTTCGGTGAAAGAGAGACACAAGAGGTGGCACGAACCAAGGGAAGGATAGCAGAAGCTTGAGTAAGCCATCCGTGCATCAAGAGCTAGCCTTTGGAGTGTGGGAGACGAGTGGACGATTCGGGGAATCGTTGGAGGGACTTGTCTCTAGAAGTCGCGATTGGTGATCCGGGATCATCAGGCTTAGGTGACTTGATTTTGTGATAGTTAGCTATACTATTACTTGTGTACGAATAATGTAAGTATTTGTACAGTCTATAGATTAATAAAATAATCTTTAGACGAATTCCGCTGTGCATTGATACTCTGAGGTACACGTACCTGCCAACTAAGTTTAGGTCCCTAACAGTTCCTATACCTAGTTTTGAACTAATCACGATCCTATCAATTGGTATCAGAGCCGCTGGTTCTAGATTTTGATTAGCATTGCAGGTATGTCAGGTGATTCGTTTGCAACCCCTCCAAAACTAAAGGCAGGCGAATATGACTCGTGGGCTATCAGATTTGAGGAACATGTTCTCTCACTGGATGGCGAGGTCTGGCAGATCATCGAGCAAGGTAAACAACTCATCATGGATGATGTAGACAAAACCAAGGAGAAAGCACGAGCTCTTTACACTACTGCGGACTTTAAAAAGCTTCAAAAGAACGCTCAAGCCATGAAGGTACTTCATTCAGCACTAGAACCAGGTGATCTTGCCAAGGTCCTGATCTACACAGACCCGTCAGAGGTCTGAAATGCTCTCAGAAGAATCTATGATGGTTCTGCAGATGTTAGGAGGAACAGGATCCTCACTGCACAGATGAAGTACAACAGCCTTCGTCAAGCTAAGGGTGAATCTATACATGGCTACCATTCAAGGTTTCAAGGGTGTCTGTCAATCCTTTCAAGACTGGGAAAGGAGTATGAGCAATGGGAAGTTACTCATCATTTCCTACAAGGACTTGATCCAGAATGGGATGACATTTCAAGGACTCTGGCTCCCCTTGCTGAGACAAAGAGAATCACATTGGAAGAGCTGGTCTCCAAACTGAAAAGCAACATGCTCATTGAAAAATGCAAGCTCGAGGGACGTGAACCTCAGAAAGGAGCCAAGCAGATTGCACTGGTTACTGAGAAAGGGAAGTCCTCGAAGTCCAAAGGGAGAGAAATTGAGTCGGAAGGAAAAACAGGAGACAAATCTGATTTGGTACTCCTGACTAAGGCACTGAAGGTCGCAAACCTGAGACTCAATCCGAAGGGTTCATCTTCAAAGCGCACTGCAAAGAAGACTGATGAGTGCTTTTATTGTGGCAAAAAAGGTCATTTTGCCAAAGATTGTTGGAAGAAACAGAAGGACAAGTCCAATAAGGAGAAATCAACTGATGAAAAATCAAAAGATAAGAGGGCAATGATCGCTGCATGGGGTGACTCGGAAGAGGACAGTGACTCGGAGAGTCAGTGCAGGAACAAGTCCTCACGAAGGAACTTGTGTCTTATGGCCAAGGAAGGAGGGGGGGGGGGGTCATCTATATCAGAGGTAAAACATTCCTCTAAGTCTTCAGATTTTAAATCACGTGCTGATTTATTGCTCATCATTCAAGGTCTTTGTGATAAATATGATGAATTAACTGATATTATTGCTGAAAAAGATGTTCAAATTGATGAGAAGTCTACCAAGATTCGGCAACTTCAGAGGGAACTTGCTGGGAAACAAAGGGGTGTTTCCAGATTGCAGGTACGTGAACCGGGTGTTAAGGCGAAGGCAAGTGTTCACAGAACAAAGAAGTCCAAATCAGGTTTGAGTTATGGTGATGTTACCATCGCAAGGAGAGCTCAGAAAGCTGGAGAGCCCAGAAGTACTCCACGGGTAAAGGTGGATCTCGGAGATGAGGCTAAGACATATGGTAAGGGTTACCATATTTGGACAAAGTTCGCTCAGGGACAGAGACCAGCCGGCATAAATTTCAGCAAACAAAAGAAAAAGATCTCTGATAAGGTGAATTTCAGAAAGAAGAAGATCTGTTTCCACTGTGGGAAGGAGGGACATTTTGGGGCAAAGTGTGCTGCGAGGCAAACCTCCAAAGACAAGGTTCAGAGACCTGGTGGTTCCATGCAAGGAACAAGTACCCGGAGAGATCCTATTGTCAAATCAAATACTAATTCTTCAAAACTCATTACCTGTGTTGATTCTAATTCAGATAGGAAACCCAAAAAGGCTAAGCCAATTTGGGTTCGTAAGAACTGATTGTTTGTGTGCAGGTGGGGAGAGGAACAGGTCCCTGGTATGTAGCCAGCGGGTGCTCAAGTCACATGACTGGAAGGATGGACCATTTCTCTTCTCTGCAGCAGCATCCGGAGGTTCCATTACTTTTGGAAATAGAAGTAAAGGAGAGATCTTCGGAATAGGTATGGTGAGTTTAAATAAGAAGGTTAGTATTGATAGTGTGAACTTTGTTCACAATTTAAAGTTTGATTTACTCAGTGTATTTCAACTTTGTCAAGGTGGGAACAACAAGGTTGTTTTCACCACTAATGGGTGCTATGTGAAGTCTCTGAGTACAGGTAAGATTCTTCTCAAGGGCACGATTGAAAATGGAGTATACAAGACCGATCTGGATTGGGATCCGGATGAGTACCTCTGCCTGTCATCTAGGATAGATGACTCCAGCTTATGGCACATGCGTCTGGGCCATGTTAATCTGAGGTTAATGAGAAAGCTCCAAAGACTGGAACTTGTCCGTGGTTTACCAGAAGTGGGACATGTACCCGACCAGGTGTGCGTTGCATGTACAAGGGGTAAGCAGACGAGAACCTCATTCCAGCCTAAGAAGGTTGTGAGTACCAGTAGACCTTTGGAGTTGGTGCATATGGATCTATGCGGACCAATGAGGACTCAGACCATTGGAGGGAACAAGTACGTGTTCGTATTGGTTGATGATTATTCCAGTTTCACGTGGACAATATTTTTGTCTTCTAAGACTCAGGTATTTGAGGAGTTCGAAGCTTGGGCCAAGACAGTTGAGACGTCCCTCGTTCAGAAACTCAAGAGTATCAGATCAGATCATGGTACCGAGTTTGACAACGCACAGTTCGTCAGCTGGTGTGCTAGGCAAGGTGTTCAACACAACTTTTCAGCCCCGAGGACTCCACAGCAGAATGGGGTAGTTGAGCGGAAGAACAGGACCCTGGAAAGTGGCCTACCAAAAAGATTTTGGGGAGAAGCAATGAACACGGCGTGTTATGTGCTGAACAGAGCCTACTTAAGGCCGCTTCTGAATAAAACTCCGTATGAGTTGTTGAAGGTACGCAAACCTAACATATCTCACTTGAGAGTATTTGGGTGCAGGTGCTTCATTCACAACAATGGGAAAGATCAACTTGGGAAGTTAGATCCGAGGAGCGATGAAGGGGTGTTCGTAGGGTATTCAGCACATAGTAAAGCCTACAAGGTGTACAACAAGAAGACTAGGACAGTCGAAAAAAGTGTACATGTGGTCTTTGACGAGAGTGTCATGCCAGGGAATCCTGCAGAGGTTCAGCAACCTGTGGAGGTTCGTATCAGACAGGAACCTGCAGAGGAAATCTTTGTGTTAGCACGGCCAGATGCAGATAACACAGAAGGAGTTTGAACACAGGAAGGTGTTGATGTTCCAGCACAAGAGGTTGCTGATGGGGATCAGGAGGAAGCTGATCAGGATCCAGGTGGTGCTGATGAAGGTCTAGCCGAGGTACAGGTACCGGATGAACAGCATGAGGATCAGAGTCAGGTACTTGAACCAGATCAAGTATCTGAGGGTGATAACATTGATGCGGAAGCCATAGGAGATGTGATTCCACTGAGAAGAAGTACTCGGGTTAGTCAACCTAATACTAGACTTCAAGATTTTCAGTGTTATTCTGCATTTCAGGGGGAACAAGTTCAGACTGCGTTCGTGTCCCTGATGGAACCCAAGACAGTCCAGGATGCACTCAAGGATCCCGACTGGGTTCAGGCGATGCATGAGGAGTTGCATCAGTTCAAAAGGAACAAGGTGTGGAGACTTGTACCTAGACCGGACAAGAGGAAGGTGATAGGTACTTGTTGGGTCTTCAGGAATAAGCGAGATGAGAAGGGAGCTATTGTTCGGAACAAGGCTCAGTTGGTAGTACAGGGGTACAATCAACAGGAAGGCATCGATTACGATGAGACCTTCGCACCGGTAGCAAGATTGGAGGCTATCAGATTGCTCATTGCTTATTCTGTCCAGCATGGATTCAAGCTCCATCAGATGGATGTGAAGACGGCGTTCCTGTACGGAAACCTCAAGGAGGAGGTGTACGTGAAGCTGACTCCAGGGTTCGAAGACCCAGAGCATCCAGACCAGGTATATGTTCTTGACAAGGCGCTTTATCGATTAAAGCAGGCACCTAGAGCGTGGTATGAGAGGTTATTAGACTTTCTCATAGCTCATGGATATGAGCGGGGAGCCGTGGATAAGACGTTGTTTCTTCTAAGGACGAAGAAGCATCTCTTGGTGGTGCAGGTCTATGTAGACGACATAGTCTTCGGGTCGACCAGTGAGGAATTGGTCAAGAAATTCACCCAGCTCATGGAGAGTGAGTTTGAAATGAGTATGGTTGGAGAACTTACTTATTTCTTGGGGCTTCAAATCCAGCAGGAGTCAAATGGGACTCGGATACATCAGGAGAAGTATCTGACCGAGGTAGTCAAGAACTATGGACTTGATCAGTCAAAGCCCTCGACTACTCTGAGTTCTACCAGTGTCTCATTGACCAGGGACGAGAGCTCGCCAAAGACAGATCCAACACTTTACAGGGGGATGATAGGTTCACTTCTATACCTAACTGCAAGTCGTCCCGATATAATGTTTAGTGTTTGTGTTTGTGCCAGGTACCAAGCAGATCCAAGGGAATCACATGTGAAGGCTGTGAAGAGGATTCTGAGGTACCTGAAGGGAACCAAGAAACTGGTTATGTGGTATCCGAGGTACAAGTCCCTGACTCTGGAAGGATACACCGACGCGGATTACGCCGGTGATCGGGCTGACAGGAAGTCCACATCTGGCATGGCTCAGTACTTTGGGTCTTGTCTAGTCTCATGGGGGTCCAAGAAACAGAACTCAGTAGCTTTGTCCACAACGGAGGCTGAGTATGTTGCGGCAGGTTCATGTTGTGCGCAACTCCTCTGGTTGAGGAACCAGCTAAGTGATTTCAACCTTCTCTTTGATCAAATCCCTATTTATTGTGATAATACCAGTGCTATCTGTGTTGCTAAAAATCAGTACATCACAGTAGGATGAAGCATATAGAAATTAAACATCATTTTATTAGGGATTGTGTAGAAAAGGGACTTGTTTCAATGGAGACCTGCAAGACTGAGGAACAAGTGGCAGACATTTTCACCAAGCCTCTGAGCAGGGAGCCTTTCGAGAAGTTCAGGATAGCGCTTGGCATGATATCTACTCAGTGAGGTACCTCTAACTTAACCTTCAATGATTGGTTAGAGTAGGGGTAGAGTAGTTATGCATATTAGCCTGAGGTATGGGATCCTATCAACATGTGATAGATTGATTGCATGTCTCACTTCTTGATTAAATGTGAAATTGTCATGTTTGTGCTCGAAATATTTTATTTCTAGCCTATGTGCCTTCCGGATCTTGAACCTTACAAACCGCATGAAGGAAGCGCACCCAGCCACCCTAGCCACATGCCTATTTGAAACTCGGACAATTCACTCGAGGTAAGAATTTGTGTGATTTCATTTGAGTGATTTCAGTTGTGATGCTTTTACATTTTATAACCCTTACGGTTGAGCCGATCCATCACAACGTCCCTTGAGAAGTCTATGGAAAGGCATGGGTATGACATTCACTTGTTCAGGTCAGTGATCAGACCCAGGTACTTGAATTCAAATGTTAGGTATATGTACCAGCAGAGTTAATGGGCGTGTCAGATATCTGTCCAGATTCGAAGGAACTTCAGTAATTATGGCGAAAAAGGGGGAATTCAAAGTTTCGAATAATTACTTCAAGGCCGTAAATTAAGGAGATTTAAAAAATCAATTTATAAGGGCAAAATCAACACTCGAGGAAGAAGCCCTAAAATCTGCCTTGAGTGATTCGACTTCGACACCCATTTCTCTCTCTGCAATCAACAAATGGATTCCGCCAACAACCAGGCCGCGAGTGGAGTTGCTGCATCCGAAAGCTTTGAGAAGCTGTCTCCCGCAGTATCGATGGAAGTTCAAGTCCCCGCTGTGGTATCCGAGGAGTTGGGAGCCAAAACAGCAATAGTCAAAGCTTCAACTCAAGATACTTCAAGTAAGGTCACTGAGTCTCAGTCTCCCATATTGGATGATGTTGTTGTGGAGGTCCCAGAAGGGGACATGGATTTGAATGTTGTTGTGGAGGAGGTCCCAGAAGGGGACGCTATTGTTGGTGATGTTTCTGGGGTTCCAGAAGGAGATGTGGTTACTGCAGAAATTACTGAGGGTTCAGGAGAGAACACTATCAGTGTCGAAGTAAATGAAGGCGCCAAGGCGTCTGCTGAAGTGGAGGATGTGAACCAGGAAGGTTCACAAATGGAAAGCAATCCGGAGAGAAGCACCGGAGAAGGGGTTGCTTCAGAGACACTGCTTCAGAGAACCTTGAGAGAGGTTGAGGAGCTTGGGAAAATTGCTACCCCTAGAACAATGAAGGGAAAAGCAGTGAGGGAAGAGAGCTCAGAGTCCTCTGAAGAGGTCAGAGTTATTGAGACCCCTGCCACATCAAGAGGAACAGCCAAGAAAAGTAGGAGGAAGACCGTGGGGTCTAAATTGAGGATCCAACCTGCAAGAGTCAGCGTTGACAAGAGGAAGAGAGAAGATGCTGCAGGGGATCAGGAACCAGTGCCTACACCAACCAAGGAAGCAAAGGCTCCAAAGAAAGAGATGTTAGAGGAACTTGAATGCACTGAGGAGTGGTTCAAGGAACAGCGCCTTGATGGCATTTTTGAGATGATCAAAGCCCAAGGATGGCAAAATCTGTTTGTGGCTGAGGAGGCTGTCAGCCCTGAAGCAATAGTTGAGTTCTACGAGGACTTGTCAAAAGAAGTCAAGGGTAACATTGTCTACTTGGACTTCAGAATTAGAGGAGAAGAATTGAGAATTTCCAGTCTTGACCTATCTCATATTTTGGGGATCCCACATACCGGCTATGATCACTTCACCAAAGGAGTGTGGCCTGCCGAGGCAGAAGACAGGTATGTGATCCAGGAGAGGATCTGCGGGACAGCCGAACCCGGGAAGGTACCGACAAAGTACATGTCGGTGGAGGTCAAGATCCTCCACAAATTGTTTGTGAACAATTTCATGCAAAGAGGGTCGAAGACAAGTTTTGTACAGCTTGAAGACGTCCTGATTTTGGACAAAATGATCAAGAAGGAGCGCATAAATCTCCCCAAGCTGATCCTCCACCAGATGGAGTACTTAAGCTCCTACAAGATAGAAGGAATTGCCCGGTTCATTAAATGAATTCTCGAATTCCATGAGGTATACGGGAACCCAGAGAACGAGGTTCCTATGGTCAAGAAATTTGAGCCAACCATTTTTAAGAAGATGGGGCTGACTTTTGACATGGAAAGAGGATGGGTTCGTGACCCGGCAAAGCAGACTGGAGATCACGCCGCTGAGGAAGTTCAGGAGGAACAAGTCCCTCAAACTGAAGAAAAAGTTGTCATGGAGCGGAGGCTTCAGAAAATTGAGGATGGAATCCTTGAGCTAAAGGAAGGAATGGCACAGCTGAACTCCGAGTTGGGTGCTGTGAAGAAAGCAATAGACAAGGCAGTGACAGAAATCATCAGGGTTGGGAACCTAGTATCAGGATCAGGTCCAAGTACCTGAATATGAGAATGCCGTACCCATCACTGCCCAAGAACTTACCCATTCCTTGGACCCTCACCGCATTTATCTTTTCTTGTTGAACTCTTTATGCACTTATGACAATCTGCATTTAATTTTGAAGATTGGCTTGCTTTCAATTTTAATTGCATGTCTTGACTAACTCTACTGATGGCTAATATGTTTTAACTGTCTAACCCTTATTTGATGATGCCAAAAGGGGGAAGAGTTAGCGGGGTACCTATCCAGGGGGAATCATGTCAGGTATCTGTTCTTGATATTGCTTACAAGTCCCTGCTTGGGCTTAGGGGGAATTGTTCCCATTTATGATTCAGTGGATAGATGACTAGTTAGATAACTAGGCCTGTCGGTTGATTATCTTATTTTATCTCGTGAGGGTTTGTCATCATCAAAAAGGGGGAAATTGTTGGACCCTGAGGATCATGTACCCCATGTGGTTTTGATGATGACAACACTCGACTAACACTTTAAGTTGAGTGTGTACGAACCTGTACCAGGATGGTCAGAGAGTCAGGCGAGGGACAAGAACCTGCGTTGGCAGTGGGATGAGAACTTTGGAGGAAGTTGAAGGTCGTGAACTCGACAGTTATTGCACAGAGTAAATACAGGCAGTAATTGCTCGCAATAATTGAACGAAGTAAATGCATGGATTAAGTGCTAGCCTCGCAATAATTGAACGGAGTAAATGCATGGATTAAGTGCTAGCCTCGCAATAATTGAACGGAGTAAATACATGGATTAAGTGCTAGCCTTGAAGTTCGGTGAAAGAGAGACACAAGAGGTGGCACGAACCAAGGGAAGGATAGCAGAAGCTTGAGTAAGCCATCCGTGCATCAAGAGCTAGCCTTTGGAGTGTGGGAGACGAGTGGACGATTCGGGGAATCGTTGGAGGGACTTGTCTCTAGAAGTCGCGATTGGTGATCCGGAATCATCAGGCTTAGGTGACTTGATTTTGTGATAGTTAGCTATACTATTACTTGTGTACGAATAGTGTAAGTATTTGTACAGTCTATAGATTAATAAAATAATCTTTAGACGAATTCCGCTGTGCATTGATACTCTGAGGTACACGTACCTGCCAACTAAGTTTAGGTCCCTAACAGTTCCTATACCTAGTTTTGAACTAATCACGATCCTATTAGAACCCATTACAGCTTTGTATAGCGCCAAAAGAATCAAAAGTGGACAAGATCAGACTCCACTACTTCCTCATCAGCTTCAGTCAAGGCCGACCTTCCTTGAGAGCTTTTGAAAAACAGGCCCTCAAAATTGTTCTTTTATGCAATTAGTCTCAGTTTCATGCAAGAACACTTGTCCCAGTTTTTGTCCCAATTCAGTCAAGTACCAAACAGAACAAGAACACACAGGAATGATCACGCAGTTTGGATCGAAACGATCCTACATCTACGGAGCCTCGGGTCCGAAGAGACTCAACTCAAATCCACTAACGAGGCAGCAAGCACAAGATCACCAATCCGATACAACAAGACTACAAGATTTTTTAGCAGCAACAAATGCTCAAGTCTACTAGCTATAACAACAAACAAGGAAGAGACTCCCTGAAGTTGGCCAGAACCAAAGCCTCCAATCTCAGGCCCCAGAGCAGTCGCTACGGATCTCAGCGAGGCGCATAACACCACAACACGGGCTTGCCCTCCACCGCAGCACTCTCCTGCCTTCACAACGCTTCAACACTCACGATACTCGCGATGACAGCCTTGTGCACTCCCGATGCTTTGGAACGAAGATCAATCGACGAAGAAATCGGCTTCTCTTGCTCACGGTTTCTTGTTTCAGAGCAGGAAACCGTGAGCAAGAGAACTCTGAAAAAAACAGATTTTTGTGTGCCCTAGAAAGCTAACCCCTAAAGCTATATATACTACTAACAAAACTCAGCGTTTAACCAGCTAACAAACTTAACTTGGCTAACTAAAACGCTGAGTTTTGATCTAGCCAAAAACAAAACACAAAACTTATTTACCTGCAAACCTGGGTATAAGCAAAGCTATTACAGACCCCAAAAACAACACAAGTTTGGGGTACTCTCAACAATACACCCTCCTAATCCAAACTGGGTTAACAAAAGCTTAAGGAACCTAACAGAGGTGATCAAGCTCTTTAACAATGCCTTCGAAAGCAGAAACTGAGTCGAAGCCTCACACCAGACCTTCATCGGCTCAATTCATCGTCACAATAAATCAAGGACAAGCAATTTGTCCCTACAAAATATAAACTTGTCAGTAGAAGCTGAAAAAAGTAAAAATGAGCAAGACACGCATTCTAATATCTCGGATGCATCAAAGCTCATTAAAACCCTTTTACATTCAGCTAGGTGCCATATGCCATAGAAAAGTTTGGTTTTCACATGGAAAAACAAGCATTTATGCAAGCATAACAGACTTTGGCTATTCATAAGAATATACATAAGGAAGTATTGCATAACACATTCATATTTGCCATATGATTTTTCAATATGCCAATGCAAAGCATAAATAGAAAAATGATGATATGATTCAATGAGCAATATTATAATCACACAAGAATCAATATTCATATCCCTCAAAATGATTTTATGGCAGTAATGTATAAACATATTTATGTGCCCTTCTAAACACATAAACAATATGCAAAAAATCATGACAAAAGCACCACTTTCACATTTAATTTCCAGCAGAACATATATAAGCATAACAGAGTCATACAAGATTTTCTTTGTCACAATAACTCTGGAAATATGCTTACAAATATCAAAACAGGTGTATTCAAAATATCTGGCCAAAATAAGTACAAACTCATTAAGAACAGCATCAAAATTCCCTTTTGGAACAACAATCTTAGGGTCCATATCTCTAACTAATCCATAACTAGTTAAAACATGGCAGTCATTATCATAAGATGCTGAAAAAATCCCCTTAATTGGGGCAAAACCAGATATTGAGTCAGTGTTACTTACTCTTCCTTCACCCATTTGGTGAGGATACATCTTACCTGATCCGGGTGAGCTTTCCTCAAGCTCACCTCCTACCTTTGAGTTAGCAGATGACAGCAAGAAATCATCACTAGTCTCCTCCTTCTCTTGTTGGTCCTCCTACGAAAAACTCATCTCTAAACAAGACAGATTGGTCACACCTTTAAGTGTGTCATTAGACTCAACAATAGAGGTTAGTGCTGTCATAAAATTACATTCATACTTATTGAAGGACAAAGCGTTATAATCAGGGACACTCAAGACATCATAAAGCCCTCCCCTCTCAACACTTTTCACTACAACTTTCCCATTTCGAGAAACTTCCTTCATTCCATTATAAGTATGAACATGGTAGCCTAAATCATCAAAAACAGATTCAGAAAGTATGTTTCTTCTCAAATCAGATAGCCAACAAACATTTTGCACAATTCTAATCATGCCATCATGCATTTTCAAAGGAACATTACCAATTCCTCTAATAGGCAGTGAGGTGTTATTGCTAAGCATAACCTCACCATCATCACACAAATCAAGCTTACAAAACAGATTTCTATGAGGTGTAGCATGCATAGTACAATCAGAATCTAGTATCCATGAATTAGCAACAAAATCAGCAGAAGCAAAAAAGCAATTCATGAGCATAAGCAGCACCAGATTCAATTAGTAAGCTAGACTGTGATTCTTTAGAGGTTTCATTTTTCTCTTTCTCATCTTTTATCCTTTTAAAACAGTTTTTTCTAAAATGACCAATTTTGTTGCAATTGCTTTTCAACAAATTTGTCATTAGGAGAATTCTTACTGAATTTCTTTTGACTGCCATTACTCTTTCCCTTACCCTTAACCATAAAAACTTCAGATTTAGGCTCATCAGGTAAATTGTTTTTATTTTTAAAAACTCCCAATGATTTGTTTTCCTGAATAAGCATTTCTTTAATCCTATAAATGGTCAGTTCAATACCTGTGTATTTCAAAATAGTCCTAATGGAAGATGTATGAATTCATTCTTCTTCTTTGAGATGTACATAATCTGTGCTGTTCTTATCTATCAATCAAATAAATAAATAATACAATTTTAAAATACGGTTTTAAATATCAATTTATATATATACCTTGTCTTGTAAATTGCATCCAGGTTCCTTATTTCTTTGTGCCTAGGAAATATAATACCCCTAATAAATCAAGTTTGCCTTCAATTTGCAAAATCGAGAAGCAAGTGACACTTGCGATCTTAATTCCTTCCTGGATTGGCTGACATTCGACTCACAATTCTTGTGAAAATCTACGCAATTTTTCTCCATAGCTTATCAATCTTTTGCTTGTTGTCGGAAATTGGATCAACGGACTGCCGACAATATGAGATACACAATTATACATCTTCGGCCATGGACCATGAATGAGCCATTTTTATGTAAATGGGACTTTGAAGTTTATAAAAATATAAGAAGTAGAGAGATGAATAAGAGAAATGTAGATGAATTTGTGTGAGTTATGAGTAAAAGAAGTTTGTAATTATAGACTAAATGTTATGAAATTCGAAAATAATTCAACAAATTTTTTAAAATGTTTTTTTCCAAATTTCTAAAAATATTTCCGTTATAAATTAATATGGACTCTTTGATTAGATCTAGATTTAGATGAACGGCTCATAACCGTTATAAGGAATTGGTCAAAAGTGGTCAAAACCAGGTCTAATTAAGTTCAAAATGGTCAAAATTGAAAAAAATTTAGAAATGCGTCCTTCGGCAAATCAAGTTTTCCAAATACGTTCCCTGCAAATAGTCTTCCAAGGATGCCCCGATTGTTATTGTTCCCGGCAATAACATTGCCGGTTTTGTCAAAAACAACCGACGTGTCACTCAACCTGCCATGTCAGCTGCCACGCCTTACCCGGTAGGACTGTTCTCGGTCTCTTTATGAAACCGGTAACAGCATTGCCGATCTCATCTGGAATAAATAGATCTGCGATTTCCTTTTGTTCTCCCACTCGAAATCAATCGGCTCTCTCCCTCCGTCGCGATTTTCGTCTCTTCCAGACCGATTCTGAGCGCAGGATGTGATTATTCGCGTCTAATGACACGTCCACAAGCAGCTTTCCGTTATATTTGCCAGAAAAATGTGTACCATCAATGCACAAAACGGGTCTGCGATGCATGAAGGCCGCAATAGCTGGACCGAATGCCCAAAATACGCGATTAACGACCATACGCACATTATCGTCATCGCGGCTGCGTCGTATGTTCCTGCGTTTGTGTCTTGCAATGCCTGTAAAAAATATGGAAGCTTTCGAAAAGAGTCATCCCAATCACCAAAGATGTTAAGCAAAGCTTGTTGTCTAGCCTGCCACGCCTTCAAATAACGTATTTCCAACCCATAATCCTTGAATATTCTAGCTTTGATTTCCCCGAGTGACAATCTCAACCGTTCACTAATGACGTCACCAATTTCCATGGCAATGAAATGTCTCGTGAGGTGTACATTCTCCTTTACAATAAAATCGGTGTTGCAAATATGGTCGCCTCGTGACTTGGTCACTTCCCAATACTGACGATTTTTTTTTCTTCATGATTCGGATCCTCCAAGGACAATTACTCTCTCCCTCCCGACAGTGAAGAATTAACAAGTGCGAGTCTGACTCTCTTGTGAAATATTCAACGCGGTTCAGGATGGAGTACCTCTGAATCGTGTAGATGGCATCAGCTTTTGTACTGAACGTCGCTTCAACCCCAATTTTCCCGTAATTGGTCTGTCTTCTACCAAGAAACTCGTCATCAGGTTCATTCGCATCTCACGCCGATACATCTATAAATCCAGGGATATCTCATACGAGTTGCGGTTCTGGAACGTTAGGGTCACCCTCTCTATCCATTTCATCTAACAATTCCATCTCGTCCCTATCAAACTCATCTCGTACTGGCATGTCTTGTAATTCGAATGTGGACATAACCATAGGGTCAAATTCAACGTCCTCATTTACTACAACACCTACAAATGATATGATGAGTCATCCGAATTAACTTAATATTTCATAACAAATTAGTGCATACACGCTAAATTTGTGTTTTTAATTATACTTGATTTCCAAAATATTACACATACATATTATATCACTAGATCTAACATATATGACCAGCATTTATCTAACATATGATAACTGCAGTCAATAACCAACAAGTTATGGTACCTTAATTTATGGGAGCCTCGAAATAGCTCGAAAACACAACTTATCCACTGAAAGGAAGATAAGGGAGGGTAAGGGAAAGGATCGCACGGGAGAGAGATGCAGTAGTTGGGGAAATGCAATGAATGAGAAATCAAGATTGAAGGAGAGCCATTTATGGGCAAGATTTTCATTGAGACCGACAATGATATTGCCGGTGTCCTTATTGATCAACTTGGCCATGTTGTTCGACTTTCGGCTGGTAGGCTTTGGACTCATTCTGAGATCGGCAATATCATTATCGGTCTCAGGATGATTCTGCCAAAAGCTGTCGACTGTCGAACAACATGCCCATGTGGATCAATAGGGAGATTGGTAATGCTGTTACCGATTTCATAAAAAGACATGAGACTGTTTTTGATCAAACCAGAAATGACATTGCCGGAAATAATAGCAAAACGCTATTTAGGGGGACTATTTGAAAAACTTCATTTGCCAAACGCCGCATTTCTAAATTTTTTTCGTCAAAATTAGGTTTAATTAGCTTCAAAATTAGGTCTGCAACAGCACCACCACAATCTTATCCCTCCGCAACGACACCGCGAGACAAGAGCATATATCGCTCCAACAACATCTACCGAAGCTCTTCTACGCCGATCAACACCAGCATATTGCTCCAACAACGCTTGCTTGCCGCTGCTGAATTTTGAGACGCGAAGGATTGCGCAGAAGCGCGGAGCGACGAGAGGACGAAAAGCGGGAAGAAAGCGCGAGGAGGATGGAGGAACAGAAGGAGATCTGCTTCGTCGGAGGAGACAGCTAGGGTTTCAGACGCAGGAAAGGGAAATAGGGAGAGAGAAGCAGGCAAGTCCTCCTTGTGCTGTGGCAATATGGAAATAGGGAAAAAGTGAAAAAACAGCAGCTGCTGAAAATCATCTCCGGTGGAGATGCTCTAACAAACCGCTTATGGGATAATCGGTTTGATGCGTGACTTCCCCAGCTCGATTCGAAATTGATAACAAATGCTAAAAACGATTTGTCAATTGACTAATCGAAAAGAGAGGTTGGAGCATGGAGGCAAGACATTTGTAAAAGAACTTTCCTCATTAGAAAAATTGCATGCAAAGATGGAGGCAATATCACCATATTTAATTTGGGAGCTATGATGGAACAATTGATGAGTGTGAGATTGTGTGGGAAACATAACATGCATCCTGAGCTGAAAGTAGGATAAAGTTGAGTCTACCCAGTTTCTCATCAGCTTCAATCAAGCCTGACCTTCCTTGAGAGCTTCTTCATCTTTAGCAAAAAAATGCGAAATACATGCATGGGGTGCAACAAAGCCCGACCTACTCCTGACCAACCTGCTTCCCATCATACATTATACATGCTTCGACCTGCCATTATATGCCGCTGATCCGGCACCGATCCATTGTCTCTTGATCCATGGAGAAGAAGATTTGGCTGAAAGATGAAGCTCTACTGCAGCATCCTTTTCTCTTCATAATTGCACTCTCCTTACTTTTTGTCATCACTGATCCATTCTGCATGGGTCCTGTGGGAGGGCATGAGTTCAAGCCTGTGAAGCACACCATTGCTCCATACCAGCAAGTCATGGACACCTGGCCAGGGGATAATATGAGCAGATTGGGCGAGGGCAAACTGGAATTCACCGACCAAGTCTTCGGTCCCGAGTCCCTCGAGTTTGACAGTCTTGGCCGTGGACCTTACACCGGAATGGCCGATGGGAGGATTGTCAGGTGGATGGGAAAAGATATCGGCTGGGAGAGTTTTGCCACAGTTTCACCCAACTGGTCCGAGGAAGCTTGCGCCAAAGGCGTGGATTCCACCACATACAAGCAGTGGAGGGTTGAGAAGCAATGCGGCCGCCCCCTGGGCCTGAGATTTAACCATGACACAGGAGAGTTGTACATTGCAGATGCTTATTATGGTCTCCTGGTTGTGGGGCCAAATGGAGGCCTTGCTACACCTTTAGTCACCCATGTCGATGGAGAATCTCTCCTCTTTGCAAATGACTTGGATATCCATAAAAATGGTTCCATCTTTTTCACAGATACCAGCAAAAGATACAACAGAGTGTGAGGAGTCTCAAATCCACTGCTGCATTTTTCTTTTTTATAGCCACTGAGATGATGATGATGATGATGATGTTCTGCAGGAACCATTTCTTGATAATGCTGGAAGGAGAAGCAACAGGGAGACTTCTCAGATATGACGTAGCAACTAAGACAACCCACATTGTTCTGAGTGGTCTAGCTTTCCCAAATGGGGTGCAGCTATCCAAAGATCAGAGGTTCATCCTGTTCACAGAGACTACTAATTGCAGGTAAGGATAAGGAAATGGTTGATTTATTTTCAGCTCTGATTTTTCTGATCCTGGGATTGATTGACTGGCAGAGTAATGAAGTACTGGCTGGAAGGTCCAAGGTCTGGAGAGGTGGATGTGTTGGCCAACTTGCCGGGCTTCCCGGATAATGTGAGAGTGAATGATAAAGGGCAGTTCTGGGTAGCCATAGACTGCTGCAGAACTAAAGCACAGGAGGTTCTAGCTAATTATCCATGGATAAGGAGCATATATTTCAGGTTACCGGTGAGGATGAGCTACCTGGCCAGGCTGATGGGGATGAAGATGTACACTGTCATATCTCTAATAAGTGAAGAAGGTGAGATTTTACAAGTTCTAGATGACAAAGAGGGAGCAGTGATGAAGCTCGTAAGCGAAGTCAGAGAAATCAACGGCGTGTTGTGGATTGGGACTGTGGCTCATAACCATATAGCAACTCTTCCTTATCATTCAACTTGACTTCGCTTCTCTCATTACCCTCTCCCAAACAGTGTCTTGAGGAGCACTATAAATGACGCCAAGTTCCTTGTTGTTTTGGATCCTTCTCTACTATAACCATCACAAATATGATGTTTTAGGAAAGATCATGAAAATTACTTACTTAACATCGTGGCTCAAAACATTTGTTGAAAGAAAACTCTTGACAAAAAAACCGCAAGAAGTTGCAACAGCATTCTACGGTGTTAGAAGCTGGAGCAAGTTTCGAAAGCTGACAACCGATCACAAGAAGTTGCTACAACATTCTGTGAAGATGCAAAGCTGGATCAACTTGGCCAATCAACACTGTCTCGATCTGAAGTTGCACGGAGAGCACCTTAAGTGTAGCGGCCGTCTAATCAACCGGCTTGAAGACTCGCCAGTCGCAACAAAATTATCAACGGTAGGCTGAAAGAGCTTGGAGGAAATCAAATTTCTAAATTGGTTTTAGGAAATCAAATCTCAACAAACTTGCAAGAATCTAGGAGAAGATCCAATGTGCAAAGAGTATTGGAAAGATCTGCGAATCCTAAGGGAATTACGATTCCTATGTTTGATTAGTACGGCGGCTATATATGTTAGTGCAACACACACACACAACCACGGAGAGATACGCATAAGCAAAGAGCGAGAGCTAAAGGCTGGAGCGCAGCTATGCTTGATCTAAGAACTTCAACTGGAGCGTAGTCTTGTGAAAGATCAAGTACTTGCTTTAGAGCATAGTCGCGGAGAGGAGCTATCGCGGACTGTCGAAGATCAAAGCAGATTTTCCAGATATTGACAGGAGGTCATCGATCAAGGGGAGCATTGCCAGAGTCAGGAGAACTCGTGGAGGTCCGACTGCTGAGTAGGGAGTGCTTGGAGAGTCGTGGACAGAAGTTACAGCAACTTGACAGAGTAAGTTGCTATAACATCCGCTGTAACACATTGTTTTAGAATAGGGTAAGTCTGTTTGATCAGAGTTGTAGCGTTCCACCACTGGAATGTGTTGACGGTGAATGCTAGTCTGCGTGATGAGACTGAGGTAAGATTCTAGCTAGGTTAGAAGTAGAGGTTAAACTTGCGTAGACTGAGTTTTGGAATCCTTTGTAATTTAACCGTGATGGTGGAATCTTGAGAACTAGAGAGAAATCCTCCCCAGATGTAGACAGTTTCCGAACTGAGTTACAAAAGTTTCTGAGTCTTATAGGTTCGGCCGAAGCAAAGAATTTCCGCAAGTGACACAAGAGGTTGCTATAGCAACCTGCTGTAATCTGTCACCAGAATCGCGTATAAATTTCATACCTACTTGGTAAGATGATAACCAAGGAGGGGGGTTTGATAGGTGCGTCCGGCATACGGGACGCGATCCCTTTTGTGGTAACGCCTGAGTGACCATTAATTATGTTTAATAGCATTTAAGGTTTGATGCCTCCTGAAGTTTAAGGTGGAGGCAACGCCTGGTGGTTTAATAATATTTAAGTGCATTAACGAGTTCTAATGGTTTTAAGAGCATTAACGGGTACTCAGGCATAACACCAAATGAGGCGTCGCCTCGCTTAGAAGCAATTAGTCAAAGTAAGTTTTTTGTGCAATAAGTGTTGTTCAACGGTCTTTGTATCATGGTAAGCGGTTGATTAATATGGCCAACAGCGAAGGGAGGCCAATAATGCTTTGAGGAGATCGTCTAGCAAGCCTCGACTCCTCCTTATCTGATTTTATTTAATTTAGTTAGTTTCAGTAGTTAATTTCTTTTACTTATTCATAAAATTATTGCAATTTTGCTCAACAATCTTAAAGAGTTATCGTGCGATAGGAAATTATATTGAAGTTACCAATTATTTTTGGATCTTGAAGACCTGGTGGTTTGTTTTTGGACCGAGGAAGACAATCGGCACTCTGACATAAGGTTCAAGATCTAGACGGCGAGAGCTAACGTGGTAGAACATGGTAGGAGCTCGAAGCTGAAGGCACCCTCCAAGAAGATTAGACCAAAGGGGAAAGCCTTCAAAAAGAATCAACAATCCAAGTTTATGGGTAAATGCTTCAACTATGACAAGGTGGGTAACAGGGTGGCTTACTACAAAAAGGCGCAGAAGAAGAAGAGGGAAGCCAAAGTTGAGGTGGATACAGAGTTTCAGGTGGCGGTGACACGCGAGCTCAACCTGGTGGATTCAAATCCCAAAGAGTGGTGGCTAACATCAGAGCAACCCGCCACATCTACTCAGATAAGAAGATGTTCTCCATGGTAGAGCTGACTGAAGCTAGAGAAAAGTTGTACATGGGCAACTCTGCCACCTCCGAGATCAAAGAGAAAGGGACGGTAGTCCTGAAGCTGATCTCGAGGAAGTAGTTAAAGTTGACAGAGGTTCTGTACGTGCCCGACATACGAAAGAATCTTATTTCTAGAACATTGTTGGACGACCATGGATTCAATATGGTATTCGAGTCTGAGAAAAATATTCTTAGTAAGAATTGTATGTATGTGGGTAGAGGTTATTTGAAAAATGACATGTGTCAGATGAATATAACAGCCATTGTATCCAAAATTATTATCAATAAAGATAAATCTTCTATTTATTTGTTTGAATCTTCTAATTTGTGACATAATAGATTATGTCATTTAAACTATGACACAATAAAGAAACTGACGAATTTGGAGTGTATACTCAAATCTCAAACAGATTCCAAACACAAGTGTGAATTTTATTGAAGCAAAATTAACAAGAAATTCTTTTCAAAGTGTTGAAAAAAAAATTGAACCCCTTGAATTAATTCATACTGATCTATGTGATTTAAAATTCATGCTAACGAAAGGTGGTAACAAGTATTTTGTGACTTCATAGATGAAATTTATTGTGTGTTTGCTTAAAAGCAAAAATAAGGCAATTGAATATTTTATCGTGTCCAAAATGGAAGTTGAGAATTAACTCAAAGAAAGAAAAAAAAGGTTGAAAAGTGACTGTGAAATTGAATATGTAGTGAATAGGGAAGTCTTTTTCCGTACTCTTAATTTGTTTTCTTGAATCTTCTATCCAAATCTTATTTTATTTCTAAGAACGATACACTCGGATCAAGTTTGATTACGGCAAACATTTCTTGTTGAATAAATCTTATTCTTGCATTCATAATCATTTAATTAGAAATTATAACCCTTTGATTTAAATAATTAAACAAAGATATAGTCTTACATTGTATAGAAACGTGTTTGCTCCTTGGATCAACACTTGAGCTTACTAGTTCTTATATATTCTTTTGATTGTAACTTCACCATCTCAAACGTAAAATGATAATTATAAATGATTAAAAATACGAATATAACCGGTCATACCAAATCTTAGGATCTGTTCTTTTGACATTAATTATATACTTAAGTACTTACAAATTTAATTACAAAAAATAGGGCTTTAATAGATGTGGAAGAGTTGAGCATTTAATGTAATTGAACTCAAGTGAGAGAGTCTGAGTTGATGAAGAATCCAAACCGAGATTCTTCTCGAGGAATGCAAAAAGTAATTAACTTGTAAATATCTAAGATAATTCTAGGGTTAGTCATTTGCTTCTAATCTGTTGTTTAGACCTTAACTTATGTTTAACTTAATTTAATTTAATTTAATTTACTTTAATTTAATTTAATTTAATTTAATTTAACTTAACTTAAGTACTTTTACAAACATATTTTTATGGTGGTGGTGTGGTTGGGATGGTGGGTTGGGGTTGTGGTGGTGGGGGTTGTGGTGGTGGTGTGGTTGGGGTGGTGGTGGTGGTGGTGGTGGTGGGTTGGTGGTGATGTTGGTGGTGGTGGTGATTAAGATTTTCTTAGCTAGTTCTTTTCTACAAAAGGCTGATTAAGCATCACACCAAGTAAGGTGAAATAATTAAGTTTGTGACAACATTATAAAATCATCTATTACAATGTCCCGGATTTGAGTTTCAAATGGTCAAACTAATGATTTGTTTTTTGAATTGATTTATTTACTCAAATACTTAATTTAACTCAAAGAACCGACTAGCCATGACGAGGTTCTGCTTGAAATTGACCACATTATATACCCGTCCGAGGAGTGGTAATCCCTAAATTGGTCTGTAAATGCCTTGGTCCATTACACAAGTCTTGAGGTCACATATCTCAGCGACTCATGTGAACAGTTGTAGCAGCTCCTGAAGGCGGATGCATGTTTTTTTAATTTACCGTACACTCGCTGTTCAATGTCATCCTGTTAGCAAGGTAATGAGTTCAAAGGCGTTTAAGTATGAACAAACTTTTGGTCATTAAGCCACCTCTAGAAACAGATCTACATGAAATGGAAACAGTTGAGCACGGCAGGAAATGTCACGACTAGCTCCAGAGATGGTATGACGGATTAATTAATTATTCACCGTCTCCAACTGGACTGATATCAAATGAGGTTTTCTATTGCGTCTTTCCTGCCATCACAACAGCCTGCTGAGAGACTTGATGAGCAATTTTAGATTACGCCTTGTGTTCTCGTCTCCAGTGAAGCCCAATACATCAGAGCTTATATTCTGCAGTGCGCAAATAGAGATATATCATCACACATGCATTTGCTGTCACATATTTCTACATATGCCTAAAAAATTAGTAGTGGCAATCCAGATATCACGGGGATCAGAATCTTACTTCAATATTTTTAAGCGTGAATATGAGTGAGTAAAGTGATTTCTGTATTAGCTCAGTGTTTTCAGGTGTCATTATGGACGAATGTACCCTTCTGCAAGACAATAAGAGAGAGTGAACATATGATATTTACGAAAAAGAGCGAAGACATGGAAATGATCCTTTCATGCGACATACAGTTTTTAGCTAAGTGATTTTACTTGTGTTGATTAATTATAACAAGTTAGAAGTGTAAAAAAAGAAACGAAGGAATTGAAGGACTAAGCAACTGATCCTCCTAGGCTACTCCCATGAAACTCTACCTGAAGAGAAAAGGCCTCTTTCTAAGATTAATAATTGGGTTTCTGATCTTATAATCAATGGAACTCACAATCAATTTTCATTCGATAAAAGGCTGCGCAAATATTCATAATATGACACCCCAGCTGAAGGTATTAGTCAACGAAGGATACGGTACCTCTCCACAAGTAACAATGTACAAATTTGGCTATAAAACTTGTAATCTTTGACACTCACAACGGAGGTCATAAATTTCACAACTGAAATGATATAGAATTTAATACAGATGATCCTAATTATCAAGATATTGAATCCAACATTTCCTTTAGTCTGTTATATGTATAAGTGATTAATGTCCTTCTTCTATGTTAGAGAAAGTTCAGTTCTCACATTCAGCCAAGATACAGACTTATTAATTCACATCCATACTTAAAAGCAAATTTACATATTATATTAATTTTGTAGAAGTTCATAATGATACAAAGTGACAACTTTCATACATATTTTAGATAATTCTCTGTCTGGATCAGCTATACCAATTATTCTCTCTGACAGAACTACAGCTGGCACTAAACGTGATAAACTCAGTGCAAACTAGAGTTACCTCAGATCTTCTGACATGCAGGTGAGGCTTCTGGTCAAAGTATCCACCTCCTTCAACAAACCACTGTCACGAACCTCAGCGATCAAAGGTTGAACATCTTCAGACATGGCTTGAATCTGAAACATCACTACATCAAATGTAGAATAATGCATGAGAGTTCAATGTAAGTGATTAACTTATTATTTTCATATCACAAAAATTAAAATAAAGATGTCTTCCCATATTTGTGGAGAAACCAAACGGATAAATGCAGAAAACCAAAGAAGGTTACATCATAGATTAAACTTTCCAAAACAAAAACATAATGTTACATTATCAGCTATCACTGTCTGAAAACAAATTTGAGAAATGCCCAAATAATTATATAAAAGTAGTCGCTGCTACACAGTCATAAATTAGGACTTTTCAACTATCATCACTATTGTTATTTGTGAAAGTAATAACTTCAATAGGAAAGTGGTTAAACATTGATGATAATGTTCCATCTATGCCCAGCAAATTAAGGTAAACCGCATTTGATGTACACCCAAATGAAAACTTGATGCGATTCAATGCGATTAATAAGTAAATGTAATTTTTTGAAGACTTAACACTTGGTGAGTGCCATCAGTTCAGAAAACCATGAGATAGAACACAGGTTAGAGCAATCATAGAAGAAAATCCAAAAAGTCACCACATAAGATTATATACAATCACAGTAAGCTTAAAATGATAGAGTATTGAATTTAAGCATTAAACATATGCCAATTTTTGAGCTGTCCCTTCACTCAAACTCATTATTATTTTTGATATTCTAGCAGAATTAATTACCATGACACCCTCCGACATTTTCCTTAAATTTCAGGGAAACCCAACCACTAGAGACAAGAGAACAATCATCTTCCTTTTAAATTGATTGGAAAAGGCAAGGTTAGAGATCCCCTCAGATAAAGGAAAACACTCATTTTCAATCACTCCACGAATGATGCTACATGTGTTCTAATTGTTTCCTTGATTTGTGGATGTTATTTTGTTGTTGTATAGTTCTGTTCTTTCAAAAAAATCCAGATAGATATATTAGCATGTAGAGTGAACAAAAGAAACTTGGCTGGTAAATAAAGTGGCTAGCCTAGGAACTTATATAACAATCTCAAACTCCTAGCAAATTTACAGAAGAAGGTAAGGACACTCATATTTACAGCTTTAAATGAGACAAAAAATTAGATAAAAATAATACATCACACCTTTGCAAGCAGTGGCTTTGCATCTTCAATAACAGCTGCCACTCGTTCAGCCATGGCATAGCTATTACCCACACCTATTGCCTCCACTTCACGTCCAATTCTGGTAAATATCCCAACCAATTCATCCAGACTGACTCCTTGGTTTCCCTTTATCTTCTGTCTATCACATACAATTAAACCCTCTTTATCACAATCCATATCAAGGGGACCAACTAAGGGTGTCGGGATGGGTTCCTTAGGTGTAATATCAATCATAGTTTCCATGAGCAGACCAGATTGATTCACTTCAATCAAAGAGTTCCTTGGTATGATTATTTTTGCATCTTCAACCTACATATAATGCAGGATTAGCATGTAGAAATGTTCATACATATATTTACAGTAGAAATAACAGCATACAATATGTTTTTTTCTTTTGAACAAATTTAAACAAGAAATATTCCTCTAACAATGCATAATTCAGGGATATAGCAATGCAGACCTCAACTACAGCTTCTATATTTCTCAGGGATGGATTTACACGTATCACATTGCCAACAGTAACTCCTCTAATCCTCACAGGTGTGCCTGTGCTAATACCACAAGCCTGGGGAAACTCCAAAACGGCCAAATACTTTTGAAATTTGGATCTCAACTGAAACCCCCTAAGCCAAGCCAAACTGAGGGCTAAAAGAACTGCTCCAGATACAAGAAACAACCCAACCCCACCTTCCCAAATACTCCTTCGACCGAAGCCGAAATCGTTAAGTGGACGCAGCGTCTTCCTCCAAATATTCCGTGGTACATCCAGAAAAATTGCAAGAGAAGATTTTGGTTCGGAAGGCACTACTGGGTGCTGGCCATCAGCTGATGAGGCCCTCACAACAAAAGGCCTCTTTACAGGTTTCGGAGGAAGATACGGCAAACTATTCCCATAACTCCGAGGAAATGTACTGGGTAGAGCAGATGGGCAGGATGAAAACTGAATCAAGGCCTTCCCCAGCATTCTGAACCAAGCCACCCAGTTCAAATTTTCAAACTCAAACTTCTTGTCACCAGTCAAGGACACCAATGGCAAATTAACACCCCAAGTACTCACAGACAGCTGGATTATCAACACAGAACCTGTACCAACATACAATCTTTAACAGGAATTTTACCAACACTGGATCAAAATCCACTGGCCATCAAGGCCTAAATATATATAAAAATACACACAGCGATTCCCAAAATAACAACTGACAGTACCTAAACTATATTAAAACCATGATCCAATCTGCCGTCAGAAAAACGACTAATTACGCAAAATAATACTAAAATCAATTCCACTCATCTTCAAGCATTTAAAAACGATATTGAGAAAAATACAATCTGTAAATGATAAATTCGAATCGACCGATATCAAAGTAAGGTGTGTAGGTAAGCTGAGCGGTAAACAGAAGAGGGTTTAGGGTATGAAATTATTCGTTCGATTGAAACTAAACTGAGGATTGTTTATGTTGGACAAAATCAGTAGAAATTGTGAGCTCAGAAAGCAAGGAAAACAGGAGGAGGAGGAGGGACAGACGCCATCATCTTATTGCCCTGCAAAAATGCTCACCGTCGCGTCGTGGTCGAGCTAAACTCAAAATGCAAGAAATGTCTCGTTAGAAACTCGTGAAAACGACTACGAGGGAGGGGCCGATAAGGAGGCCTCGGCCAGGCCCAATTTTGGAGCCCAATTTACTGTTCCGCATTTTTTATGTTTAAAATATATCAATTTTTTTGACGATTTTCTATTATTAATTATTTTATATTGAATTATAAGAAGTAATATAAAATTCGGTTGGTTTGAAATTTAATTAGCATAGTTACAAGCTAATAGAAAATTCTGTCCAGGTGTTGGATCATGTGTTTCTTCTATCTACTTTTGATAACATTTTTTCAAACTTGTAAGAACAAGAAATCCAAAATAGGTCATCATCAACCAACTCGATACCTCTCCAGACTCGGAGAAGGTTATATAAGAAGAAGCTAGAGGGACATGTCGGACCTAGCTAGATTTTGTTTTAACTCTTTGTTTCAATATCCATCTATTTGATGATTTATATCAAATTTTAAATATGATAGTTGATGAAATGTAACACAACTCGCACAGTTTATGACATAGGGTTTAACCAAGACTGAGGTACAAACCATGCAGAAATTAACTTTGCAGTTTTCGAGCAATTTAACAAATACTATCATAATCAAGTGAAATAATTCGATTTATTTTCGAACCGTGATCGATTCCGTTCAATCATCGGACCCAAGCGCGCATAGCCATACAAACTCAAACCCTCTGACTTGCATATGAATCTTATTTCTGAATTTCTGAACACATATTCGAATTTAGTGAAATTTTGCATTATCATTTTCTCCTATTATGTTTTATGCTAAATCCCATGAGTAACCAAACAGAGCAGATTAAGTTATAGTGATATGGATCCGCAAGGTGACCTTCAAGAACACCTCGATCAAGGAGCTAAGTATCAAGGAACCCGCTGCCCACATAAGCTGCCTATGTCCCATGATAACCAAAATGCAGCACTTGAAGAAGAACCACCGAGCCACCAAAACGCCGAGTATCAAGGGGAGCCACCAAGGAAGCTAAACGCAACAGCTCAAGGACGAAACTCAGCCGTGTCACATGCTACCATTGCTGCCCAAAAGGCAGCAGCTGAAAGGGGAACATTGGCTGCTCAAAACGCCAAGTTTAGGGGGCTGCAAACAAAGGAGTCAATGCTAGCATTCAATGAAGTCTCAAGGGCCATAACTCCCACGGAACATGCACCAACGGCCAACACCTATATTAAGCAAGTGCTTAATGCTCCCCATACGGTCTCCCAATGCAATAATGAAGATCCCATTACTTGACCGGCCAAGAGAAGCACAAGGAGAAGGAGGTTCATGGATCACCTATGGAGAGGAGCCGGAGTAATGGTGACCTTTATGAGGGCCAAGGTGACCCCTCGGCTGACCTTGCCCTATAAAAGGCCACAAGCTCCTCATTGCTATCCATCAAGAAGAATATCCGAAAGCCAAAGAGCAAACATATCTCTTGATCGTCTAGCATAGGGTAGAAGTTAGCATATTTGTTCATCTTGTGTTACAAGGGGTGAACATCTTATATCCATTGTAATACTCATTTTGCAACTTTATTTTAGCAATAAGACATAGTTGATTTTGGAGTACTTTCCTTGTGTGGTGCTCTCAAAATTCGACCACACCATCACCATCTCCATCTCAAAATACATCCACCTCCATCCCACTTCCCTACATCATATCCATCTCATCTCATTTCCACCACCACTCAGATCTACATCCATTTCCACCTCTTTTCTATCCATCATCATCACCATCACAAGATTCGCACATCACCATCACCATCCCAACTCATTTTCATCTCAAAATCCACCATCTTCCGCACATTTCAGCAAGTCTCGCGCCTCAACCATACATTAGCAGCCGCGTCGCGGACTGCTAAAGTACGTCCGAGGCGCGCAGCTCGCTGTCCCGGACTTTGTCCCACCAAGATCCGCACAACTTCACGTTTCCGCAAGCAAGTCCGAGTGAACCAGCCCCAAGGTTCTTACCATATAGATTTCATAGAGAGAGAAAATGTATTTCTCAATAATATTTCTCTCAAACATTCGAAAATCGGATTAGAAGTAATAAGCTTTGACCTCTATTGTTGTGATTCTTGACTACTCAATCTCACTTTCTTGTATGGATTTGTGAACTCAAATTAGCCTAAAATCAAACCTATGCATACAAACCTAATCCGAGTTCATCCTAATCAATTCAAGAAAACTAGAACACAATAGAGGAACGATTGACACTTGATTTTTACCGTAGTTATATCCCGAAGGGTTTAATCCACGTTGAGCTCTGGGATGCTCGATCGATGCACTATAACTCCCGAAAAACACTGTCCGGAACCGATGAAAGTTGCAACAATACCCATTAGTACAAGCACAGCCTTAAGCACACTCCATCTCTCACAACCTCACACAAATCTACTATGCTCTATTTACAACCAGCCCCAATCCGCTGAACCTTGAACAATACAGAACAGAAACCCTCAAGAAACACAGAGGATGCAAGCAAGAACGAGATGAGCATCGATCGAAGCTTTTCTGAAAAAACCCTAGATTTGAATTTTCAGCAAAAGAAATGATCTCTCTCACTTCTCTATAGCATGCTTTTATACTTCTCTTCTCAATTAATCCCACCTACTCATCGCTTCTCCCTTCAACGGTCAGAGCTTGTCACACATAAGCGAGACTCTTCTGCTGAGGTGGACCTTTCCTTCACTTGGGCTACTTACCTTGATCCCATGAATCCCACATCTTTCTATGTGACCTGGGATTAGATGTATTAGACTTGTTGGAATTGAAGGCAAGGAAGACATACTTTAAATGAGCAAAAACTGTAGAGCTTAAAGTATCAAAGACTGAGATATAAAATTTAATGTAACCCTAAGCTTCTTCATCTACCTAATAACAAGTTATATGTTTCCTCTTCCTTTTCTAGTGAGAAGAATGAGCTTACAGTGGAAGTGGAGAGCAGGTATTGGTTCTCTTCTGTCAGGTGGCACCAGGAGTTCCCCCAAACACTTCAGTGGATCGCAAACTGGCGTTCCAGTGAAGTGTTCGAGGAAACTCTAGGGGGCAACTAACTTACTTAAAATAACTCACTACTCGATCTCTTCTTCTTGGTTTGAACTTGTAGATGTTGTGTTATATATATTTGATGCGAGAAGGAAAAAGTAAGATGCATGACTGCTAATCATACCGAAGGACCTGAATGTGGCCTTATTCATGGGAGATATTAGAAACCACGAATCATATTTTAGGTTTAGTGGACGAATGAATGAATGAGCATCTCTGCACACATGTCTTTCTTTCGCCTTTACTAGATAGAGTAGAGCATATATTTTCACACCATCATAAACTTCATTAAGGCAAATAAGTTAGTGTTGGATCGTTAGTTAGCTGTTTCTCCGAGGTAACCGAATTGTGTGTTACTCGACAGATATATCAGCAACGAAATATTAAATGCAGAAAAAATAAAACGGCTTACTCAACGAATTAGAGTGGAAACCTCAGCACCAATCAAGTAACTGAGTAAAACCACTACCTTCTAGTATTCCCTGGAAGGATATAGGAAATGGTTTCCTTCTGTATTTACGATATGTTTTGCCGAGTACAAACGACTAAGTTACTCATTAGTACACACAATACAAAGTCTAACTTATCTTTGATACTATCGGCGCAACCCAACCCTCGAGAAAATTTATTTCACTCTCGACTTGACCGTCCGAGTTTATCCGACGCTCTAGCTCGCCTATTTATAGCTTTTGCGAATCCAAGGATATCTTGGCTTGACCGCTAAGAATATATTTGATTGATATTTTTTAGTCATTTATTTTTTACTTCCAAATCAAGATCAAATTTCTCCAACAACCATATATTTGATTATCTCTTGTTTAAATAGGGAAACTTTTCTAATCAAATTAGATTCGTTTCCAAATTCATCAAAGAGATACATTTGTTGTTATCCAGAATATATCATATAATATATTCCGTATTTGATAACAACTTCCCATAAGGTTGTCCTCAATATATTTCGGATCTTCTTTAAATATTTTTGATGATTCACCTGAACATTCTGCTAGAATTTGTCTTTATTTGTCTTCTTGTATTAAATGCAACTTAAGATCTCTTTCCTGCACATTTGTTGAATTTATTAGTCAAGTGTTTCTAATAATCAAAACCTTAGGAATCCAACAATTTCTCCCTTTTGATGATGACAAACACTCCTTCGATAAACAAGAAAAACACACAATACAAAAGAATATGATCATGAAGTGCGCCATGTTTCACAAGTGTCTTATTCAATTCCTATTATGTGTAGCATGTCTGATCATTCTCTATTAGTTGTAGCTCCGATCAGTTCCCCCTCAGAAAAACATGTGTATAGATTTGGATATTTTGCTTCCCCCTCAAAATATTCATTCCTTGTTTAACTTCCCCCTTTTGGCATCATCGAAAAGAAATCGTGAGTACGAAGTTAAAGACCACAGCAAATTAGAAATTCATTTGTCAGCCACATTTGGGTGTCATACGAAAAGGCACCAATCGCAAGTTTAAAATGACATTTCATAATTGAATGAAGTTTAGAACTGATACATACGTATGCTTTTCATAACCAGTCATTGACGGAGTTTAACAGGGAACACACATATCAATTTAGGGAAGTCATACCTAGCTCTAGACTCAGTTTTTTCAAAAGGTTCTCTATTCAGTGCTTTAGCGAGTATGTCCGCTACTTGTTCGTCTATATGACAAAAGCTCATGGTTATCAGACCCTTCTCACACAATCATGCAGAAAGTGATATCATATCTCAATATGTTTAGTACTTGAGAATTGAACAGGGTTCTTAGAGGTGTTAATGGAACTGGTGTTATCACAGAGTATAAATGATTTATCAATATTTACACTGTAGTCACTTAGCTATTGTCGCAACCACAGAAGTTGTGAGCAGCATGCAGCAGCGGCTACATATTCGGCTTTACCGGTGGAAAGGGCTATGGAATTCTATTTTTTTGATCCCCATGAGATGAGGCAGGGGCCCAGAATTGAGCAATTCCTGAGGTGGACTTCAGATCAGTTCTGCTTCCAGAACAGTCGGCATCAATAAATTCAGCAAGTCGCAGGTCTCCCACTCTAGGATACCACAAGCAAAGGGCACATGTACCCTTCAAGTAACACAATATCCGCTTTACCGCTTTCGCATGTGTTTCTTTTGGATCAGCCTGAAAGCGTGCACACAAGCAAACACTAAACGTAATGTCAGGTCTGCTAGTTGTTAGATAAAATAATGATCCGATCATTCCTCTATATAGAGTCGAATCCATAGTGGGGGAGCTCTCATCCTTTCCGAGGGACTCATTTGGTGACATTGGGGTGTGTATGTTTTGGCGCTATCCATACCGAATTTTGTGAGTATTTCCATGATATATTTTTGTTGATGAATGCGTGTGCCGTCTTAGCCTTGTGCCACTTGCAATCCAAGGAAAAATTTAAGCTCGTCCACCATACTCATTTCGAGCTCACTTGTCATGAGTTTGGTGAATTTCCTGACAAGACCATCATTACTGGATCAAAAAAAATATCATCTACATATACCTGTACCACCAAAGTATGTCTTCCTTCCCTCAGAAAAAAACATAGTCTTGTCTATCTCACCACGTACATATTCGTGGTACAGCAAGAACTGAGATAGCCTTTCGTACCACACTCGAGGGGATTATTTTAGTCCGTAGAGAGCCTTGTCAAGAATGTAAACATGGTTTAAATGAGAGGGGTCACCAAAATTTGATTTCTCTTGTTTAAATAGGGAAACTTATCTAATCAAATTAGATTCATTTCCAAATTCATCAAAGAGATATATTCGTTGTTATCCAGAATATATCCCATAATATAATCTGAATTTGATAATAATTTTCCATAAAGTTAGCGTCAATATATTTCAGATCTTCATTAAATATCCTTGATGATTAACTCGAATATTCTGCTAGAGAATCTATCTTTATTTATCTTCTTGCATTTAATGCAACTTAAGATCTCTTTCGTGCACACTAGTTGAATTTATTGGTTAAGTGTTTGTGTTGAACCCTTGTGTTTTGGTGATGACAAACACTCGACTAACAAAGAATAATGAGTGTGCGGGAAAAACACAAAGTGGGCGATTGAGTTCCGCCTCGGGGAAGGCAAGAGGGAACTCATGAGGGAACATGATGACGGTAAAGTCAGCATGGTTCTAGAAACAAGGCGAGACACGAATCAGGAAAGAATCTAGCATATATTCGAATATCCTTCAGGGATATTCGAATGCATCTATTAGATCTCCAAGATTTTCTCTTAATTTAAATAAGGAAACAAACTTGATTTGCTTTCCTTATCTTAAATAAGTGATATCTGATTGAGATTTGGATTGAGGCAGATTTGGAAACCTGAATGCTAGCGTGCAAATCAATTGCATCAATCCAGGGTATCCGGGAGATCACATGCTGCTCTTTTAAATAACCAAGATAGAGGTTACGAAAAATGGTCTTCGAGGAAAACAAGAACGGAGCGAGCACCAAAAAAGCAATACGTGAACTCTGAGATCTTGAACGGTCAAGTTCAAGGTGGAAGAAGAATTGTCCGAGAGTTAGAATGAGTGAACGAGAGACAAAAGAATAGCTTAGGCGTTGGGGCGATAAGTTGTTCGTTTTGTACTTGACAAGAGATCTAAATAAGCGACGATCTGCCTTTCACAAATCCTTTCAGCGGATACTGGAAGGTAATGGTTTTACTCAGTGCTCAATTAGCATTGAGGTTTCCACTCTAAATCGTGAGTATTCGTATTTCTTATTATTTTTATTATTCTTAATTTCGCTGCTGTTATTGAGTTACCCGCTGCATTATCTCTCGGGTAACACGATCTGAACTTTCACTGCAATACCTCTCGGATAACCCAAAATTAAGTTACTCAAGAGGGAACGCTGACTAACCCAAAATTGAGTTACTCAAGAGGGAACGCTGACTAACGATCCAACAGTTTGTAATCATTAAAACCTCCAACAATTAGATATATGACATAAATAGAACACCTGAATGCGTTAATGTTCAGTGTTCTTATTCGTTGAGCCCGCAAGATGTTGATCCCCACCTTGCAATGTCGTTAGGTTTGGTATTGAAAGGAAGTAGTCAAGAATCAAAAACAAATGGTGGTGTTCAAATATGCAAATTCCCACTTTTATCGTCTATAAGTTCCAGCAGCAGCAAAGTACAAATTTTCCAAAATGAGTTTCTAGAAAGTTTACGGAAACGTTTAGACCCGGACCCAGTTGGACTTTTTTTTTTTTATTATTATTTTAAATTTACACTAACTATTACAGGCGTGACCCGACAATGAAATTCTAACACTAAGCTAGGCTGGACTCATTTGACAACGTCTGGACAGAACAGGATCAGGCCTGCCAGGAGGACTGGTAGAAAATGAGCTTCTGAAGAGGTCAAGCGGCTTTTGTTGGGAGCACATGGTATAGTTAATTTTTTTTGATATCTCAACTTCTGAAAAAGGTTTGTTCATCCATGCTGAGACTCTAAATAAATAGTAGTTGTTAACAATCAATCCGAATTGTGCAAGATATGTTCAGCCATAATAAAGCACATATAACAATTGTCACCTATCAACCTGAACTGGAAATGGCTTCTTGATGCGGCTCCTCTTCAGCAAAATTTTTCTCTGCCTCGTCATTGAAGCTGGGAGGCTTGGGAGTAAGTCCCAGCATCTTGAACATGAGTTGATCAGCATCAAAGTTATTATTTGGGGTTGTTAGAAGCTTGTCGCCGGTAAAGATGGAGTTCGCACCGGCGAGAAAGCACAAAGCCTGCTCAGCCATGGAGAACTTGACTCTGCCAGCTGACAATCTCACCATTGCATTTGGCATCACAATACGCGCAGTCCCAATCATTCGAATCATCTCCCATATTTCTACTGGCTGCACAAATTCAGTGCAAATATACATTCAGCTACACAACGATTCGGCCACAATGACAAGGATAGTTACTCGAATGGTATTGCAGAACTGTTTTTGTTTTTGCAAACTTGTAGTGCTTCCAACATTTCCAACAATAAACCAGAACCTCTAAAAATAAAATTAAAGATGGTAGCAAAATTTCTCCCCGAGCCAATCTTCTATAAATATCCATGTATTCTGAGTATTGCTCCCAATAATTTCAGCATGAGGCAATAATTAGCTTGTAGATCCTAAGGAGTTATTACTAGTACATAAATAGCACCACATAACCTTTTGCAGTAAAATATTTAAAGGCCCAAAAATAAACTAAGCCCAGAATGCAAAGTGTACCTTTTGATCCTGAAGTGGAGTGCCTTTCACTGCAACAAGTGCATTAATGGGAACACTCTCGGGGTGCGTAGGAAGAGTTGCCAACGTGTGTAGTAAGCCCACTCTGTCCTCCTCAGCCTCTCCAAGCCCTATTATTCCGCCTGTAAGTTGGGAAAGACACTGGCAGTTACTACCGAAAATAAAACCTATTTGAAACAGTCGCTGGTCAATCTCTAGATTATATATCATAGGACATTACTTTGAGATCCATACTTATGTTTCGCATCAAGTTTGTGTTTTCTAAAATGAGTGACGCGAATTTTACAACAATGCTATAATTCAAAGCAGCAGCTCAGAGCAAATATGAAAAATATAATGTACCTGAACAGACATTGATTCCAGCCTCACGAACAAATTGAAGGGTTTCCAAGCGTTCATCATAGCTTCTTGTGGTGATGATGTTTGGATAATACTCTCTTGAAGTATCAAGGTTATGATTATAAGCAGTAAGTCCAGCTTTCTTCAGATCCAAAGCTTGCTGTTTCTCTATCATACCCAATGTACAACAAACTTCCATCCCCATACCCCTGATCCATGTGCATGCTTAAGATATTTAATATTGTTGCGGGATGAAAATTTGATGCACACACACTATCATATATAAATAACATAATGAAAATTTACTGATAACAGAAAGGTAATGTAGATTCCTTTAATGACTTCACAACTGGTAATGTGTCCGAAAGATAGATACGCAATCTATAATAAGGGATCACAGGATTCTAGAACCATTGCAATTTTGTACCTTATTTCTTTCACATACTCCAGGATTTGATTGAAATTAGTCTTACGTCCCACGGTTTCCCTCCATGCAGCACCCATACAAAACCTTGTGCTTCCAGCCTCTTTTGCCTGCAAGGGATACTAGCCTGAGGTGATCCAATACACATTTCCACAGCCCGAAATTCATAATCCTCCCAATCAATAAGAAGAAAAAAAAAGAAAATCAATAGCCTCAATAGCTGAACACTGAAGCCTTTCATGCTCTTGAAAACTGAACTCTTTATCTCATAACTAAATTCTTATTTTGCAACATTCAAAAATGAAAATGTTTAAGACCAAATTATTCTCACTGATAGAAGTGATTTTGTTAGACTAGAAATAACAGGTTTGATTGAAAGAGATAGAGAGCTATAAACTACAAGTGGGAAGAGAGAAGAAAACCTTTTTTGCAGCCTGAATTACAGCATCCTTGGACATGAGCTTCTGAGCCTTGACGCCAGTATCATACCTAGAAGACTGGGGACAGTAAGAACAGTCCTCACTGCAACCACCAGTTTTGATGGAGAGAAGCGTGCACTGCTGGACCTCCCTGAAGTTGTGAGCATGCCTATGAACTTGCGCCTGTTCCATTAATTTCAACAGCAAAGAGTGAGCGTTATGAACATTCAGCATATTTGTGAAAAAAAGGGGGAAAAGACGGACTCCATGGAAGAGGAGATCGAGAATGGGAGAATGGTAGACGGAATGGATCTGTTGACGAGTCCAATCGTTTCTGTGACCATCTCGAATAGTACGATCTGCTTCGAGAGCGGCAGCGGAGGATGAGAAAGTAGCGGTGGAGTTGAAGGCAGCAGAAGAGGACCGGAGAGACGATCGGTGATGCGGCATCATCAAACTCCGACTCCGACTCCTAATCATCAGCAGCGGCACCGCCATTCGAAACCCGACTCGCGACTGACACCGACCTCCTTTCTAATTCTCTCTCTCCCTCACAAGCTTTAATTCTTAAGCCTTGTTTGAAGTTTCAAATTAATACTTATTAAATCTGCGAAAAAAATTTAGAAGTAAGGCACTTTGTTATTCGATTTTTAGATTTACCGTCCTTTCAAAAAACATTTTAGATCTATCGTATTTTTTATGGGGTCGGATAAAAAATTTGTTGTGGCCGACTGTATTAAAACCGGCCAGTTGAATTTTCTAACTGGCCGGTCTTAATAGAGCCGGCCACATTAAAAATATTCAATGCGACCGGCTATGGTGGATTCTATTTTTTTAATTTAATTGATTGGGTAAATCGACGTTTCTTGATGGCCGGCCATAACAAGGCCGACCATCTATTTGTTATATTCTTCTCATATAAGAATGATAGCCTAACCTTAATTAGGGTTTTACTATATGTTAAAGTGGCCGGTTATGTCATAACCGGCCACATTAAAGCTATGACAAATATAAATTTTCTGATCCAACCATCTAGCCGGTCGCATTGAATATTTTCAATGTAGCCGGCTCTAATAAGACCGGCCAGTTAGAAAACTCAACTGGCCGGTTTTAATACAGTCGGCCACAACGAATTTTTTATCCGGCCGGTCTGAATAAGAACGGCCACACAAAAAACACGGTAGATCTGAAACGTTTTTAGAAAGGACGGTAAATCTAAAAATCGAATAACAAACTGCCGTAGTTCTAAATTTTTTTCTAAATCTGCCTATGCACATCTCGTACTTGTTTTGCACTTAAATTAAGTTTCAAATTCATAAATACTTCAGTTAAATAAAATTAAATATACATCATCCGTCGGATAAAAATAAAATATTTTTGATATGGTGGTTCAACACCGATAGTAACGATTGGTCACAAATACCGTTAGCATTCATTGACATGAGTATCATCGTGCATACACACATTTATATATATATTATCTATAATATTACATATTATATATTAATATGACCATCCATATACGTTCATATGTAAGAGATTATGTTAAATAAGCATAACCACGTTATTAAGTACGTCATTTATTCATTGAACCATTTTGACTCACCACGATATTTCCCAACCAATTCTGATGAGTGAATTAGTAGAACGAGAGTTGTCATTTATCGTTCTGCAAGAGTTTATCGCTTTACGTATGGTGACATCCAACTAGTCATTTTACTGAACTATGTCTAGTTATTTTTTTCTTTCAATTAAATTGTTGTTCCGATATACTTGACTATGATTCTAGCAATTTAAATGATTGAGTTCACATTCTAATTTGATTCCACTACTTTGTATATGGATATAAACTCAATATTGAGACTTGTCTGAAAATAATCAAGCACCTTTCTCGACCTAGGATTGTGACACTACGCCTGAACAAAAAAAAAAACATAGAAAGAAGAATAACCCAACACCGACCATTTCATCATGCGGATGCTGATCATCGCCGGTCGTCACGGCGAATTCAAATCATAAAAAAGAGAACACCTGCACCCCCATTTATATTGCCTTAAGACAATTTGGTGGAAATAAAATAATTTGTTCTTAAGCAGCATTTTACAGCTTGCTTATATAATTTGTTCGGACAGTAGCCAACATTCTTACTTGCATACGATTTTAGAGAGAACAAACTGATTCATTCCAGTTTCGAGATGAGAACTTCCTTGACAAATGTTCTCACTTATTTGCCATCTTCGTTGTTGTCACCACTACCATTGTATTGTGTGGAGTTTCCGTTCCAAAAGGGGTTTCTAGCGTCCAATCTTCCATCATCTTCATCATGCTTTAGGGTGTGAATGTTGCTTCCAAAACGCGTGTTGCTTGGCTGTTTGCTCTTCCTGTTGCTATGACTGGCTTCGGGTTTGTTCTGGCCTTGTGGATATCCGGCATAAGGATTACCTGCTCCTCTGAGGTTATCTTCAACTCCACGATTCAAACCTATTGGTACAAAATATATCAGTAACGAATTATCATCACGGCATCCAGCTATATGGCTGTTTAGAGATGAAAAATGGGTATATCAAATGCCCCAAAGTATAACATGTGCAGACTAGAATAAATTTCATTAACTTCCTTAATACAACGTAAACAAAATTATACTAGTAGAGAGGTCAACTTACCATATTGCCGCATGCTATCCTCAGAACCCAAATCCGAACCAGATGAGCTGGGTCTTCCGCCAATGTACGACAATGGGTTGAAATAAGACAGGAATCTTCTCAAGTAACTAAAATATCCTTCTTCATTAGCAATAGAAGAAGCATCAGCTGTGATACCAGTTTGCTCGCGTACAAAATTTACAACTCTGGGTTCTCCTGAAGCTTGCTGATGTGGAACTACTACCAACGCCTGTCTATTGGACAGCCCTAACTCCAATAAGGACTGACTCAAGTCTGTGGAAAGTGTTAATATCTCAAGTCATGAACGACAGACATTGTAAATTTCATGCATCATTATTTGACAACTCAATTAGTGTAGCGTGATGCATATCAAGCTCCATATAGATCTTAGTCCCTATGTGTTTACAAGTCGGATCTTTTACCTTTATGGAATGCCTACTCACAAAACGATCGCCAATAAAATAAACCTCCTAAATATATCAACTTCAGCTATGTTCTGTCCACCTTTAGGGATTGCCTATTAACAAAATGTTCGCCAATAAAAATGAAGCCTAATAAATATGTCAACTTCAACTATGTGTTATGTCCACCGTCCTTTTGGGGCTTATTGGACACTGACTCAAAAGACAAAGTTTTGGTTTATAGAAACACTTCAGATATTATGTACATGTGTTGCAATCCCCTCATAGGTAACAATGTTAAAAACATGTAGGCAAAGCTTTCAAACATAGACGATAAGTTTCTAACGGATAATCTCTCTTTGGAAGAAAAGACCAATTATGCGGAGCTTAGTTTTTACTGATAAACTACTGTGTATAAATGCTAGCCACGTGCAGCAAACAGAAATAGTTACCAAATTGGATAAGAGCAGTAGTTGGATTAAAATAGTACCTTTATCAGAGAAAACTCTACGAGGATAGGGAATGGCAAGATCGTATGAGCCGATGCTGTTTGCTTGGTTTTCGTTGACATATGCTTTCACTGCCCTCAGCGAGCTGGTCATATGGAATTTCTGACGAAGACTTGTTCCATTAGGCAATCTGATATTCAAATTAACGTCATCTGAAACGGGCACATCAACATTCCTATTCCCTTCTGTTTTAGTATCCTCAGTCTGGTTGTGTCCACTTACTTCGTGAGAAACAGTATTCGAAGTTCCTTCACATACTTCTGAACTTTGACTGTGATTTACATTTTTCTTATCTTCCGTTGATACTAATTTTTCTTTCGCACTGTGAGACGTTTCATTGTCTCCAATGGTGGGTGACTGTTCAACTATTTTCAATGGGGACGACAAAGGCATACCTGCTTTGTCATCTGACCGAGTTGTATCAACTGAGACAGGAGATTTCTCTGCCTCAGATTTACTGCCCAACTCCTGTAGATGGAAAATAGTTTTGTCGTGTTAATAAGCCTTACTCATGAGTAGGAACTGACAAATTCTCTGTGAGGTTAATTGCTTAATAACCACTAACCTTGTCCACAACCACAGGATCAGTTGTTGGACTATCCTCGAGGATGCCCAAATCACCCTGGTGGCCATCAAAAGATATTCCAGAAGAGGATGGTTCAGATTTCTTTGAAGCAAGGGCCGCAATAAGGATAGAGGCAGTTGTTTCCTGAAACATATAACAGGAGTTAGATTCGAAGCATCTTTTACAAAAGGTTAATATGATGCAAGCTAGAATATTCATAGAATGTAATTTACCAGTGTCCACATAATCATTGATGGCTCTTTATGTGTTTATCAAATTAACCAGTCCGTCTCGCTCACTGTTTATCTACATAATGTTACTAATTACGACAAACGATACATCTAAATGATCTTTTATTTCCTTAACAATAACAAGAATCTTATACATGCACTATCAAATTATTATTATAGCTTTGACAATACAAACAGAACACAAGGTAAGGAGAACACCAAGAATGCAATAATGTAACTAAGGATACCTATGGGCGCACTAACAGTTTTGATTCACTGCGTCCATACACGTGATAGAAAAATCAAAGGGCTACTTCATCTAGAATCTAATTCCTACTTTTCACTTATTTCAAATATTTTACAATTATTAAATGTATTTCATTAATATAAAAGAAAATTATGTTGCTATGTTCAAAAGATAAAAATTATGTAACATACATGTTCAACAGCATAGGTTCAGAAGTGTGTTAATCAAATAGCTTGGAAGGATCTGAGCAATAATGTTTGTTCAGAAGAGTTTTAAACAAAAAACAAAAAAAAAGAAGTAACAACACAATCTAATTTTAATGAAATCATTAAATAATAAACCATAAACTGTGTTTCAAAAACAATAAAAATGATAATATATAAACTATGATTTATTTCCGTTATGTTTTTATTTGAGCCGGAACCAGTTTATACCCAAGAAGCAATCTAAACGCTAAAATCTAAGGGCAATATCATATCTTAAAATCGACCCAATAATGCAATCAGCACCACCCAATTCCTCTTCCAAAGATGGTCCATTTGTCGTTATGTTTCGCAAGACGAAGTCGTGGCGACGATAGTGCTTCGATAGAACGCCAAAAGATGAAGTCATGGGGGACTTCTTCTCCGGAAATCATGTAGCCATCGCGATGCAAATAAAAGTGGTCAATAGTTTGTTGTTTTGTGGTATTAATTGATAAATTCAATCCACGAGGCTTTCCGGCTTCAGGTTAACCATATGATGGATTGATACTTTTGAGTTTGATAAGCTTTCGAAATTATACTAGAATAATTCATCATCATAAATGATTTAACCGGTGGTGTTCTATAATACTGGTCATTTTTAGAATGGATATGCAAATCAAGAAAACAAAATAAAACATTATCTATAAAATCACACAGCTTATATTTAATTTAGTACTTATAGCTTTATTCAATTAATCATATCATATTTGCAAATTAAGCATAAGTTAATCGATAAAGTTCTTCTTGCATCTTTTTATTCAAAGCCAAACATAGTGCAGAAAGGAGGGCTATTCTTTGAAATGATAAAAAATGAGTCGATCTGTTTTTTTAGAATTCTAATTATGGTAAATATAAATGGATATTATAGAACCTGTGTTCCAAATTTGCCATGCAGGTATTATGAACGACAGCGAATGACACCAGTTATCAGAATTATTAAGTATCAATCTTCTTGATGTATCCTGGGTCATTCTGAACTCCAACTAAATCTAAAACATAATGAACTGTTGCTCCGTAAGAGTACCTATGTCAGTATGTTAGTTTGTGTGCTAATAAATCCTTGACGAAGTTATATCATTCATCCACTATATCTCTGTAATGTGCTTCCAGTTTTACTCACCTAATTTCCCAAGTTGCAATCATAACCTATAGTATCAGGATATCATTCTAGAACTATTAACACACCACTCAACTGCTTTCGTAATAAAATATAATGCTGAAACAGTCAGCATTTTGACATCAGGATCATAGCTAAAACTAATAAAAAATACAGGTTAACTGGGAATATGAAACAAGTAAAAACAGGGATAGATGATCGAATGAAAACTATAAAGGTTCGGCAATGACCTGAAGATGAAGGCTCAACCATGCCTTATCAATAGTAGATTGTAACGTCTCAGCGGTAACGAAGCCCTCTGAAGACAAGTAAGAAAATACTAGTTCATTTAAGCTAGCAAATAGAAGGATAAAAAGACCGCCCTGGGGGCCATATAAGAGATACCATTTTTCCAAATTTGCATGCCGTTGTACCCAATCACTGTTATGCAAGGCACAGATGTTTGGGGATCTGTAAAATCTGATGAAAGGATACTTTCTCGTTTTATGAGATTAAAAACATGTTCAATTTTTAGCACTAAAAAGAAGACTCTGTATAAGTACTTTTTGCTTTTAGGCCCTCTTCTTGTTTACATCTACGCTTACGATTCACGTTTAAATTTTAGCTCATTCATCTACTACTTAAAAAATAACCAAGCAACAAAAGTATACGGGATAGGTTAAATAACTGAAGACACGCCTGTTTAAAAAATAAAACAACACTAAGAGCAACAAAGAATGAAGAAACCAACGAAATTTGGCAAAATGGGTTATAAAATTTTTTGAAGTGACATTTGGAGCCCAACTCCAGCTTATTAGAGAAAATTAAATGTCACATCCTACCATCATGTGGTCATAGATATCATACATGTAATTATTACCAGCCCACTGAAAGAAAGAGCTTAAATTTAAGAGGAAAAAAATCAAAAGGATACAAATACTCGAAAATTGAACTGCTTCGGTGCTCCCTTGTGAGATGTGCAATAAAATGCAATACTTCAATATTGATTCCACAACCTAAATCAGTTGACATTAAAAGCTAATCTGGGAGCACCCACAAATGCACTGCTGTTGTGAATTACATGTAAGCCGAATGTAAAAAAAATAAAAGATACTTACCTTACTGTCAATCCATGTCGTATTTTCCAGTTGACTTGATATCTCATCTTCACCTGATTCAAGAAAAGAAAGAGAAATTAAGAATAACATCTCACACTATTTAACAGTTTCAAAAACTGCAATAATTTCTCCTTTCATCCACATTTGTTTCCCTTTTCTAAGGATGTAAACCTACAAATAAATTTCTTGTTAGAATGTTTCACTCAAGTAACAAAATCCTTAGTATAATTTAAATCAGAACATGAAGTGGTGATAATCAGGATCTGACGTTTTTAACACATAATGGCTTAGATCTTCATCCCTTTGTCGTAAATAATTATAAAGGTTTTTACTTATTCAACTGCACATTCAAACTGCATATGTACTTAAGCCAATGAATAGCTAGCTAGAACAAACAGATGAAAGCGTAGTGGACCATAAAAGAGTATAAAGAATAGTCATACTTGTTTTATTGATTGACAAATCTGAAATTAAGGAGCAGAACATCTAGCCTAATCAATATTGGTTGACAAATCTGAAGTTCGGAGCTTTGCGTATACTCTAGATAGTGATATACACATCTTGCAACAATAACTGAAATGTACAAACTATATTTGAAGTATTTTACCTGACAAGTAAACCACAAACAATTTCTTATGCCTTTTAGATTCCATAATTGCTTCAGTGATAGAACCTTTGAATGCGATATTAGTGACAGACTGTTCCATCTGCTTCAAATACAGCGAACACATGCAATTCATGATCAGCGAATCAGCGCGCCAGTTATTTCAGCACATCTACAATGCTATGGTAAAATTAACTTTACCCAAATAATTTCAGTCATTTGTTTGTTAGGAAAATGACGTTCATTCTGGCTGCACAAGATTACCATGTATGCGTAAATGTTGAGCAAATTGATTCTGGGAGAAACTCAGCTTATCTCAAATAATTTAATAAGACAGCACAAAATTATCCATAACAGTAATACTTATCAATCTATATATTAGACTAAGAAAGAACCACATGCTTCTGGTTGTTCAATGAGATCAAACAAATCGAGGAGATATCAATAGCATGCACTTTTGGTTGTGATGTTGGATGCACAAGGGATGGATATGGTAGCAGTAGTTGACCCAATTATGTACTCTCCCAGATAAGCTAGTCCCTACTTGGAACCCAATTTATAGACAACCTCAAATGTGTACATTCAATGGACAGCATACTGAATCAATCTATTGACCATTATTTCGAACCTTTTGGTGTCACGCACATGAGAAGGCCTTGATGAAATGATTTCTAGAGCAAGTAAATGCACTTTGCTTTCATGTCACAAAATTAAACTTAATCACTTCCAGGAAGTTATAAAGTAACATCATGTCGTCTGCCAAATTAGAATTTCAAATTTCACAAAAGACTAGATGTATCTCAGCAACAAACCTAACTGATCAAAGCTCAAACTGCTTGACACTAAAATATATTTACATCAATTAAATCACATGCATTTAAATCACGCTTCTTTACTCATCTAAGTGCAGTAGACAAGCCAAGTGATAACCCAAAAAGTAAATCTGTAAAGCAGAGAAAACTAATAAATAATCCAAACTTGACGGATGATGTATATATAACAACATAACTATCTAATATGGCGCTATTACTCCATCTAATTACCAGCATAAACCATAATCACCAGAAGTTTTATATGATTTTCCGATAAGTAATCAGAATGATCGAACCGAACAGATCAGGCGGAAGCTTGCAATTCGATAAAACTTGGGGAAACTAATCAATCGAAAGTGAGAGAGAGAATTCGTCTGTTTGGCTTACCACGGCGTCACAGCTCGAGCTTGTCGCGGAGATGGAGATCTGCCTTCACAATCCGAATCGGCGGACGACACCGAGTAGAGACGATTGCTTTGCTTTGCTTTGCTTTGGAGTAGCCACAAAGTTTGAAGAAATACGTTTCAGCCCCTCCTTTGTCTTACAATTTGCTACCCTACAAAAGCGAAAAAAAAAAATATATTCGGTTAATTATGAGTCCGATTCAGATTAGAAACAACCAAATCAAATGCACATCTACATGAAAATAATATAGTTTTGATGTTAAAGACGTAGTTTTATATAAATAAAATTTTAAATATCAAAAACTACATGGACTTAATGTATTTTCGTGTTTTTTATCGGATATACCTAGGTTGGAAGAAAAAATTATTGTGTTGGGCAAAAGTAATTTTATTAGATTCATTAAAATGTAATAACAAATGACTCTTATAATAATATCATCGTGGTGCTCTCTATATACACATTCTGTATAGACATAAAACAATCTTTTTATGAAAGCGGCGACTATACTTTTGACCATATGACAACGCCTGTTTTAAAAAATTGTCGTCTATTATCGAACATAATACAGTATTTTTCTTGAAACTCCATCTTATATTCAAATGTCGTGATTGCTACATATAAAGTTTCTTGTATTTATTCATCGCGAATGACTCTTTCTTAGGTAAACGTTGTCTATATCTTAATCAAAATAATGTATTATTTTAAATGTTGTCTAAAGGCATCATTTAAAAGGAGGCTTAATAAATTCCACAGCATAAGAAAATTGTAAAGTTTCTTACAATTGTGCACGTAGTAAAGTTTCTTTACAATTGTCTCTCAGAAGAATTTGGCTTTAAATATCAGATAATGAGCACGTAGTAAAAATTAAAAGTTGAGCCCGTTTTGGTCGGTATCAGGCTAGAGCAGTTTTCTATCCGACTTTGTTTGATCCTTGTTGAATTCTTTGAGACATTAATCATTCTGGAAACAACAGATATTTCCATTGGGTTGAATACAGCTTTGAGACTTTCCAATGCTTTGTTCAACTATCATTTCGTCCCCAGCTTTCAGTCCATCCTGAAATTTCATTACAAAACAGTAAATATGGTTATGCAACCAACAAGAAATATAATCATAGGATACAACATATGTAGTAGAGCTTAAATGGCAGGATCAAGACTCAGAAACTTACAACTTCATGGGTCGAGTATTGGCTGAATGTTGATTTCAGGAGATTCTTTAACAAAGGAAGTCAAATCTTTGTAATACTTGCCAAGCGAACCCTCAGAAGTGAGACCAGAGGCGGTCTTGTTGCCGTTTTCAATTATTTTCTTTGAAAAAATATCATCGTGAAATAATTTCAATGCATCTGTAGTTGATATGGAGCTTGTGGATTCATACAATGTCTGAAGTTGGGTTCTTTTGATATCTGTTTCCGTCAATTTCTCTTTCAAGCCTTCTGGAAGCGAAGCCAGCGCACTGTAAGTGTGTTTTGCAAATGGAGTCAGTGTTGAGACATAAATTGTTTCCAGCAACCAAACAAAACTATAAACATATCGTCAAATATGTTTAGTCTACTTTTATTATACATACCTGATTATAACCAGGTATTTGTATAAGATGACCGGATTATAACCAGGTATTATAACCAGGTATTTGTATCATGCCAAACTACAAATATCCAAATAAGACTTTTATTATACATACCTGGTTACCCCTCTGACAAGTCCCCAACGGTATCCGGCATAGACTGATTCCTTGAAGCCGAGATTGAAACCCTCTTGCGCAGAAGCTTCCTTCCCAGCTATTATACCGTCACGGTATCCAATCTGCAGAACACACAAGGATGTTCATGATTACAAATGGGAGAAAAAAAAAATCTCATTGATATTTTTCAAAATATATATGGTCAAAGAAGACGAGCAATCAGATTCGACATACTGTCTGAAATCCTTCACGCCTTTTTTGCCACTCTCGGTCCAAATCAGATGTTTCAACTACTTCATCGGAAGTATCCCAGAAATCATCATCATGACTAGAGCCATTCACACTGCCATCTGAAAGAACACTGTTGTTACGTCCAACATTTCACATTTTCGGTATTTTCTCATTACAAAAATTCTTTGTTTTTTTGTAAATTTCTAAAATTTATATATTGTAATACAAAGGATATTTGACACTGCTGAGGTGTTGTCAGAAGCGACCATACTTTTATGGATAGAGAAAAAAAAAACAGCATTAAACAGAGGCAGGATTGATAAAACTCGGTATAATTACCAAACCAGGTTTGACAGCAAAAGCAGTGATAGGTTGTTTCATCTTATCAAGTACCGTTCATCCAAAAATATATATACATATATAGTTATGCAAAGTCCGATTTGAAGTGCCATCCCTGCAAGAATGAATCACACAGCTACACTACATCTAGGTAGTAGTTCAAGCATCACGACAAAACCATTCTACTTGAAGATCTAATACAGCAAGCAACTATCAGAAGAATTAGGAAGCAATAACACTTCATATTGCAAGACAGGCAAACAATCTTTATTCAACATTACACATTGCACGAACAGTCACCAAACAGAAACCACTCACCATTCACAAATCATAATGACATTTTTTCTAATAAAAAACATACTGATTATCAGCGAAACTAATATTACCATTTGGATGCTCCCCATCAACTGCAACTGAGAATGAAGAATCCAGCTTTACATTGATAAGCTTAAGTGTCTCTGAGTAGAGCTCATCGGCTAAAGTTCCCATCATCCACTAACACTGAAAATATCATAACTTAGGTTAGAAGAATCAGTGGCGGCTCAACATTTTCGGTGGCCTGAGGCGAAACACAAAAAAGAGACCTTGTTCAAAATCAAATATCCAAAAATAAAATTTGGTGTCATTCATACCTTGCCTTCATCCTTCAATTGGCAAAAGACTTGAAGAACTACCATATGCAATAAATAACTATGCAAATTTTATTTTTCTAGCTTTTTGAGAAGCTAAGTTACTTATTGGATCTTCGTAGTCAATTTCTTAAAGCATCTTGTTTTCAATGGAAAGAAAAGCCAATCCATTCAATCTTTGTTGAATCATGGTGGATCTCAAATAAGACTATCAATTTTAATTTTGAAAAACTTCTTTCCGCCGAAGCAACCGTGATTGGGACCGTTAGCATTATTCTATATGCAACAAAAGCATATGGAAAAGACATTCTTTTTATTTGATTGAGTATACAAATAGGAGTGTTGTTCTCCACTTGTATAATTTCTCTTAGAATTTTTAACTCCACTTGTATACAAAGAATTTTTATTTGATTGTTTGAACTCCAAACTAAGGAAAAGAAAGTTTCCGAATTCTCTCCACGAGTGTCGTTAGTCTCTTAATTCAAAGAAACACATATTCTCTCCAAACTAATTCGTCTGCCGGGCAACCGAAAAAATGCAAAACAAGCATCTGCTACAGCCTACAATCAAACTAAACACTAAACAACATTGATCTCCGGTGGTGGCATAATCCTACAACACACTAGACGGAGACAAAAATCAAAATCCTTTAAAATTATACAATATGTATGACCTCTAAAAGAACATCCTTGATTCTTGAATGCGCTTAATTCAAAGCAATTTTACCTACGACCATTTCAAGCCTACTAAATCAGTGCGTATATCCTAAAGTTTTAAAACAGATCTCAAATAGTCAATAGTACTACTTGCACTTTCTCTTGCATACCTATGTAACACGAAACGGAAAACACAAGAAACCGGAAAGCGGCAAATCAAAATAATGGAAACCGCAAAATTAAATGTGTATTAAAAAATTTATAACTTTATAATTTTTTAAAATTTTAACATACTAATCTTTATGAAAACACACAATTGCTAATATAAGGACATAAGATTTGATGATCCTTATGCAAAGCCATTCCAAAAATTAAATAAAATGAAGCAAACATATAGTTCAACATTATAATGTAATCGCACAAAGATAAATGATTCAAACATAACATGAACTCTAATAATGTTAACTCACTGACAGAATGATTTTCAAATATAGCAGTTTCACTCAATGGTCAACACATCAAAAATAAAGACAAACATAGCAGTCAAAACCATCCACAGTAGACCACCATCCCCTCTGCATTTACCTAATCAACACCTACAACAAGAACAAACAGAAACCATATCCGGATTCGGTGATTCCATCCTAAATCCTAAACCTCCACAACAATTGCTTTCAGTTTTCGACAACATTCACTGATTCACAACGACACCACCAAAGCATTCAGTTTCCGACAACATTCACAACGACACCAACAAAGCAAGTTTCCGATAACCTCAATTTCATAAACTTAACAATTGTTGGGGACTGAGAATCTTCCGAAACCGAAGACGGATCCAGTGACTCCTTAGTACTTCCAATTCCAAATCTATGCGCATCAACAAACAACATGAGACCAGAAGACAACGCAATCGAACGACGAAGAAGGATCTAGGGCTTGGACCAAAGCACAGAGCAACAACACTGAAACTCAAAAGATCATTACGTACAGATGATTCCTGTTCGCCTTTCCGAGCTTCAGTGATGCCACTGCTTTTTTCTTCCGGCGCGGAACACAACCATCCCTGCTTGGGCCATAACCTTCGACTCCCCATTCCCCAATTCAGAATAAAAAAAAATATAGCCCAAGTAGCCAAGCCCTAGATCCGTCCCTGCCAAAGACCAATCAAAACCCACCTTTTCTCCGTCTCTCCGATTCCTTGAACTTGCGATTTGCCGTCAGCCCGTCAGCCGCAGTGAAATCGAAGAAATTGAGATGTGCGGATTACAGTTACAGGTGAGGTGAGGAAGCAGAGATGAGAATTAGCCGTTGTGAGATTGTGAGAACAGAGAAGTGGAGACGGCCACAAAAAAGAATAGAAAGCATACGAGATAATTTTTTTTTTTAATCGATTGACACGTTGGCAATTCAACTGATCCGTTGGCAGATATTCATCTGGCTTACCTCTGCGATAGCTCCGATCAAGCTTTTGCAGCGAACGAGATCAACCAATCCAGAATCGGCGAGTAGAGAGAGATTCGATCGATTACATGCGGTAGCCAAGAAAAAAAAAATGAAAGAATGACAAAAAAAAAATATAGATACGTCCCATATCTAAATCTGAATTTCTCAAATACTCAATTTATTAAAAAGTTTTCCAAAATCCTTTCTTTTTAATAAAATCGCACTTATCAAAACCGAACCTTAATTTTTTTTAAAAGACCGATCTTACTAAGATCAGTATTTTTGGCTTCCAGACAATTTATCCCTCAGCATTATAAGTTCATATGGTTCTAATCGAGATAAAACCATCTAATTTTCTATAAAACAAAGAAAACAGGATCAATCTATTAAAAAAAATTAAAGAGACTGATCTTAATAAAACGATCTCATTAAAAAGAGAACATTTGAGAAAACTTTTCAGCCATACGAGAAAACCAATTACCTAAACGGAGCATTTCTAAAAAAACTCAGAATGATCGGGGTGATTGATTTCAAAATAATTACAGTAAGTTAGCAAGTATAGCAAAATAGTAATAAAAATGTCAGATCACCCGAGTTTGTATTCATTCCTTTAATGTTGATGTTTGGAGATTCGATAATTAGAAAACACGCAAGTATTCGGAAATTTAAGAAAGCATTTCTGTGATTCAGATATTTGGTATGATCACTCAAAACTGGCAAATGAGCAAATTCGGTTAAAAAAACTCCAAAAGGTTTATGCTAGACAAGCACGGTAATAAGTCTTCCTTCTATCGGTACTCAACCCAGTAACTGCAACACTGCATCAAATCTGAACTCTTCTCCAGGTTCAAACACAGCTTCAGACTCTTCAATGCTTTGTTCAACAATTAAATTTTTGCTGACTTTCAGATCTTCCTGAAAATTTGGTAAACCTCAGTTAGATTATTACAACAAGGCATTTCACAAAATATCAAATGAGTAAGATCAAGGTATGTCATTAACTGCATTCTCAACAGTTTCTAACACTGTTACTGACACATAATTACAACTGACTCCAGAAACATCACCTTTTTTTTTTTTGGTCATTACAGAGAGATGGGTAAAATACTGAAAAAAAAGGATATGTTTAAAGAAACTTTCTTATTTTTCATTCCCCATCAACAGTTTTACTAGCGGGTTGCATGCAGATGTTATTGAATCATCTCTATTAAGCTGTCAAAATTTACGGTACACCAATTTGGATAGATCATTCGACAATAATAAAACTAACGCACCAAATTACAAGAAATGTAAACTAAATAATATGAAGTAGCCCACCTTCTCTACAAAGCTAGCTATGGCATGATTGATTATTTTACTTATGGCTTGTCGGTAGATTCTTGATTGTCCAAGAACTTCAAGCAATATGAACTTCGGTATCTGAAAGATGAGATACAAGTTAATGACACCTTTCTCAAATGGACATAATTGTGTAAGAAAAATAAAAGAATCATCTTCTGAAACATAAATGTTTCTCTTCCAAATTACCTGTGCGCTATTGCAACATAAAATTGCTTTTCATAACTTAGGGTTATTTCTAAATGTTATAGGCTTAATATGTTTATACCGAAACCACAGATTTCTTTCAGTACCCCAACTTGTGATCTGAAGGCTAATATGATCATTTTGCTTGGAAAACCCATTATCCCGTTGTGCCGCCCTATCTACTACACAGCAATCAATGTTCAATACTATCTTCGATAAAATCTATTAACTATTTAATTTGATAACTTAATTGAGCTGACTTTAAAATGTTATAACTTCACTAAAATACGAGTATCGCTGAGATGTGGTTCAATGTATAATGTTATTGTGCACTGTATATCTATTAGTGCTCAGGGCCTTCATACTTGGTTTTCAAAACAACAACAAAAAACACTTCGGTCGTACTTTTTTATTGATAATGTGTGAAGATTTTACTCATAAAAGTCGTGTTGGTGTCAAGCGGAAATCAATGTTTGCATGAGTTGACTAGTTCTCCCTGTATAAGTTAATTGACAAATGAACAAACTGAACAAATGAAGTACATTATGATTGATGTAGACTTACATTTGGTGTTGTTCCTGGTAATCCCAAGCATGTTGCCAGAAGACGCACAAAAAATGACATCAGAATATTTTCTAGGAAACACAATAAGGCAAGATGAAACAAAATATAAAGTTAAAAGAAGAATTAACGTGAACATGCCAAATTTAAGGGTGCACCGATGAACTTTTTGTGAAATCTATTTTCTTGGTGGTTGGTTTTACAATGCCACCCTATTGTCGCAAAGACAATCTCCTCGTTGGAAAGTAACAGCATCAACCCGACAACGCCTTGACTTTTTTTTATACTTTTGGATGTGGAGTTATTGCTTTCATTGCATAAAGGGATTACATCATTAGTTTAGAGAACCTACCCCCTTTAACTCTTCGAAAGCCTGGAATTGGTTGTGAATCAGTAACTATTTTGGAGAAGACAGCATCGAATATTGATTGAGTTTTAGCACCAGATACGACAACACTAATCTAAAAACATTAAACAAAAATGCAGGGAGATGAAAAATGAATCAAAAACCAAAAAAATCCAAACAATGTTTGATTGTGTAAGCTCTGTCCTCAATAGTGCATCAGTCATTGCTCGATGGACTCATAAATCCAAACAATGAAGGATCGTGCATACCTTAAACTCCTTGGTCTCACTATCATGAGTGGTAGCAACTGCTATGCCATCTAAATTAGTGCATCCAGTAGTTACAACACCTAATCAGTTGAAGTGCGTGTGTTATGATAAATGAACAGGATTCAACAGTTCCATAATATAATATTGGGTATTGTTCCTCACCGGATGACACTGCTGATGCAGAACTGGTAGATGTGCAGTACAATTGTGGTATTCTTAAACGCTCCCTGAAATTATGATAACTATTCTTTGTTAGTATGGATGCATCCACTTAACATGTATACTACATATTATATACAGATTTGAACTAGACATTGTATTACACTAATAAATCTATCCAGCCGTTTACTTGTATAATCAATAAACTGGGACTGAAATAAACAAGACAAATTTGTTTCACCTGCTGCAAAATTCATGTTGATTATAACGCAAATTTTGGATGGAAGGGGATTTTTTATAGCTGGACTGACTTGAACCACAAAACACCAGCTTCTTATTAGGGACATAGATCTGCAATGTTCACACACCATACCAGAGCATCTCATACATAAGAACATCATATTTCACTTCAAAACCTTATTTGGAAGTAATTTAGATCAAATGCTCATAATAATATACCAAATTATTGAGGCGAAGCATGATATTTAATGATTGAAACCAGAACAAAGTCTTGACCAGGCCCCGTGGTCGAAACTTGAGTATCGTAGTTGCAAGCGCTGTAGAACCAATTTACAAGGTTTGATGTTGATGTTATTTCTTGACTTTATATGTTGTTTCAACTCCAAGGTTATCCAAACCTGAGAAGAAGAAGAAAAAGAGCTGAATTTGAAGCTGTGATGATACATAAGATGCAATGAGCCGTGTGACTGACTTGATCCTCCAACTACTAGAATCAGGTCTCACCTAGATATCCAGTACCAACATTAATGTGTACATCTTTTATTATCAATAAATTTTTATATCACGCAAAAGCTTACTGTTAGAACAACATTAGCCTAAAGCAGCATTTCAAGTTTCAGAAAACGCAAGGTTTCTCGAACTACCAACTAGTTTTGAATCATATTCCAGTAGAAACATTAACGAGTGCAGAAATAAAAGCTCTAACAACAGTTACAGCTTTGTCTTGCCAATGGACTGCAAAACCTCAAGGTTGTAGCAGCAACCTCAAGTTTGGATTATTTGCTAGTCCCTACTTAGAACCCAATTTATAGACAACCTCACATGTGTACATTCAATGGACAGCATACTGAATCAATCTATTGACCATTATTTCAAACCTTTTGGTATCACGCACATGAGAAGGCCTTCATGAAATGATTTCTAGATCACGTAAATGCACTTTGCTTTCATGTCACAAAATTAAACTTAATCACTTCCAGGAAGTTATGTAGTAACATCATGTCGTCTGCCAAATTAGAATTTCAAATTTCACAAAAGACTAGATAAATTTCACCAACAAACCTAACTGATCAAAGCACAAACCTCTTGACACTAAGATTTACATCAATTAAAGCAGAGAAAACTAACAAATAATCCAAACTTGACGGATGATGTAACAGAACTATCTAATATGCCCTATTACTCCATCTAATTAACAGCATAAACCATAATCACCAGAAGTTTTATATAGTTTTCTGATAAGTAAGAAGAAAGCATTGAATGATCGAACCGAACAGATCAGGCGGAAGCTTGCAATTCGATAAAACTAGGGGAAACTAATCAATCGAAAGCGAGAGAGAGAGAATTCGTCGGTTTGGCTTACCACGGCGTCAACAGCTTGAGCTTGTCGTGGAGATGGAGATCTGCCTTCACAATCCGAATCGGCGGACTACACCGAGTAGAGACGGATTCCAAGTATTTTTTTGCTTTGGAGTAGCCACAAAGTTTGAAGAAATACGTTTAGGCCCCTTTGTCTTACAATTTGCTACCCTACAAAAGCAAACAATAAAATAATCGATTAATTATGAGTCTCATATGTTCCACTCAGATTAGAAACAACCAATGCAAATAATATAGTTTAGATGTTAAAATGACGTAGATTGAAACAAAATTTTAAAAACCAAAAACTACATCCATCTCACATTATAACTGAATGTGACAAAATATGATTACTTATCAGTCAATTATATAAAACTTCAACGGAGCCAGAAATGATCAGTTCCTAGGGCTGAATATTTTTTTTTTTTTTAGTTCGAACCAAATGGAAGGATGTGCTTTTTATAATAATTTACAAAATCAAACTTTATTAACTAATAACCCCATCATAATGATCCCTATAATTGTTTCATCCTAAAATGATCATTCACTAACAAAAACATATCACTGTATTAACTAATAACCCCTTCATAATATGAAATGGGGTTTAGGTGAGTGAGAAAAAACTATATTATCCTCCAAACTTTTTAAGATCACAATCTTGGGATATTATGGAGAAATGATGATTACTTGTGTAGGAAAAAAGAAGCTTCCAATGAAAAAGAAAAGGATGCCATAAATATACTCTTTCTAAACTCCTACTGTTAAAGCCTTCCATCTATCAGTCTCAGTAATATTTCTCAAACGCTACTATAACATCTTGGTTTTTTTCAAACTCAAAAAAATCACCTAAGACAAGCCTGTATGCCACCAATAAGTACACAGAAAATTAGCAATCAGATCATTGCACGCAAAGTAGGAATTTTTGAACTCATTGTTGTTTTGTGACTTCTAAGTTCTAAGAATTACTTTATAAGCATATAATGTGTATTCACGCCAAACATTATCTGCGATTTGCGTCTGAACATGTCACAAAAACAGAAGAAGAAATGAGAAACATACAAGACAGGATGGATCAGAATTAGTGAGGAAAGGTAGATGTAAAACACTAATCAGTAATGACAGACACAAACTGTCCCAACCCAAGACCAATCAATATCTTCTTCGTCAAAACCTCATTCAGTTTACGCTTCTCCACAAACCCCCAAATGTAACAAATCAAATTCCAGACGAAATTGGGATTTACCGGAGAGAACCAATCAACCAACCCAGTTCCGAACTCCAAAGCTGACCCCTGCGGCCCTGCTGCAGCCTGCATTCATCCAAAGCCACACTCACAATTGTTGCTGAAATCGGTTGGTGAATCTCCGAGTAAGAGTATGTTCGGAAAATTTTTAGGGTTCGAGAATCTGAGATGCGACTACTTACCCAAAGGCCAAAGTCACGATTGTGTTTTTAGATTTTTTTTTCAATTTTGAATTAAAAAATATTTTCCCTGGGTCTTACCCGGGCTGCAGCCCGGGCAGCCCATCAGGTGGATCCGTCACTATGCTGTTTTTTGAAAAAAATTTAGAAATGCCTCGTATGTCAAACTTAATCTTGCAAATACAATGTTCGTAAATTGTATTTCACGAATGCCCCGTTTCTTATTGTCCCCGGCAACGATATTACCGGTTTGTTGTATTTCCAAACAGACCGATAATATCATTACCGGTTTCATTAGAAAACAGCCGAGGTGGCAAAAATCCGACACCTCGGCTGACAAGTAACACAAAATAAAAACGACGTGGCAAAATAATTAAAACACGTAACAATCGGTGTCACTGTTACCGGTATCTTTATCAAACCGGTAATAGTGTTGCCGGTATCATCTGGAAATAACAGATCTGCGATTTCCTTCTCCCCTTCTCGACGTAGCCGCACGAATGCAATCGCCGCGTCTGACTCGTGTTCAATCCAGCTCGCGCCGCAACCTACACGAATCGGCTCGCGACGTCGCACTTCCCATCTCCTCATCAATCGCTCAGCAGGACCGCAGGTAAGTTGGGTTGATTTAGCAGGTTAGGGTTGGGCAGATTCGAAGCATCGATGGATGAATGTGGTCATGTGTGTTTTAGGGTTTAGTTTCAAGAATGATTTTAGTTGTTTATGGCTTGAAGGATAGAGGTTGGTTCGTGCGTTTTGATGATGATGATGATGATGTATATGTTGCTGCTGCAAATGATTGCCGATGCGCAACTGGTTGATGAAGAAGAATTATTGATGATGATCATGGAATTTTTATGCTGAGGGTGATGGTGGATTTTATGATGATGATAAATTTGTTAATGATGCATTTTTTGATGATGATGATAAATTTGTTAAGGTTGGATTTTTTGATGATGATGATAAATTTGCTAATGATGCATTTTTTGATGATGATCGTGATTAAATTTTTGATGATGATGAATATGTTGTTGAATTGATGTGTATTTTTTTTGTCGATGCAGAAGGATATAGACCAGATAGTGGAGCCGGGTCCGATTGATCCGCCCATTTTGACGCAACAACGTAGACACCGTTCGGGTGAAGTGTGGGCTGATCCTGTAAGTGCACTATTGTTTCATTAATCACAATGTGTTGTTTTTTTTTACTACTATCTATTTTGGCTTGACATTGAACTATTTTGCATACAACAGGCGGGAAAACACTTGAAGTTGGTCCATCGTCGGATGTGGGACATGGACTCCCGGATTGTCCCGTATGTTGCCAGAGGTGGGTTTAATCCATGGACTCAGCTGCAGAATATTGAGGTGGATCATCCATTGATGACCGTACTTGTGGAGCGATGGAGACCGGAGACACATACCTTCCACATGAGGATTGGGGAGTGTACGGTCACCCTGCAGGATGTGGGATTATTGACAGGGTCACCAGTTGAAGGGGAGGTTGTGATAGGTACAGAGGAGCATGACTGGAAAAGTCTGTCCATACGGCTGCTCGAGGCCCACCCAGATTGTTCCCGATCTCCCACAATGGCGAAGAGGAGGTGGTTCAGCGATAACATGAGGGTCATACCCGAGGACGCATCCGAAGATGACCTGAAGAGGTATGCTAGTGCATACATACTATGTATGCTATGCTCTTTTTTGCTTACTGACCTTTCGGGGGATAGGGTATCCCTCCACTATCTCCCACTGTTGGATGACTTGGATCGGATAAGGTCATACAGCTGGGCGAGCGGAGTGCTCGGGTACCTCTATAGGCAATTGTGCAGTGCATCGCGGGAGGGACATAAGCAAATGGGCGGTTGCATCATACTGCTGCAGTTGTGGAGTTGGAAGCGGATATCTATTGGTCGCCCGAGAGGTTTCCCAAGAGTTGTTGAACCGTTGGATGCAGACATTCATCCATATTATCGAGGGTCCTGGTCATACTTGTAAGTTTTTTTTTTTTTTTTTTGTAATTCTTTTGAATCATTTTCTTTGGACTCACCTTTCCTTGCTTGACATTGTCCCTGGAAATGGTATGGCTCTAAATCGTATATGGAGGTTCCTCATGGCTCACTTACATTCTACCGCGATCAGTTGGATCGACTTGGTTTGCATGACTTCGTATGAAGGTCGTATGATGAGGACATATTTCCTATGCTTAACCCGACATGCACTGAAGGTCGTTTGAGCTAGTGTTCGGATGTGCCATTATTGTGTTTCAATATTGTTGAGTGGCACCATCCGTCTCGTGTTATGAGGCAATTTGGATACGCACAGAGCATTCCTGATGCTCTGCATGCCTCCTCTGACCATAATCATTAGTTGACCCGGAAAAAAAGGTGTGATTGGTCTAGTGCCCTGCGCGAGTACGTTGACATGTGGAGAGGGCGAGGAGATAGAATCGTCGAGGAGGATGCCTTCGTCGAAATGGAATTACCCACACAAGAGTATCATACGTGGTATCAAACCACGACACGTCGTTTTATACAGCCTCGGGATGATGAAGCCACCCCTTACCTACCCACTGCTCCCACTGAACACTGCTTGGTATGTTATTTATAAGGTTTCATTTACGAGATCGATGGTCGTTTATGTTAAATTCTTTTTTTTAAATGCAGGTCCGCAGCCTCGTACACGTGGCTCGAACCTCGGCTGAATTATTTTTGAATACATATTGCCCAATTGCGAGAGCCGGGAATCACAGCATCTTCCACACTATTGTAGAGGAACTACAACGGATGGGGGAAATTGACAAACTGGGAGTTGATCCAGACCTCATTATACTGGACGAAGAAGAAGAAACAGAAGGTGTTGATCTTGGAGCAGATGATTTTGAGGCTGGACCTAGTGCTCCTCGACCGGATGATACTGGAGGATCCGCTGATACTGTTGCCGATGTACGGGGGCCTAGCTCTCGTTTACGCAAACCTCCGTCACGATTCTCATTTTCACCTAGTTGGCTCGGTAGGAGACGTAAGGGTTAGAGATGTTTTTGGTCATGTACCCATGGTAGTACGAACTCATCTTATTTTATTAGAACGTCTGAATTATTTTACATGAAAATAACTTGCTAGAATTATTACGGGTTCGGTCTGTTCGGGCATGATCTTTTGTTATGACCTGTTAAATGACAGACCGAACATTTACGAGGGGCATGGGTCACTCCTTGGCTACTAGATGCACCTTGGTCCATCTCATTGTGTCGGCGGCGTGAAGGGTTTCTTCCGACGCTACCACTTTTGAATGCTTGATTCGGTGGGCCTACAAACGGTCTCCACCTTTTCTCATCCGGAATGACGTTAAAAGTGTAATTCCACGTTGCAAAGTACGCGTCCAAGGTATAGTGATAATCGACAAACTGGGTATATTGCAAACCTTCGCTTTTGCATACAGCCATCAGATGGCTGCAGGGGTAGTGGAACGCCTCCCATTTACCGCATGTGCACCTACCTTCAGATACGTTTACCTCGTGGATATTCCGTCTCCTTGCAGTGATGACCTGGTAGACGCCTCGTGCACCATCAAACATCTGCACTCGATGGTAGTCTTCCTTCTCTCGAATTTCCCTCATCTTCAGGTCTATCTTGGACGGGAACATTCCGACACACGTCTGATAGGTATCACGCCTCTTGCAAAAATAGGTATTGGACTGCATAAAAGTGAATAGGACTAGAGCACAAATCGGCAGGTCACGACTACCTTTCAAAATATTGTTGAAGCATTCGTTCGCATTCGTTGTCATGGAACCCCACCGTCTACCATCTTCGTCGTACGCCAAACACCACGTACTCCAAGGAATGTTGTCCAACTAATTTACAATTTGAGGTCTGTCATGCAATATGTCCTTCAATTCCTTATATTTGTTGGCAAACTTGAGCTTCTGTCTTTGGTGTGCTACATGCCCCATTTTTTTCTTCAGTTCAGAATCCTTCACCTTCATGTTGAAATTGTTCTGCAAGTGTCTAATACAAACACGGTGGTGAGCATGAGGAGGAATCCACTCTGGATCTTGCATTGCATTCATAATGCCTTTGTGACGATCTGATATAACACACAACCCCTCGCGACTAGTCACCCCATCTCGGAGGCACTTCATGAACCACTTCCAACTGGAATTATTCTCACTCTCAACTGTAGCAAATGCCAGGGGGAGAATGTGATTATTCGCGTCCAAGGACACGGCCACAAGGAGCTTGCCATTATATTTTCCATACAAATGCGTGCCATCAATGCACAGAACAGGTCTGCAATGCGTAAAGGCCGCAATAGCAGGACCGAAGGCCCAAAATACACGATTAATGACCATATGAACATTATCCTCGTCGCGGTTGCGCTGCCACTTGACGTAAGTTCTTGCGTTTAATTCTTGCAATGCCTGAAGAAAATGTGGAAGCTTTCTAAATGAGTCATCCTAATCACCAAAGATGTTTATCAAAGCTTGTTGTCTAACCTGCCACGCCTTCAAATAACAGATTTCCAATCCATAATCCTTGAATATTCTAGCTTTTATTTCCCCGAGTGAGAATCTCAACTGTTCACTAATCACGTCGTGAATCTCCATTGCAATAAAATGTCTGGTGAGGTGTACATTCTCCTTTGTAATAAAATCGGTATTTCAAATATGGTCACCTCGGGACTTCGTCATTTCCCAGTCTTGACGATTTTTTTTCTTCATGATTCTGATCCTCCAAGGGCAAACACACTTCCCCTCCCGACAGTGAAGAATTAATAAGTGTGAATCTGACTCTCTAGTGAAATATTCAACGCGGTTCAGGATGGAGTACCTTTGCACCGTGTAGATGGCATCAGCTTTTGTACTAAACGTCGCTCCAACCCCAATTGTCCCGTAATTGTTCTTCCTTCTCCCAAGAAACTCGTCATTAGGTTCATTCGCATCTCACGCCGATACATCTCTAAATCCAGGGATATCCCATACAAGTTGCGGTTCTGGAACGTTAGGGTCACCCTCTCTGTCCATTTCATCTAACAGTTCCATCTCATCCCTATCAAAGTCATCTCGTATTGGCATGTTTAGAGATTCGAATGTGGACATAACCATTGGGTCAAATTCAACATCCTCCATTTTATTACGACACTTGCAAACAATATGATGGGTTATCGGAATGTACTTAGTACTTAGATCACAAATTAATTCTAATTTTATTCAACTTGCAAAAAATACACATACATTTTACATCATTGAATCTAAAAAGCTAATAATCAATAAATAACAATATAACTTTACCTTAACTTATCAATCCCCCAAATAGCTCGAAATAACAACTTCTCAACTGAAATGAGACTAGAGGGGAAGTGAAAGGATCGGAAAAAAGAGGTATGCGGTAGGAGGTGAGAAATGAAGACCGCAGGTGAGCCTATTTATGCCCAAAATTTTTAATGAGACCGGTAATAACATTACCGGTCTCATTATTGTCCCAATTTGTCATGTTCTTCGACACTCAACAGCCTTCTACAGGCAGATTCATTACGAGACGGCAATATTGTTGCTGGTCTCATAATGAGTCCAAATCCTTGACTGTCGGCGAACATGGCCAATAGATTGATTCAATAATGGGACCAACCCGGTAACATCATGCACGGGTGAGCCGTAGCAGGTGACATGGCATACTTGGTGACACGTCGCATGTTTTCAACGAGATCGGGATTGGTATTACCGGTTTGTTGTGAAATACAACAAACCGGCAATATGGTTACCGGGAAGAATAGGAAACGGGGCATTCGTGAAATACAATTTGCGGACAACGTATTTGCAAAATTAAGTTTGCCATACGAGGCATTTCTAAAAAAATTTCCTGTTTTTTAGATGGAGTAATCGGCCATATTAGATAGTCATCATCCGTCAAGTTTGGATTATTTGCTGAAAATTTGGTAAACCTCAGTTAGCCATGGCAGCAACTATAGCTGAAGTTTAAATAAATATATTTTATAAATACAAATATTTCCTGATTATTGAAAACAGTTTTGTTTTGTCGTACCCCTAAATTTTGTTTTAACTCTTCTGGCACACTTCAAAAAGTAATAATGGTATAAGCCGAGATTAATGAATTAGCGCTTGAGTGACGCCCCGTGATAATACACACTTCATACGTATATTCTGCAGTGGAGGTATTAAAACAAAAGGTTGAGAAAATATGATAACAGTAACATGAAAGAATGACTGCAAAAAAAATTAAATTTGTTCCGTATTCAAATTTGAATTTCCCAATTACACCGTCTGCTGAAAAGCTTTCCGAAATGGCCTCTTTTTAATCAAAAGTTTTATGAATTATAAGTTCATATTATCACAGGTATTATTAAGACCGGTCTATTAAAAAAATTAAAGACAAAACCGGTCTCATTAAAAAGAGACATTTGAGGAAGCTTTTCACGAGACGGGATATATGAGAAAATCAATTTGCTAGACGGAACATTTCTAAAAAAATTCAGAATGACGGTGACTTGGTTTCAAAATAATTAGAGAAAGTATGGCAAAATACTAATAAAAAAATCAGATCACCCGAGTTTGTATTCATTCCCTTCATGTTGATGTTTGGAGATTCGATAATTAGAAAACACGCAAGTATCGGGAAATTTAAGAAAGTATGTTTTGGATTCAGATATTTGGTATGGTCATGGCACTCAAATCTGGCAAATGAGCAAATTCGGGTAAAAAATCTCAAAAAGAAGACCAGGTTTATGCTTGTCTTCCTTCTATCGGTACTCAACCCAGTAACTGCAACACTGCATCAAATCTGAACTCTTCTCCAGGTTCAAACACAGCTTCAGACTCTTCAATGCTTTGTTCAACAATTAAATTTTTGCTGACTTTCAGATCTTCCTGAAAATTTGGTAAACCTCAGTTAGATTATTACAACAAGGCATTTCACAAAATATCAAATGAGTAAGATCAAGGTATGTCATTAACTGCATTCTCAACAGTTTCTAACACTGTTACTGACACATAATTACAACTGACTCCAGAAACATCACCTTTTTTTTTTTTGGTCATTACAGAGAGATGGGTAAAATACTGAAAAAAAAGGATATGTTTAAAGAAACTTTCTTATTTTTCATTCCCCATCAACAGTTTTACTAGCGGGTTGCATGCAGATGTTATTGAATCATCTCTATTAAGCTGTCAAAATTTACGGTACACCAATTTGGATAGATCATTCGACAATAATAAAACTAACGCACCAAATTACAAGAAATGTAAACTAAATAATATGAAGTAGCCCACCTTCTCTACAAAGCTAGCTATGGCATGATTGATTATTTTACTTATGGCTTGTCGGTAGATTCTTGATTGTCCAAGAACTTCAAGCAATATGAACTTCGGTATCTGAAAGATGAGATACAAGTTAACGACACCTTTCTCAAATGGACATAATTGTGTAAGAAAAATAAAAGAATGTGCATCTTCTGAAACATAAATGTTTCTCTTCCAAATTACCTGTGCGCTATTGCAACATAAAATTGCTTTTCATAACTTAGGGTTATTTCTAAATGTTATAGGCTTAATATGTTTATACCGAAACCACAGATTTCTTTCAGTACCCCAACTTGTGATCTGAAGGCTAATATGATCATTTTGCTTGGAAAACCCATTATCCCGTTGTGCCGCTCTATCTACTACACAGCAATCAATGTTCAATACTATCTTCGATAAAATCTATAAACTGTATATTTTGATAACTCAATTGAGCTGGTTTTAAAATGTTATAACTTCACTATAAGACGAGTGTCGCTGAGATGTGGTTCAATGTATAACTTTTTCTGCACTGTATATCTATTAGTGCTCAGGGCCTTCAAACTTGGTTTTCAAAACAACAACAAAAAACACTTTTGTCGTACTTCTTTATTGATAATGTGTGAAGATTTTTACTCATCAAAGTCGTGTTGGTGTCTAGCAGAAATCAATGTTTGCATGAGTTGACTTGTTCTCCCGGTGTACGTTTTTTGACAAATGAACAAACTGAACAAATGAAGTACATTATGATTGATATAGACTTACATTTGGTGTTGTTCCTGGTAATCCCAAGCATGTTGCCAGAAGACGCACAAAATATGACATCAGAATATTTTCTAGGAAACACAATAAGGCAAGATGAAACAAATATATAAAGTTAAAAGAAGAATTAACGTGAACATGCCAAATTTAAGGGTGCTCCGATGAACTTTTTGGGAAATCTATTTTCTTGGTGGTTGGTTTTACAATGCCACCCTTTTGTCGCAAAGACAATCCCCTCGGTGGAAAGTAACAGCATCAACCCGACAACGCCTTGACTTTTTTTTATTCTTTTGGATGTGGAGTTATTGATTTCATTGCATAAAGGGATTACGTCATTAGTTTAGAGAACCTACCCCCTTTAACTCTTCGAAAGCCTGGAATTGGTTGGGAATCAGCAACTATTTTGGAGAAGACAGCATCGAATATTGATTGAGTTTTAGCACCAGATACGATAACACTAATCTAAAAACATTAAACAAAAATGCAGGGAGATGAAAAATGAATCAAAAACCAAAAAAATCCAAACAACGTTTGATTGTGTAAACTCTGTCCTCAATAGTGCATCATTCATTGCTCGCTGGACTCATAAATCCAAACAATGAAGGATCGTGCATACCTTAAACTCTTTGGTCTCACTATCATGAGTGGTAGCAACTGCTATGCCATCTAAATTAGTGCTTCCAGTAGTTACAACACCTAATCAATTGAAGAGTGTGTGTTATGAAAAATGAACAGGATTCAACAGTTCCATAGTATATTACTGGGTACTGTTACTCACCGGATGACACCGCTGATGCAGAACTGGTACATGTGCAGTACAATTGGGGTATTCTTAAACGCTCCCTGAAATTATGATAATTATTCTTTGTTAGTATGGATGTATCCATTTAACATGTATACTAAGTATTATATACAGATTTGAACTAGACATTGTATTACACTAATAAATCTATCCAGCCGTTTACTTGTATAATCAATGAACTGGGACTGAAATAAACAAGACAAAGTTGTTTCACCTGCTGCAAAATTCATGTTGACTATAACGCAAATTTTGGATGGAAGGGGATTTTTTATAGCTGGACTGACTTGAACCACAAAACACCAGCTTCTTATTAGGGATACAGATCTGCAATGTTCACACACCATCCCAGAGTATCTCAAACATAAGAACATCAGATTTCACCTCAAAACCTTATTTAGAAGTAATTAGATCAAATGCTCATAATAACATACCAAATTATTGAGGCGAAGCATGCTGTTTAATGATTGAAACCAGAACTAAGTCTTGCCCGGCCCAGGTGGTCAAAACTTGAGTATCGTAGTTGCAGGCGCTGTAGAACTGATTTACAAGGTTTGATGTTGATGTTATTTCTTGACTGGATATGTTGTTTCAACTCCAAGATTATCCAAATCTGAAGAAGAAAAAGAGCTGAATTTGAAGCTGTGATGGTACATATGATGCAATGAGCCATGTGACTGACTTGATCCTCCAAATACTAGAATCAGGTCTCACCTAGAAATACGGTACCAACATTAATGTGTACATCTTTTATCATCAATAAATTTTTATATCACACAAAAACTTACTGTTAGAACAACATTAGCCTAAAGCAGCATTTCAAGCTTCAGAAAACGCAAGGTTTCTAGAACTACCAACTAGTTTTGAATCATATTCCAGTAGAAACGATAACGAGGGCAGAAATAAAGCTCTAACAATAGTTACATCTTTGTATTGCGAATGGACTGCAAAACCTAAAGGCCGTAGCAGCAACTTCATCTATATGATAACAAGAAGATTTGAATTTCAACTAATAGCAGTTACGCAAACTTCCATCAAAACCTTATCCCTTCAATTTTACAGCTTCTATCCTTGGAATCAAACACTAGATAATACTGGATACCTCTAGCTGCAGTGAATCAATGAAAAAAATTTAGATTTGCCCCAAACCCAAATCCAACTTTTCAAACCCCAAATCTAAATTTTTTTTCTGAATCAATCAAACCGTTACTCGTTTCGCAACAAATGAAACAACAACAATTAACCTATCGCTGATGATGAGACTCGTGCGCACATTTGCAGCTAAGAATTCACCAGTAAAAGTGAGAGAGCAAACTCAGCCGGTGAGAGAGATCAAACTACGCCTACGAGCTTAACGATAATGAAAGCTATTTCTGGAAAATTTGTAAAATTGGCAGGGCTTGATTTATGTCTGCCAGATAATAGGGGATACATTTAGCGACGAAATATGGGAAAATAATCTCACTGGAATAAATAAAAGTTGATTTGGCGTTATGAATTTATATAAATTGAATAGCACAGCGTTCTGTTTCGAAACTGTAAGCATGTGTGAGGTAGACGACGACGACGGACTATGGCGTCCTCCAATTCTTCCGCATCAATTTTCTAAACGCGTCGTCACCAGCATCATCTGCTCTGCTCTGCCGCCGCCTTTGTATGAGACGCATTCTTCCTCCGTTTTCGATTGCAGATTTCTTCTAATGGTGAGTACAGTCATGCTCTCTTAATCTTTAACGCATCCACTTATTTGAACCAGCAGCGTCAGGTTGTCAATCCATGGTATCAAATGTGTTAAGGATTTTGTCATATGTAATTTGTATTTCACTAGTTGCATCAAAATTGAACTATTTACTATAAAAAGAACTTTATCCATCAAAGTCGATGTCGTGATCAACAAGAATTCTAGTGCAAATTAGGGAAGGTCGCGCCAGTTCTTGGTGCATTTCTTACGTCAATGAGGAGAGGGCTAAATACAATGAAAGTCTTTATGTAAAATGCGAAGAAACTCAGCCTTTTATCAAGAAATTCTGGGGCAACTAGTCAATCCAGTAGTGACATGGGACTGATTCCAAGTGAAGTGAAAATCAATGGTCTACAATAGACAAAGAGAAGCATTTTGACTAGCATTGGATGCTTCCTACACAACCACCAGCTTAAATGACAGTGGAATGAGGACTATCACTTGGGGAAGTCAAGGGTCCAAAGCATTGAAAGACCCTCTTGAAGAGGGCACTTAGCGCCGGTTACTCAAAATAAAGGGGCTGGGCAGGTGCTATATAAAGGGACATGGGCTGCAATGTTTATCTATCATCTAAAAAGATCTATCTTGGTTATACTTGTGTAGTAGTTGGGAGGCTTTGATAATCCTTTGGTATAATGAGATTATTTGGCATTATCTAGTCATTGTATCGTCTTTTCTTCATTTTTTCCCACACTAACGCTTCCGCCTTGATTTTTTATCAAATAAATACATTTGAATTGTTTGGGTTTCTATCATAGTTGCCTCAGAGCAGTTCGATTCTTGTGTTAAAATGGTGGCAACAAGAATAGAAATGTTGGAGGAATGCAAGACATCCTTCAAGTCTACAGTTTGGGAGATCAAGAACGACATCAAGGAGGTGAAAGCTTCCAATGAAGCCAGCCTAACCAACCTGACCCAGTTGTTGAAAAAAAATCTAGGAGAGGATCGACAAATCAAGTTCTGGTGAGCCAGCCAAAACGGCGAGCGATGATGAGGTAAAACCGATGGAAAAACTTGGCCTATGAAAAACTTCACTCATGGGGGAAATCCGGGAGACGAGGGAAAAAACCAGCTTAACTTGGCCTTCCCACACAACTTTGGCCTTGTAGAGGAGCAGGACTAAGTGGAGTTGAAGTAAGTTTCAATGCATGGAGCGCCTTCAAACATTGATCCCTATAAAGATCACCACATGAAGCTTGACAATCGCCGGGACATAATTCAATTCAACTCAATCTATGGACTGGAACTTGAAGATTCGGGACGGGGCATTCGACCTTACTGTCGTGAGAAACTTACACAGGTTGAACCCAGGGGTCCGCAAGCTGAAAATGCATATCTTTGAGGGCAAGCATGTGCGTGGAAAGATGCACCGATGGGAGCGTTACTTCTTGGTGAATGGACTAAGAGAATATGAGGAGGTAAGTAACGCAATTATAAAGTTTGATGATAAAGCTTTGTTACGGGTTGATTGGCGCATAGCACGACAACTTCTCTACCTCTAGGCTGAGCTCCATGAAGGCTTGTTGGGAAGATTCAAAGTCGTCAAGGAGAGAGTGAGCGAGGGGTTCTTTGCCCTTACCTAAGAGGTGTCGGTGGCTAAGTACCGCAATAGATTTGAGGCTTAATCATGGGGACCAAGCGGCATGACCAGCGAGACGCTAATGAAAAATTCATTGAAGTGGCTAAAGCCATCCAACTACAACAGAATTGGGGTCCTTCGACCCAAAGCACTCGATGACGCCACGTCTTTAGCGCACTAATGGAGACTGAGAAGGCGACAAAAGAAGGGTGCAGGCCTACCGCAACAAGCTCTGGTTGTGGCCAAGACGATGATGAAAAGAAGATCGAGAAAGTCAGCAACAATGCAGGGTTGCTGCAACATACACAAATTAGGGTCAATAAAAGTCTAGTCCTAATTCTGATGGGGCTCGTGAAAGGCCCAAGGACTATCCAACAAGCTATGGACTAGGCGCGTTCCTGATATGAAACCAATGTTTTACTTACTACATCAACAAAGTCCTTTCATCCAGAGCCCAACAGGAGTCCATCTATGAGCGGGAGTTGAGGGGCATCAACTTTGGGAGGCCTTGTCTGTTAGGACGACATTTTATAGAGCAAATGGCTCTGAAAAGCGTCAAATACCTGTGGGAGAAAAGCCTGGTTGCCGAGATGCACCAGCAATGGTTCACGCAGCTGCTAGTATCTAATTCTGAGAATCCTTACAAATCTTAGATGGGGAAACTACCAGCAAAAGGCCCATCAAGGAGGAACGGCGGGACATCAATTGACCTTGAGAACAAGGTCATTCTTGAAGAGCCTAGAAATGATGGAACTATACCCATCAAAGCCATGTCGTGACCAGCAATAATGTTGGTGCAAAAGTGGGGCATGTCGGGCAAGCTCTTGGTGCATTTCTTGGGTCAACAAGGAGATGACTGAAAACAATGAAAGTCACTATGTACAATGCGAAGGAACTAAGTCTTTCATCAAAGAATTCGGGGTCAAATCCATCAGGGACATGCGGCTGATTTCAGGTCAAGTGAGAGTGGGCTTGAAGAGTCAATAGTCTGCATAAACAATGAGGAACATCTTGATCAACATTGGATACTTCCTACATGGCCGCCAGACTTGAATGATAATCAAGAAGGATATAATATGCACAATGAAGGAGGACTATTACTTGAGGCAAGTCAATGGTCCAAAGCATTGAAAGGGCCCTTGAAGATAGCAAGTAAGGCGTCGAGTTACTCAATGCAAAGGGGCTGGACAGCTACTATATAAAGGGACCTGGGTGCAATATTTACCAATCAAGAATTCATCAGAAAAGAGTCTATCTTGGTCATAGTAGTACAGTAGTTGGGCATTTGCCTTGGAACCTCGATAATCCTTTGGTACAAGGAGGTTATTAGGCATTATCTAGTCATTGTGCCATCTTTCCTTCACTTTTTCTACACACTTACGCTTCCGCCTTGATTTTCTATCAAATAAATACATTTGAGTTTTTCGGGTCTCTATCATGTTGTGTATGTGGATTTTTGATAATTTGAATGAGTTTTTATTTCATCGTTTTTGGTGTGTAGCTACTAATTTTCTTTGGAAGAAGTTTATGGACTTGTTAGTGTGTTTTGATTTCAAAGAATTGGATTGGAATTATTATCAGGTGTGATATTCTACCTCTTCGATTGTTCGTAGATTTATGCACACTTCTATTCCCAACGAGAAGCTTCTGAGATCTTTTCGTGGGCTATTATGTGCTGCTGCAGATGACCAAAATGGATGTAGAGGATATGGAGTAACCCTGAGTTCAGTATGCTATTCATTTTAATGGCTCTTTTGCTTAACTCAGTTTATTGTTTTAGGTCTTGAGGCATCCATTGGAACAGATGGAAAGGAAAGTGATATTAAGAAGAATGCAACAGTTTTTGTGGAATCTCAAGACTAGAGTAAGCTACGATCTTAAATGTATAAAGATTAAACTATTATTTTCATTTATCTTGTTCAGTTTGGTTTCAAATTTTGTGGATAATCAGGGCATGTGGTAGACAAACTTGGAGGCTATCAAGTTCATAGTGACTTGTCCTTCTCATTACTTTTCATCATCTTCTAAGTTCTAAAGTCTGTTTTCAATTTCAGCTTAGAGTGGACGTAACAGACAATGAAACTGAAAAGGTATTTAATCTAGTTTTTGGGGAAATTTAGCTAGTTCAGCCCCACCAATTCCTGGGTTTCGCAAACAAAAATGGGGTCAATTGTCATATTTTCAAAACCAACTTGCACCCATGTGGTATGTATTTATTTCTATAACATATCACTTTATTTTACTTTTGTAAAATCAAAGAAAGGAATTGTTCTCCTGTTATATGCTACAACTTTTACTAGACTTGTACAGAATGCTATTGGGAAGATTAGCCATACCATAACCCATAGTAAATGCCAGCTATCAGGTCCCATTATTCATTTTATTGTTAGGGGTGTTAGCATGGAAAATACATATTTTCTAGCTTTGAGACCTGTTCTTACCGGCATCTCGGTTCTATCATGAGAACACATTATTACAAAGGCAATGCACACAAAGTTTTTGGAAGTGGATCAAAGGAAATAATAATAATAAAATGCACCAGAGTTGCTTCCTTTGTTTTTGCGAATCCTCATGCTTCTTTGCAATTTAATTAGCTCAGTAATCTATCAGCTTGCCAGTAATGTCAACGCATGAATATAAGCACCACTACCCTCATAAAGGGAAAAAAGAGGGTTAAGCTCAACTATAAGGTATAATTTCTTCTTCATTGCCGAACGAACTTGAATTATGTTATTATGCCATTTGGAAATTCATATATCAATTCTAGTAGAAGGCTAATTATTATGTGTGAGCCTAATGTGTCCATTGTGATTACAGATTGATTCCAGTATCATGTTTAAAAACTACTGCTCATTACTGTAGTAAATTATTATTACTGACTTTTTTAATTTTTTGCTTGTCCACTGGGGGATTCTGCCTGAAAGGAAAACAACAAAGGTTTGTGCCTTATCTGTATTGCTCACATGTTTAGATATGATTTTTTTGTTCCTAATATGTCATCAAGTCATGCTTTCATGCACCTCTTTTTGACTGTCAGTTTTGTTTCAGATGCAAATTAGAGTTCCCTTTTCATTTTCCCATTACTGATAAATGTTGACAATAGCATTAAACTTTTCTAGCACGATAAATATTTAGCGTCTTTTATGCATCACTTTAGACATTATTTGTTATAGATTCACTACAATTTATATTTATCCCGACCGAGCCTGAACACAGTAATAGTTTTCATTCTAAATTATTGATTATATTTCATCCAAACTATAATAACTGGACACTATCTCTGATTTTCATGTCTAACATCTCTACACGACTTGGCGTGTGACGCATCAATTTTACTTTCATGAAATGAAATATTGATAAACATGCATGGCAGGTCCCAAAGGTTTTCCTTTTCAATATTTTTGATGAAAAGCGTGTCACGAAATTTGTCATTCAAGAAATAGTTAGTTCAACAGTTGTTGATTACGTGAAGAAGGCAAATACAAATTATGTTTCTTTGATACATCTTTTAAGCCATTTGTCGCTTGATTTCATCCCAAAACAGGAAAGTCTTGTTGTGAAGGAGCATAAACTAAACACAACCCAGACATTGGAAGAACTTCAAAAGATGTTCTCCTCGGAAGGAATTCGGATTCATTGCTAACTTGGAGCTTGAGAAAGAGATAGATGACACAGCAGCCCGTCAAGATTCAGAGTTAACACAACTTATCTAGTAACACACAAAACCCTTACTCTTCAACAATGATGTCAGACAAATTGGAGAAGTCTGAATTGAACCCTAGAGAGCCAGTTGTATGTATACCATGCAAAGCTATTTTAACTACTAAAGTTGTTTATAAAATATTACTTACTAATACTAAATCCACTCTATGAATACAACTTAAATTTCCGAATCTAAGGGTTCTTAAACTAAAGACAGAGAGAGGCTGCAGAAACTTTGGAAGCTGTGATCGACAAAGAAGATAATGAGGTTCCAAGGCATAACTGTTCTTGGCATTACACAAGCAGCAGTAACCACACATGTCTGCAACAATGTCAAATAAGGGTGCATTATATTGAACCAAAACTGAACTTAACGACTAAACTTAAAATGGCACAGCTCTCAAAAATATACGAGTTTGGCCTTGGCCAATAATAATAACCATCTTTATTTTTCATGAACAATAATTGTGTGAACCATGGCACAAAACTCAACATCTGAATTAAATAGCACTCCTACAACTGCCAGTGCCATGGTCTGGCCAACAGCATACAGCTTGACAAAAACGAGAATTCCAAATGTGGAGGAATTGGTAGAGTTATCTGCAATATGATCAATAAAACAGTGCAAAAAACAAAGGAAAAACAGGGATGAATCGGGTAAATTTCATTCCGTCCCTTCATAGATAACAGTCTAATATCAATCCACAAAGAAATAATTTCCTCCTATCCAGTATTAATTCGTTCATGAGGCTTGCAAATACTCAAGATTTAACTTCCACAGGTTTCGGTCCGTGTTTCATAATTAAGAAATCAGCTCCTTCCTTCTGATTAGCTTCAAAAAACAATTTCTCCCTATTTTGGTATAACCGATTGGACGTAAGTATGCGCAACTCTGAGTTCTTATTTATCTCCAGAACTTCAGGTAAGCCATTAATGCATCCCTTAGACATCCCAACATCAATCCTGATGGCTTTATTCTCACAAACCCCATTAATCCCAACCTCCTGAATCGTATGCCCCATGATCATCCTCTTGGCACCCGGAATCGTCTCCAAAACATGTTCCAACAACGAACAATCACAGTTCTTCTCACTATCGGAGAACTTCCTCAACCACACTACCGAATTCCTCCCCCTTAAATACGGAGGTGAAACTCTCCCCATAAACCCATTAATCCAACTTCTAACCTCCTCATTAATCCGCTCCAACCCATACATGACATGCTGAGCCAATAGACCACCGTGCACAAAGACTGAGTCACCAACAACCAGCACAGTCACATTTGGAGACAAAAATCTACTAGCGATAGGCCCATTCGGCCGCAATGCGGCAATCCTAGCTCTAATTCCATGAAAGAATTCCTCTTTCACACCTTTAAATTTGAAGGGTATACCTTCAAATATGTCCCTAGGCTTTGCCAACCCCTTACAAAGACTCCTCATTTCATCCCCAACCCTACACCACCGAGCCCAAGCAATGAACTCGTTCAAACCGGAAGGAGTCACGTACCTGAAATCGCCGTCGACGTTCATAATCTCGTGATTCCCGTTCATGGTAATCACCTCACCGCCGCTTCTGACCGCCTCCCGCTTCAATTTTTCCAGGAAATAGAGAACTTTGATCTCGTCGCCGCCTCGATCGAGGACGTCCCCGACTTGGACCAAGGTGGTGTCTTTGCCGATCCATCGGTCGGAGGCGTCGATGAGGTTGGCTAATCGGAGGGCTTCCTTGGTTTTGGACAGGTCGCCGTGGAGGTCTCCGATGGCGATGAGGCGGTTGGAGGAAGCGGGGTAGCGGGTGCGCAATGGTTGGGGGTTGTTAGGGTTTTGTTGAGGGGGAGGGAGGAAGATGCCGCTGACGGAGTAGTCGATGAATGTGTCGACGAATGAGGAGATGAGATTGGGTAAAAGTCGGCAAGCATCGCTCGCTTCTGATGAATTTGACATGCTTGTTGTTGGAAAGCGGAGAACATTCGAAGACACTTTTTATGGGAAAGTCAAAATCCTCTTCTCAGTCAAATATATTTCAAGTCAAATATTCTGCAACATATCCATCATCATCTCTGTTGTAAATAACCCCAACTCTCTGCTGAATTCTATACCTCCTGCTAGCTACAACCCAGAACCCCAAAAACCCCAAACTTCGCACTAACTCAATAAACTCAAAGAAAACGAAAAACAAGAACAACAGTACCGCAATTTTCCCGTGGTTCACACCAAAGGTGCTACATCCACGTTGAGCTTCGGTGGCTCGAAATGCACTAGACGATGGCCTGCCTGAGTTCTTTACAACACAGCTCCTCACGCTCACTGCCACACCTCACAACACTCGCCTAGACTACGGTCCTTCACCGGACCAATTACAGCTTCTTCTTGGAGCAATCAGAGGGCGCAGCCTCTCTAGTCTAACAGCGACACAAGCTTACAACCAGTGTAGAGAACACTACACTCAAGCTGTCTAGAAGCTGACAACAATGGAGCACAACCAGCAGCAAACAGAGGCGCACGGGAGGGAGCAGAATCGGCTCTTCGAAGCTTCTTGAGGAGCCCTAATTTTCTCGACGATATTCAGAATTGTAGTGTACTGTCTGCAGCTCCAGAATTAGGGCATATACATCAGCCTCCTCAACTGATCTCAGCCCTCCATTCCAGCTAATCCAACGGACAGCAACTCTGGTCCAAGATTCAACTGAGCCAGCCTTGATTTCCAATAGCCTCGGCTCAATACAACTCCACCTGGTTCAATGAGCACTGAACCAAACTACAACATCTCCACCTTTTGGATCAGTGCACCCCAGCAGCACAGACAAACCAACCACCAATGCATTTCAGAACTAGCCACCATCATCACTCAGTTCCTGCATAAACAAATCACTCCACAAACAATAAGTCCAAGCAATGCTTGAACTTAGCATTAGTAACCAATTTTGTACCAATATCCGCAGGATTATCCACTGTATCAACTTTCAACAGTTTCAGCATATTCCTACTAAGCAAATCTCTAATGTAATGAAATTTCACATCAACATGCTTTGTTTGCTCATGATATACATGCTTTCTACTCAAGTGAATTGCAGACTGACTATCAGAATAAATAGTAGGCTTTTCAGAGCTCAGCCTAGCTTCATTCAACAAATCAAACAGCCACACAACCTCTTTACAAGCATCACAAATAGCAATGTATTCAGATTCAGGGATAGACAAGGGTACAAGAGGTTGCAAGTTTGATTTCCAAGTCACACAATTTCTACCCAAACCAAAACAGCAAGTAATGGATTTCCTAGAATCTCTAGCAGCAGCAAAGTCAGCAATAACATACCCACTTAATTCTACATTTGGCATTCTCTTCATATAAAAAAGATCAACACCAACAGTGATGTTCACATAAGCAATTACCCATTGAAGAGCACACCAATGTTCATAACCAGGATTTGATATAAAATGACTAAGCATAAAAAACAACAATCAAAGCAGTAAATGCCAAACCAGCAAACGCATACCTTGGGGAGGGCCTGACCTTCCTCCTAACTGTATCTTTCGGCAGCTGATGCTCACTGTGATCAACACACACTGCCTGACCACCATTTAGATGATCCTTACCTGGCTGAGTCTCAACTGAATCTGCGTCTATTCCACTCAACTCAGGGTCAGGTTCTACCTCAGTGAGGGGAGCTGTCTCCACCTCAATTGTAGCAGGCTCCACCTCAATTGTGGTACCCCTTAACCTATGCGGTTTAGCTAGCACACAATGCTCACATAACGGTAAATCAGTCAATCTATCACTGCTAACAGTGTCATTCAATGCATGATTGGACCCAAACATATTGCAAGCACTTTCAACATTACATGCACCATTCAAAACATACAATCCAGATTGTTTACTGCCAGATAAGACCAAAGAATCATTTTTAAACACATTCAGGCAGCCATCACTTACAGAATATGTACAACCAATGTCATCCAAAGCACCCAAAGAAATCAAATTTCTTTTCAGACAAGGCACTAACATAACATTAGTTAAATCAATCAATTTGCCATTCAACAATCTCAGTCTAACAGTGCCACAACCAACAACTTCACAGAAATTATTATCAGCCATATAAACCTTCTCATGCTTCATATCAGACAAATTCAGAAAATAGTCCCTATTGGGACACATGTGAAAAGAGCAGCCAGTGTCTAAAATCCACTGATTCATCATAGAACAAGAAGTCACATTCAAAACCTCAGATACATTTTCTCCAAGGTTAGAGGCAATAGCAACATTAGTTTCAGAATTATCTGACCCTTTATTCTTAGCTAGCCACTTAAAACAGTTTTTCCTTAAGTGACCACTCTTACCACAATAAAAACATTTCCTAGTTTCAGCCTTCTTCCTAGCAGTTTCAGGCTCACTATCATGCATGGGAGTCTTAGGCTTATTCTGTTGGTTTGGGGCTGACTTAGACTTAACAAACAAACTGGAGCCTGAATCAGTATTTCTATTTTTCAGTTCAAGCTCTCTAGTTTTCATGGCAGCACACAATGTATCAAATGCAGGCACAGTACCAGAATATTGGAAGGCATCTTTAACTACTTGAAAACTATCAGGCAAAGCATTCATCAATATCATCACAGTGCTAGTCTTATCTAAAGCATGCTCAGTATTCCTAAGCAACAAATTCAGTTTTAAGAATTCATCAAGATTCTCATCCACAGATTTACTAGCATCCATTTTAAAAGAAAACAATGCAGCTTTCACATAGGCCAGATTTGGGGCAGTAGGATTAGCATATAATTTCTCTAGCCTATCCCACAATTCAAGGGGGGAGGTAGTGGTACTTACCTTCCTGAGTACTGAATCTGCAAGATTCAATATCAGCAAGTTGTACGCCTCCTCCATTATTTCTTCCCTCTTTTTCTTGGCCGCTTCGGACCATTTTTCATCCCTTGGCTCCAGTGCGATCAACACCTTATGATGAGACAGCAGGGCCCTCATCTTCATTGCCCAGATGGCAAAGTCAGCCTTCCCATCAAATGCTGCAATTTCAACCTTAGAGGCCATCGGGTACCTCGCAGCCACAAACAATAACAAAAGAATTCAGTGTAGATGGGATTCTTGAATTTTAGGCAAGAGAATTTCAACAAGAGTTCTAACACAGTTTCTAATCAATCCAGAATCGACTCAATAGCTCCTGATACCACTGTTGTAAATAACCCCAACTCTCTGCTGAATTCTATACCTCCTGCCAGCTACAACCCAGAACCCCAAAAACCCCAAACTTCGCACTAACTCAATAAACTCAAAGAAAACGAAAAACAAGAACAACAGTACCGCAATTTTCCCGTGGTTCACACCAAAGGTGCTACATCCACGTTGAGCTTCGGTGGCTCGAAATGCACTAGACGATGGCCTGCCTGAGTTCTTTACAACACAGCTCCTCACGCTCACTGCCACACCTCACAACACTCGCCTAGACTACGGTCCTTCACCGGACCAATTACAGCTCCTTCTTGGAGCAATCAGAGGGCGCAGCCTCTCTAGTCTAACAGCGACACAAGCTTACAACCAGTGTAGAGAACACTACACTCAAGCTGTCTAGAAGCTGACAACAATGGAGCACAACCAGCAGCAAACAGAGGCGCACGGGAGGGAGCAGAATCGGCTCTTCGAAGCTTCTTGAGGAGCCCTAATTTTCTCGACGATATTCAGAATTGTAGTGTACTGTCTGCAGCTCCAGAATTAGGGCATATACATCAGCCTCCTCAACTGATCTCAGCCCTCCATTCCAGCTAATCCAACGGACAGCAACTCTGGTCCAAGATTCAACTGAGCCAGCCTTGATTTCCAATAGCCTCGGCTCAATACAACTCCACCTGGTTCAATGAGCACTGAACCAAACTACAACAATCTCAATGTCCAACAATCATCCTTTCAGCTCAGATAGTCGCATATATCATTAGATGGGTAGTTCAATTTTTTCTCTTGTAAACCATGCAACTCATTGTGGTTTGGTGGTCGAGTTATTGGCGTTGGTTGCTTATGACTCGAAGTATTTTTAAAGGATAATGCTACTCGATGAAATTAAATATATAAGTGGCACTTTTGATGTCTAAATCCCCCACCCTCGCCCACCAAGGGCTAGCCTAGTGGTCGTGGTGGTGTATTATAAACTCCATGTCACAGGTTCGATTCCTGGTGGGTGTTAGGGCTGGGGCTCTAAGCTGGCACGTATGTGGATCCCCACATCGACATCTTATTTTTCTTCACTGCTCGCACATACCACGGACATTTATCTTTTTCACCTCTACAATGTAATAGCACACGTTTAGTATCTAACTTTTTCACCTCTACGGCATTATCCTCCGCATCCATATGCGTCCCCATCTAGGTTATCTTGCTCAACCTCTTCAAAAATTCAAGTTCGCCTCTGTCGTATTCAGCAATTATAGGAATGTCAAAATGGTCATCATTGACATTACCATACCGTCTACATCATGATTTTCCATCCACTTAGATGTGTCGAAACTGATCAACTTAAGAAAAAAATACTACGATTAATCATAATGGAATCAACTAATTAAATTTTAAATTATTAGTTTCATGAAATTCACAAACAATTGAACCTCAACCAAATTTGTATTGATTCAATTAACCACATTTCCATCATCATCCACAATTTGTATTCATTCACACCAAACTAAACTTACAATTCAATTGTATATACACACCCAAACCCCCATCCACAAACAATTTCAAACAAATTCAATTTTCAACAAAACCTAAATCTCATAACCCTAAACCTTAATTACTACCTATAGTATGTCGAACTCACCCAAATAGCAGATGATTTCGGATTGAAAGAGGGCACTCAAGACAGCTGGTTGGGGAAGAAGAGAGTGGCTTGGCGGCCTAGAGGAGAGAAGACATAGGGAGGGAGAGAAGAAAAAGATTGTTGGGACATGTGGGGACATGTACCCAGCAGGTTTTGATGGAACAAACATCAAAGAATATTCTTATGATTATTAGATTTCTAAATCTATTAAATTATGCATATCTTTGAATTCTAAATCTATTAAGATTATGCATATCTTTGAATTCTAAATCTATTAGATTATGCATATCTTTGAATATTACATTTATATTAGATGCATATCTTTTGTGATTTAGAAATAAAAGAATATTCGAAATATTATTAGGATTCTAGTGTAGATATTTCATAATCTTAATTCACATACTTAGAAATATCTATTATCTTTTTTTTGTTATTATCTCTTTGGTTTCTTGATTAGGAAGCAAGAGATTTAAACACAAGTTAGAAATACTAGTAATATAAATAGAGCTTCAAAGTCTCAAATCAAGACATCGGCCTACAGAAGAGAACTTGGAATCTTTGGTGAGGTCGATCTGCGGTTTACGAGTTGCTGCACGTCGCTGCGTCTGAGGAAGGGTCCGATAGACCAGTCCAGTGAGCTGCTGCATTAACGCAAAGGGGAAGCGTCCGCAGAGCAGTCCGGTTGATTCTCAAAAAGATAGAAGGTGGGTCTAGGGCGAATTGGAGATTCGGGTGCTATTCAACTTGTCTAGTCTTTTGTGAAAAGTATATCGGTACACTGCAATAAAAGATTGCTTCTCAAAATCCTTTCAGTGAAACCTGAAAGGTAGTGGTTTTTCTCTAAGTACGTTTATACTAGAGTTTCCACTATAAATCTCTGTGTACGAGTCCCTTACTTGGCTTTTCTGCATTATATTACATATCCGCTGTGCAAACTGCACTTAGGGACACGTCCACAGTGAACCCAAGTTAAACTTAAGCTAACCTACGATCCAACAAAGATGCGACTCATTTGTGTTCAAACCAAAAGCCCAAAATTTCTCCGTGAACTCTGAATTGTGTTAAACTAATAATCGCTCTTTCCAAAGGCAATTTTCATTAAAAGTCGTGTTTGGGAAGAGCCGCTGTTGTTACTTGCCACCTAGGAGCCATCTAAGCGCTGACTGGATGAGAATATCGAAGTTCTTAAAAAACCGCTATTGTCAAAAACTGCTTTTAGAAAAAGATGCATATTCCAATAAAAATTTTCGAAGTACGGTAGATTGTAAAACTTATTTTCAGCTCGTGAGAAAATTTTTATCTTGTCAGTTGCAATCATTGGCACCGAGTGTGAGGTTTGACATTTGTTGGCACCGAGCCTCAGAGGATAATAAAAATTCTTGGTTTTCAAAAGGAGTGTGGTTCAAGCTCAAAGACGATTTTTTCTAAAGTCGTTGACTACAGAAAAAGTTAATCGAAAAGTGTGACATATATTCCAAATAAATATTTGGAATATGGATGTGGATCTTCAAAACATGGCACTTTTTATAAAAAATAAAATCTAATGTAGGCTTGTACATATCACCATGGTCAACGCAATCTAAGAATATCGTCAGCGGGTGACATGGAACTAAAAACTCCAAAGTAGGAAACATGAATAGTATAGAATGCTTAATTTCACTTGTAATGAACAATTAAGTTTGCCCTTGGATTTGCATGTGGTTACATTACAACAAGGGAACATAGCAGTGAGAGTTGTCCCTATCCGGTGTAAAGCTCAAATGAACCACTACCAGCGCCAGAATTCCAAGTTCAAGGTGTCAAGCCATATGTCACTCAAAGATGCTGAGCTCTCCAATCCACTGTAGAATCATCATAGTCTCCATCGCTATCACTAGATGATTCTTCATCAACTCTATTTTTTCTACTGGTTGAATGTTCTCTGTTACTGGCGGAGGACTTGGCTTCCTCAACATTCTTTTTCAGGTTCTTCAGTCTTTCTACTTTTTCCCTGTAAGCCCTAGTTATGTCACACCATAAATGAAAACAATACGGTGGGTGATCAGCAATTATTATTTGATCTACAAAAATAAAGTAATACGGAGGTTTGTGAAATGTAAAAAGTTTACTGTTGCTCCAATGTCTCTGCGATTTCTATCATCTCAGCAGCATCAATCTGCACCACACAACAACCACATCAGATTGATCGGTGAGGTTGTGTAAACCTTTATTTAATTTCAGATGAATTTAGCCATTATCAGCCAATACCTCCTCTTCTTCTAATCGGTTGTCCACTTCTTGGAGGTCATCTTGAATCAACTTTTCAAATTCTTTGTACTCGTCACTGCCAAATTATAAACACACTCAGAGCTTGAGTCCAAACATACACTACGCTTTTTGTTATGGTTATCTGAATGAGGATATAGATTGAAGGTTCCACTGATTATTCAAAACTATGTTCCCAAGTCTTCAGAAGAAATGGTGGGTTATGCAGTTTACCCATGTCAACTGAATGTGGCACACAAAGAGAGGCCTGTTTCTTTTACCCTTTTCTACTAGTTAAAGATGTACTTATAGTATTTAATATGGGGGATATTAAACAGTCAGAAGGTCAATAGTTAACAGTTTGGCAGTGACATGAAGATAAATGTTAGCTTGTAATAAAAAAGCAAATAAAGACTTACTTAACATTAGGCTTGACAGGTTCAATGCCACGCGCACGTAAATCAGCATCTTTATTATCAAAAAATCCTGCAGGGAGAGCACCCACACTAGGTATTGGCGTTGTAGCCACGACATCCGTTTCTGAGGCTTCGGGTTGAGCAGGAATTCTGTCTACAGGTGGACCCATATTATTTTGTGGGATAACATTCGCCCCTGAGGCAGAAATATTTCCTGAATGCACGAAAACACAATATCAATTTATCCGGGAAGTATATGACCCATTCAAATTTCAATGAAAAGTCAAATAATGGAAATGAGAGAGAAAATGCTCCAGCTGCCAAAGTAATAGCTAAAATTATAAACAACAGCCTCTCTTTATATATTAATTGTGTAAATCAAAGACAACAGACTTGTTCAATGCACATATCTATAACTTAGCAGCCCAACGTGATCTAGATTCTATAGATAGTTATGCTTATGCAACAACATACGGAGGAAGAGAGTATACAGTATACATTGACAAACTGAACAGGCACAAAAATATATGTTTGCCTATTTTGAAGCTACTATTGTTCGCAGTCTTCTTAGAAGCCTATGTGGAAATAGTGAAACTGCAAAAAGATAGAGCAAAGCACTTAAAAGCCTATTTTTGGTAGCTACTATTGTTCACACTGTCTTCGTATTTCAACGTAACGTATCACTAGCATTCTCTTACAATTATTTTTCTTGAAGTTGATCTAAATGAATTTATGAAAACAAACTTTGCATTCACAAAGAACATAGGAATATACATAATTTTTAGCTTTATTTCTTTCTAACACATGTAAGATTTCTCCTATCATTGATAAACTTCAAAAGAAATTCTGCACCTGTTTTTTGCTTCTTTCCCTCCTTAGAATTATCAAAAAAGTCAGCTGGAAGAGTATTGGATGGTCGTTGCTCAAGGATCCCAGACTTTTTTGTGTCCGCAACATGGGGATGCAAAGAGGTGGCAGGATCAGTCTTCGGCTCTTGCAGCTCAGTTTGATGCTTTGGTTTTACATTATTCACCTGGGTTATTCTTGCTGCATTAGCTTTCAGATTCTTGACTGCCTGAAAGTTGATTTAGGAAGTTAGTAGAGCCACTAATACCAATCAAAAATCAAATACAAGATTGACAAGCACAACATGACACATTTGAGAATTTGGTGAGCATATCAATGTAAAGCTGCAAAACAAAAATGCATTTTTGCATTGTCACAAAAGAACACCCAACAGAAAGGTAGAAATCAGTTATTCACAGATAGAGAAAGGGATGAAAGTAACTGTCAAGAACAATTTAAGCATCTCCCAAGAATCATCAGTCGCACAGCAGTGACCTATACCTAAATTCTCCCATTAGTAACAGCTACAAAATTAATAATCACAAAAGACGGATTTCTTAGCAATTTTAGCTGTTGAAGCCAAGAGAAGGCAGTGTTGCATTCTTCTGATCCAGATGAATTTCGTCTCCCAGTTTAACTAGAGGAAGAATCCATTTATGGGACTGCCTCTTCTGGTGTGCCAGGGAAACACGAGATATCATGCAAAGCATTAAAGTACATCTCTTTAATAAATGTCATGAGGAAGAAAACACTAGATCAACAACCAATACCACCCTCGTAATTTAAAAGTGTAATTTGTACTTTCGACATTTATGCTTCACAACTTATATTGTCTATATATAAACTTGGAACCTAACATACTCTCATCAGTGATCACTATCAACAAGTAACTGAGTAACACTAACCAAACCATTCCATTATCGAAAGTACACAACGACTTAAATTCGCTAGTCATTTTCATTTGCAACAAAGGGAGTGTGAATTAAGACATAAAACCAGGTGCATGTGCATAATTGTTGAGTAAGAATATCTTGAAGGGTTAATAAACCACCTAAAAAGGTGCAAAAATGAAGTTGAACTACTCAACTTGGTTGCGAGCTACCAAGATTGATAAAGTATTCAGTATTCAAATAAAAGAAACGAAAGAGGTAACCTTAAAGCATTCTCATCTAACAGCAAAAATAGAAACTTCAGCCATACTCTACGTGGTCGTAAGCTACGAAATTGATATACAATATCATCCGCCATACTCTTATCATTACCACGTGATTGCAAAGATATGGTATTCTTTGAAATAAGTTAATTCCTTACTTGATGATGCTTAGCTGAAACTTGGTGAGCATCCCAATGTAAATCAGACTTCAATACCAAATCACAAACTTTACATACAGGTTGATCTTTTTCGTTATACCTGCATAAAAGGACAATTTTATTTTTAACTTAGGCTTTCTTTTGGTCTCAACAGTCTGTACTGGTAACTAAACAAGTTCACCAAAAAGCAGCAGAAAAGCATGCCCTACAATGGTAAGAGAAATTTAACACATGAAAATTATTAGCTTAATAAGTCGGCCATAAATTGGCTTTCAAGAATACAAGTATGTTTCTGCTCATTCGGAAATTTATAAACTATCATTTACTGCCTCGAAATAACATTTTCCCAAATATCCGATGCTCTAAAATAAAATTTGGTTCACAAATTTCAAGTGTTTATCACGAATATTAATGAGTATGATGACAAGTAGCACATCGAAAATCACGACGCATACTCTCGCATTCATTCAAAACCACCATTAAGTCTACATGATTCTTCCTCCTACAAAACATCAGCAACAGATTTTTATGCCTACCGGAGAAGAGGATGATCAATGCGCTTCACTTGGTTTTTCTTACGCTCTTCAAGCTTCGCGCGGAACAGAGCATTCTTCTTCTTATCCATATCGTTTGCTACTCCTCACTTCACCTACATCGATTTCCCAAACCTACCGCCGTTAAACAAGAATCCTTTCTTTAATTAATAGTTTGACAAAGTGCACATAATCGACCCTACCGGAGGAAAACCCGAAGCTGGAACCGTCGCTGGTGAGCGACTCTACGTTGCCCCCGACCGATGGATCGACGAAGAGAAAACCTAGCTAGTCCTTCATTTCGTCTGGACCATATTTTGGTTCTCGATTTCTAATTTTTCTAAAATGAAATATCAACGAGAAATGGTCCGTCGCCAAAGCGTGGATTTTCATCGCGGAAGAGTATAAAATTTTCCCATCTGCCCTTTTTGTCATATTTGATATTAAACGTGTCATCTTATCTTAATTTAGTTTCTAAAACATTTATTTTTTATTTAGGTTGTTCGGAAAAATATTTTTACTACTAAACGTTATCCTCAATCGTGCCTAATCAGCCTCATGTGGCTAAAAATATAAAATAATTTAAAATAAAAGCGCTCAGGACCGCTCTTCTTCCTTAAAAAATAAACATTATAATAATTAACTTATAATCATTAGCTCCACATTGTTACCTACTGTCTCCGTTCAGGATCTCAAAATCCAAAAACTGATTGCAAACTCCTCGATCAAATGCGCTAACTTAGGAGTGTAGCCGGTTCATGCCACTAGATCGAGAATAAGATGATGAGGCGGCAAGGGTTTGTTGGCGAGTTAGAATTTGGTGTATTGATTATTATAATGTGAGGAAGAAGCGCTAAACGCTTTTACTTATAAAAAAAAATAGCTGCATAAGCGCAAAATATGCTTTAGGCACGATTCAAATAACACTTAATAGTATAAGCACTTTCCTGAATACCGGCGAGGATAAAAAGTGATATTTTAGAAACTAAATTGAGAAAATTTTCGAAAGTATAGGGCTGAAAATATCAAACCATCCGAGTTAAGTCATGTTTTTTTCATTTGGAAATACAAATCTTTGTTCATCAACACATTCAAAGTATCAACTAGTGCCACTATTATTCATTTATTTAATTTCTATTTTAAAATTCAAATTTGTCTAAATTGAAATTTTTTGATAATTTGATACTGGTTTAACCGACGAGTTAGTGCTACATATTCTAAAATTGCATAAACATGTTTATTATGAAGTTTCTCACTTATGAAAACTCACATAATTTTCGCGGCATCATTTTAAAAATAAAAATTTCAGATCTATCAATTCTTCAGCATACCTTACTGACAGTAGCAGTATAATGCTTTTTCTGGTTGGTTAGAACTTGTGTTGCGCTCAGTAGCAATACATGCAACCATACCTTTATTGACAGTAATTTCCAGCATATAAAAAATAGTGCCTATAATAGTATGATGGTGTCCCAAACTTGGTTTTTGTAGAAAGAGCTTGAGACACATAAAGCATTCTTCAAGCAAATAACCAATTTCAAGTGGTTTTTAACTGATCTACAATGTAGAGTTCAATATGGAGCCGGCGTAGAACTTTCCAGTTGATACACTTTGGGGTGGAAGTAATATAATGGCTGCTGCTATGTTTCCTGCATCCTCTGCTGTCCGCTTTCCCGCACCACCTGTCATGCCTGTCTGTGTAAATCCAGGACAAAAACAGTTGACACTCAGACGACGCCCTTTGTTTTCTTTAGCTAAAACCTTCGAATACGAATTAATTGCCAGTTTCGAGACTGAGTAATCTGTCCAGACTTCTGGCCACCCCTGCGTTTCCCATGTACCATCCTCGACGCTTTTGAGAAATAAATTCACAATGTCTGAAATTTGTTCCTCACATAACCTGTCATCTTCTAGCACTGACCTTATTTTCAGGTTCCTCACCTTCTATAATCACATGTTAAATCATCACAATATGCTATGTTCCACCAAAAATTAATCAACTAATATGAACTTACATCTAATGCACCGAGCCTCGAAGTGACATTCAGTATCCTGCTGATGTCACCGGAGCGTCGGAAAAAAGGGAGAAGAGAGTCAGTAAGCAACTTAGCCCCATAGTAGTTGGTCCTGATAACGGTCTCTGAATGCACCACAGAATTTTTGTCAATATTGTTGAAAGAAACCGCCGCGTTGTTTACCTGAAAAATTACACTAAGGTATTAAACAGAGCCAGATGCTACAGTTTTCCGTATCTGGTTGAAAAGCTTCTTTAACTAAGACGACAAAAACGGGTTATATTGAGTATAGAAACTAATGTTGGTCAAGCTCAAACCCAATTGAGATTAGGGTTTGCACATGCTTCTCCATATAAACATGTTCATTCTATAGTAATCTCATCGAAAATAGTGAAACACATTCCTAGTTTGATAGTACTACCAGAAGTAGTCACATTCTGTAACGAACTGAGTAATAAATTATTATATTATTTTGTTTATTTTTGCGTTCATTAGTGCTTGTCGTAAAAATAAGTTCCCAGTTCATATTCAAAAGTGTCCCTCAAAAATAAAATAAGTGATATTTATTTACTTATGGGAGTGTTGAGGTTTTTATAAAAATTTATGGTGATGTGAATCCGGGATACTTACCAGAATGTCCAAAGCGTCAAAGTTTTGATGAAGCCATGAAACAAATCCCTGGATGGAGTTTTGGCTAGAAACATCAAGGCAGCAGAAATGTACATGAAGGCCTGAACGTCTCAGACGCTCAACTGCCATCTCTCCCCTCTCTGCATTTCTTGCCGTCAAGATCACTGTCAATCCCAGCTCTGCAAGTCGTTTAACAATAGCATATCCTATACCTTTGTTTGCTCCGGTGACAACCGCCACCGTCTCCTTTGTCCACCACCTGCATATGTCCATAAACTAAAATAAAACATTTGTTTTCAACAAAGTACGACCAAAAGTACTATACAAGAACCTCGTTGCAGAGGAAAATGGAGTTGATCCCATCCTAGTTTGGGCCGTAAAATGAATATAGCATATCATGCTTATATATAACATGATTAAGCACACATGCTGGAAGAGCAGGAAATATAGTATAACAGAAAATGGGTAATGCAAAGTGGACGGTGGAAACCTACTGATTAACATATACAGAATGAGTGTCTGCAAAGTTTTATCTTTTGCAATGAAGACACAAGCACAGATTAGGTAGCTCTTATTATATTTCTAGCACCAGGAGCCTAAATTAGGTCATCCGCATTTTTCTATTACTTCTCATCAGGGAAATTTCTGCTAGTACAGACCTGGAAATTATATATGGAACTTTATAATGGCACTTTTGGATTCTTAGAAACCGCATGTTTTTTCTTCTTCTGCAGTGCGCTCACGTGTGGGGATCCGGCAAATTGCCATTTGAATACTATTATTCAAATTGACAAGTTTCTTGATATGAATGTCACACATGTCGAGGATTTTGCTAACTGAGAATTTTATTGTATTTTTTTATTTGTCCTTGGGCAAATCTAGAGTTCAAGATTATCTAGGAAAAAGTTTTTCAAATGCCATCTTTTTAATGAAAGTGATCTCACCAAACTGATCTCTTTAAAATTATGCTGAGGTGACTCATTTTTTTTCCAATCACACTCCATGTTAGAGACCTGTCTCAAATAGAACATCAAAATCTCTCCTCATCCATTTGAGCTTCTCGTCTTCTTCCCTCCTCGAAACACTAAACCCCTCCCCTTCTACTTCACCATATAGATTGCTTTGTGCTCAAGGAAAGACTCCAAGGTCTAGTGGTAACAGGGTTTAGGTTTGTTCCTATTGAAGTTGTTTTTTTTTGTTGTAAATTTAGTATTATTGGATAGAAATTGTTATATGTTGATATGTTAGGGTTTGTGATTCAAGTATTTGGTTACTATGTTGAAAACAAGTCAATTAATTAGTTTGATTTGTTGAAGGTAAAGTATGTATGGCTTATATATATTGAATATGAGGTTAATTTTTGATTTATATTAGGGTTAGGAAAATTGGGTTTGAGATTAATTGGTATGAAATTTGGAAAAAAAAAAATTGGGATTGAGATTAATTGGTTTGAAGTTTTAGTTGCAAAATGAGATGTTGATGATGAATTTAGTGTTAAAGACGAGAACTAGATTGGAAAGTTTATTTTTACGCATATATTAATATATTAAACTTATAATTATTTATTTTTATAGATGAACATAGATCAGATTGTTGAGCCTCAACAACCTACCCATCATTCCGAAGAAATTTGGAATGATCTGATTAGTAAACATTTAAAATTTAAATATACTTTAATTACTTTGAGAAGTCATTATAATTTACATTTTATTATGTATTACATACTGGTAAAAATCTAAAAATAGTCCATCGCAGGATGTGGGAGATGGACCCTCGGATTGTGCCATATATTGCTAGAGTTGATATCTATCCATGGACTCAAGTGCAAAATACTGAGGTTGACTAGGCATTACTCACCGCACTGGTTGAGAGAGATGAAGGTAGAAGACTCATACATTCTATTTGAGGACCGGATAATGTACAATCATCTTACAGTACGTGGGGCATCTTACCAGCTTGCCAAAAGAGGGAGAGGTCGTTAATGGTAAAGAGGATGAGCAATGAGAAAATATTTGTATACAACTACTTGACGCCTATTCGGAGTGCCCTAGGTCGCCTAATCAAGGGAAAATAAGATGATTTCATAATGACATGAAAGTAATTCCTCCTGATGCATCTGACGAAGAACTAAAGAGATATGCAAGGGTGTTATGGTAATGATATTCAATTGACAAAACCCTCCGGAGTGAACAAGTTGAAGTGCACAAAGGGTTGCTACAACAACCTGTGTAGCAGAAGAGTTGGAGCATCCTGAGAGAAGAATTACCGCGTGATCTACAATTACCCAGAATTGAAGAATATTCCATGGATCAAGATCGTCTTCCATAAACCAGCTTGAAGATAATGATGCTTTTTAGAAAGTAAGTGTCTTTATCAAGTATCCGACAAAGTAGGAGCGGAAACCAATGTTAAAAGAGCCGCTCTGATACCAATGTTGGACCCTGAGGGTCATGTACCCCATGTGGTTTTGATGATGACAACACTCGACTAACACTTTAAGTTGAGTGTGTAGGAACCTATACCAGGGTGGTCAGAGAGACTCTAAGTCAGAGAGTCACGCGAGGAACAAGAACCTCAGAGAGTCACGCGAGGGACACGAACCTGCGTTGGCAGCAGGATGAGCACTTCGGAGGAAGTTGAAGGTCCATGGATTCGACAGTTATTGCGTGGAGTAATTGACAGTAATTGCACGCACTAATTGACCGGAGTAAAAGCATGGATTAAGTGCTTGACACACAATAATTGCATGGAGTAAATGCATGGTTTAAGTGCTAGTCTTTAAGTTTGGAAAGAGACACAAGTGCAAACAACAATTAGACACACACGAGTGAACTGAGACAGTTCAGAGAAGGAGGGGCAGCGCAGAAGCTTGAGTAAGACATCCGTGCATCAAGAGCTGACCTTCGGAGTGTTGGAGACGAGTGGACGATTCGGGGAATCGTTGGAGGGACCTGTCTCTGGAAGTCACGATTGGTGATTTGGAATCATCAGGCGTAGGTGACTTGTTTTTGTGATAGTTAGATATACTATTACTTGTGTACGAATAGTGTAAGTATTTGTACAGTCTATAGATTAATAAAATAATCTTTAGACGAATTTCGCTGTGCATTGAAACTCTGAGGTACACGTACCTGCCAACTGAGTTTAGGTCTCTAACAGTTCCTATAACTAGTTTTTGAACTAATCACGATCCTATCAATTGGTATCAGAGCCGCTGGTTCTAGATTTTGATTAGCATTGCAGGTATGTCAGGTGATTCGTTTACAACCCCTCCAAAGTTGAAGGCAGGCGAATATGACTCGTGGGCTATCAGATTTGAGCAACATGTCCTCTCGCTGGATGGTGAGGTCTGGCAGATCATTGAACAAGGTAAACAACTCATCATGGATGATACAGACAAAACCAAGGAGAGCACGAGCTCGGTACACTACCGCGGACTTTAAAAAGCTGCAAAAGAATGCTCAAGCCATGAAGGTACTTCATTCAGCACTGGAACCAGGTGATCTTGCCAAGGTCCTGATCTACACAGACCCGTCAGAGGTCTGGAATGCTCTCAGGAGGATCTATGATGGTTCTGCAGACGTTAGGAGGAACAGGATCCTCACTGCCCAGATGAAGTACAACAGCCTTTGTCAAGCTAAGGGCGAATCTATACATGGCTACCATTCAAGGTTTCAAGGGTGTCTGTCAATCCTTTCAAGACTGGGAAAGGAGTATGAGCAATGGGAAGTTACTCATCATTTCCTACAAGGACTCGATCCAGAATGGGATGACATCTCAAGGACTCTGTCAATACTACTGTTGATAGTGTTGTCGTGGAGGTCCCAAAGGGGACATCGATTTGAATGTTGTCGTGGAGGTCCCAGAAGGGAACGAAATTGTTGGTGATGTTTCGATGATCCCAGAAGGGGATGTGACTGGTTTAGGCAGTGTTGTGAAGGAGGTCACTGAGTGTTCAGGGGAGAACACAATCAGTGACGAGGTCAATGAAGGAGCAGATGCGTCTCGTGTTGCTGAGACGGTCAGAAACCTACCTGCCGAAGTAGAGGGCAATCCAGAGAAAAGCACTGAAGATGGGGATGATTCAGAGACCCTCCTTTCGAAGACCTTGAAGGAGATTCAAGCTATGGGGAAAATAGCCACCCCGAGTACAATGAAAGGAAAGGCAGTAAGGGAACCCTCCCCAGAATCAAGTGACGAGGTCCAAATTGTGAAAGCCTCTGCCCCATCAAAGAAATCAGCCGTGAGGAAGAGTCAAAGACAACTCAGGGCCCAGCCACCTCCCACAGCCCCCGTGGAGAAGAGGAGACGAAGTGTTGTTGAAGAGGTTCAGGAACCCGTCTCGACTCCAGCCAAGAGGGTCAAGTTTGCGAAACAGGAGACTCTGGAAGAATTAGAGTGCACAATGGAGTGGTTCAAGGCTCAGCGTCTTGAAGGGATACATGACTTGATTAAGGCCCAGGGGTGGCAGAATTTATTTGAAGTAGAGGAGGAAGTTAGTCAGGAAAGGGTAGTGGAGTTCTACAAGAACCTGACTAAAGAAGTTAAGGGAAATATTGTCTATTTGGATTTCAGTTTTGAAGGTGAAGACCTGAGAATCTCCAGCTTGGATCTTTCCCACATTTTGGGAATTCCTCATACCGGCTACGACCACTTCACAAAAGGAGTGTGGCCAGCCGAGGCTGAAGAGAGGTATGTGATTCAGGAACGAATCTGTGGGACCTCAGAACCTGGGAAAGTGCCAACAAGATATATGTCAGTGGAGGTCAAGATCCTCCACAAGCTGTTTGTGACAAACTTTATGCAGCGAGGAACGAAGACCAGTTTTGTCCAGCTTGAAGACATTCTATTGTTGGACAAATTGCTCAAAAAGGAGCACATCAACCTGCCAAAGCTGATTCTTTATCAGATGGAATATCTGAGCTCTTTTAAAATGGTTGGTTTTGCCCGGTTTATCAAGAAAATCCTCCAGTTTCACGAAGTTTACGGGAACCCGGTGGATGAGGTTCCTGTTGTGAAGAAATTTGAACCGGTAATCTTCAAAAAGATGGGGCTAACTTTTGATGAAGAGCGAGGATGGGTTCGAGATGTCGCTAAGCAGTCGGGTGAACAAGTTATGGAGGATGTGCAGGAGGAACAAGTTCCTCAGAATGAAGTAAAGGCTATTGTTGAGAAGAGGCTACAACAAATAGAGGTCGGTGTTGGGAAGCTGCAGGAAGAGATGGCTGTGGTACGCTCAGAGGTAGGAGCGATAAAGAAAATGGTGGGCAAGATCATGAGCTTAGTGTCCGGATCAGGTTCAAGAACCTGAATCAGAGAATGCTAATACCCTTTGCCATCATAGACTCACCCATTCCTTGCTCCCCACCGCGTTAATCTTTTGTTTTTTCTTCTCTGAACTTTGATGAGCATCCGTGACTCTTTGCATTTAATTTTGAAGTTTGATTTACTTTCAATTTTAATTGCATGTGGTGACTAACTCTATTGATGGCTAATATGTTTTAACTGTCTAACCCTTGTTTGATGATGCCAAAAGGGGGACGAGTTAGTGGGGTACTTATCCAGGGGGAATCATGTCAGGTATCTGTTCTTGATACTGCTTACAAGTCCCTGCTTGGGCTTAGGGGGAATTTGTTCCCATTTATGATTCAGTGGATAGATGACTAGTTAGATAACTAGGACTGAGGACTGTCACGGTTGATTATCTTGTTTTTTCTCTCGTGTCGGTTTGTCATCATCAAAAAGGGGGAAAATGTTGGACCCTGAGGGTCATGTACCTCATGTGATTTTGATGATGACAACACTCGACTAACACTTTAAGTTGAGTGTGTAGGAACCTATACCAGGGTGGTCAGAGAGACTCTAAGTCAGAGAGTCACTCGAGGAACAAGAACCTCAGAGAGTCACGCGAGGGACACGAACCTGCGTTGGCAGCAGGATGAGCACTTCGGAGGAAGTTGAAGGTCCATGTACTCGACAGTTATTGCGTGAAGTAATTGACAGTAATTGCACGCACTAATTGACCGGAGTAAAAGCATTGATTAAGTGCTTGGCACGCAATAATTGCATGGAGTAAATGCATGGTTTAAGTGCTAGTCTTTAAGTTTGGAAAGAGACACAAGTGCAAACAACAATCAGACACACACGAGTGAACTGAGACAGTTCAGAGAAGGAGGGGCAGCGCAGAAGCTTGAGTAAGACATCCGTGCATCAAGAGCTGACTTTCGGAGTGTTGGAGACGAGTGGACGATTCGGGGAATCGTTGGAGGGACCTGTCTCTGGAAGTCACGATTGGTGATTTGGAATCATCAGGCGTAGGTGACTTGTTTTTGTGATAGTTAGATATACTATTACTTGTGTACGAATAGTGTAAGTATTTGTACAGTCTATAGATTAATAAAATAATCTTTAGATGAATTCCGCTGTGCATTGAAACTCTGAGGTACACGTACCTGCCAACTGAGTTTAGGTCCCTAACAGTTCTTATAACTAGTTTTTGAACTAATCACGATCCTATCAAACTTGAAGATAATGATGTTTTTGGAAGTGCGGAGCTCGGCATATATAAGTAAGCCTCGGCAGAGTGTAGAAGCATCCAATCCAAAATCAATCCATCCAAGTGCAGAGCGAAGAATTGAGCAGAGTGGAGAGATTGGATCCATTGCTCATTGAGCAGAGCTTGCGCGCAGAGTATGAGTGATTGTGGAGAAGAGACTGATCGAGACGTGGAGAGTCTGATCAGTGCTTGATTAGAGAAGGTCAATTAAAGTTGTGTGCTTATTGACTGGTCACGGTGAGTCGAGGGAGCCTTGTGAGTGTCTGAGGAACTCATAGATAGCAGAAGACTCACTCCCATCAGTGACAAATGGTCATAGAGCAAGGGGGAGTATTCCGGAGTGTGCAGCGCTCGCAGAACAGTTTGATCGGCTCAGAGTAAGGCTTGGAGCGACGCAGACAGAATCGGCACAAGGGTGTGCTATAACAACCTACGATAATTAATGTTTTAATTCGAATAGGCAAGGTCTGTGATCAGATGAGCTATTGTATTAAGTCCGGTGAGTAGTAGGTAGTGCAGGCTGGTCTAAGGTGTTTAGATCGGGCCCTCATTCATTGTAGTTTGGTTAGAAGTAGAGATTGTTCGAGCGTAGGCTGAACTGAATTGTTGTACTAGAAAGCGAGGCTAGTTAATCGTTGAGGACTTCTGAGAAGCTTTCACTATATGTGAAGTTTGATTGAAAATTTCAAACTTCACTCATTCGCTATACAAGCTTATTTCCACACAGTGGTACAAGAGGTTGCTATAGCAACCTGCTAGTACACTCTCAACAAACGGAGGCGCTGCAATTTCAGAGGGCAGAAGTAAATGGGTGGGTGTATTATTTTATTACAACTTTGGAGATGGGAACGAATAACAACCGACAACCCATTATTTTATTAAAATACCCGATTTATGATACATATATTATCTTCATCTCTGCTGAGGTGCCATTTAATAATGGTTCTAGGATTTGATTCGTCCAAAGCCTGCAAAAAGCGGGGAAGTTTTCTAAAACATTTTTCAACGCCTGCCTGACATACCATGCCTTCAAGTACCGAATTTTATAATCATAATCCTTGAAGATTTTTGCTCTAATTTCAGAAGGAGACAATCACATCCCCAATTTCCATGACTATGAAGCGTCTCATCAAGTGGAAATTCTCCTTTGAGATATAGTCCTTAAAGATAATTGTGTGTGTTGTAGAAAAAAATGATAAAGAAAGGAACAAGGATAGAGTTGTTCAGTTTCTAATCGACTTAATGAAAAGCCTCTCAGATAGACACATATTTTTGCCTTAAGAGAACTGCCAGACCTCGACACTGTTTTTGATATGGCGTCGGGGGACCAATCCCAGCTCAATGTCGCTCGAGTTGTGACTCATGAAATGTCTGCTAAGTCTGTTAGTCATACTCCAACAAACCAGGAGTTATGTCTATCAAAGCAGTAAACAAAAGCCTTATTGTATTCATTTGCAAAAATGAATGGGCACACTAAGGAAACATGCTATAAATTGATAGGATATCCGATAGGGCACAAGCTGCATAAAGTTCCAACCAAAATTTCAGACCAAGACGTGGCGGTGTGAAAGCTGCTATTGGCACTCCCAATTATAATGATGTTGAAGGTAATAAAACAAATAATTCTGGTATTTCTATTCCTCAACTAACTAGTGCTCATGTCAGCAAGTTGTTGGCTCTGCTGAAAAAAGTGGTGACATTGAGGATCATCACACTGCATGTATGTGCCAAAATTTGATCAATAACGTTGACAATAACATGTGGATTTTAGACAGTGGTGCGACCGACCACTTTACATATGAAGCTGCATTGTTGAGTGGCGTTTACAAGCTGCATAAACCTTATATTATTACTCTTCCTAATGGTTATACTGCTCAAGTTGTGGAAGCTGGTCTTTATACATTGGCATCAGGATTGAAGTTTAATGATGTATTGATCGTGCCTGAGTTCAAATATAACCTGATTTCTATTGACAAATTGATCTCATAGTCATGTATTTTCTGGCAACACTTGTCTTGTTCAGGATCGTGCCCAGAAGACCATCTATGGGATTAATCATATTGGCCACGGATTATACTACATAAAGGGACATTTGGATTGTCAAGTAAGACTTTGCACTTATGATAACCGAGATGCTACACCAAATGTTTGGCACAAAAGATTAGGACATTTACCAATAAATAAGGTGATGAAACTCGTCCCAGACAGCTCTGCTAAAATAGTATTTTTTGAGTCAGAATTTTATTGTACAATTTGTCCAACTGCGAAACAAACCAGATTGCCCGTTTTCTGAGCAAGCATGAAACAGACAATCTTTTTGAATTGGTTCATGGAGATGTTTGGGGACAATTTAATACTCATTCGATAACCGGTGCTTATTACTTTCTTACACTAGTTGACGATTTTTTAAGAATTACATGGACCTATGCGATGAAACAGAAATCTGAAGTAACAGAGTTGATCAAAAATTTCTTTGGCTATGCTTCTACTCAATTTTCTAAGAGTATTAAGACCTTTAGAACGGATAATTGGGGTGAATTCCTTAACCAGTGTTTGAAGAATTTCTTCAAAGAGAAGGGGTGTGTTCATCAAAGAACTTGTGTTTATACTCTGCAACAGAATGGCGTCGTTAAGCTGAAGCATAGACATCTTCTATTAAGTTTTCAATGCCTAATTATCTAAATTAAGTAGAAGCCAAAAAAGAAAATGATCCAAGGAGAAGATGTCCAACCCATGAAGAAGATTATTCTACAAAAGTATGGAGAAGTGTGAAGAAAATGAGAGAGTAGAGAATTGAGTAAAATTTTTTAGAGAGGCTAATTATAGCCATCATTGGATCAAAACGATCCAAGCCCTCCATTTGGGAGGAGCTCTAGTATAAATAGGGGTGAGTGTTAAGAGTGTTAAGTACTTGAGTAGAATAAGAGTGAGTAAGCTAGAGGTGTGAGTGATTCCTACTTGAGTGAGTTTCTCCTCTTGTATTCTTGTGTAAGTAATTTTGTACGCTGCAATACTCAACAATTTGGTATCAAGAGCTAGGCGGTCGGGGACCGACGAGGAGCGTAGGATCATCGCTAAAGGGAGTATAGCGAGGAGTACAGTCGGGGACTGTTAAGGAGTTTGTGGTCAAGGACCAATTAAGGTACGCTCTCATCTTTGATCTTACTATGGCAGAGTTTGGAACTTCAGTTAGTGCAATGGAGAAGTTAAACGAATCCAACTATCGATATTGGAGAACTTGGATGATGACTTATCTTAAAAGTCAAGGGTTGTGGAGTATTGTTGATGATGATGACACTACTCCACCGCCTAAAGATAAGACGACTGAATACGAAAAGTGGGAGATGAAGGCTAACAAAGCACTACTTGCTATTGAGATGACTATCGATAAAAGTCTTCTCAAATCCCAAAGGAGGCATGAGATACACTCGTTGCGTTGTTCTTAAGAGAAAATGCAACACGTCTTCAACTTCTTGAAAAGGAGCTTATGAAATTCTCGCAAGGTACGATGTCCATTTCCGACTATTTCTTAAAAGTAAAGAATCTTTGCCGTGAGATTGAACAAATCGATGCAAAGTCCAAATTCGGAGATGATAGAATTCGAAGGATAATTATTGTTGGTCTAAAACCGGAGTACAACACGTTCATCACGACTATACAGGGTTGGAAGGAGCAACCTTCACTAATTGACTTAGAGAATTTGTTGGCCAATCAAGAAGCATTTAGTAAACAAATGAACACCACTCAAAAACAATGGCAAAGATCACGATCCAACCGGAGACGGAGGAAGCACTCTTCATTGCTAAGAAAGGTTCCAAGGAAATGTTCGCGGTATAGGGCCTAAAAGAAGTGAGTTCACTTATCGAGGTCGTAAATGTGAAAGAGAAGATGAAGATGGCTCTAGCGAGGAAGAGTATCATCGCCAACAACAATGGCGTTATAAAAGAGGATCGTGTTTCACTTGTGGTCGCAAAGGGCACTACGCGAGAGATTGCAAATATGGAAAAAATATTGATAATAACTTGGTCCAAATAAATCATACGAGTGAAGAAGAGTGGGATTTCGAGGCCACATATGCAATTGAAGAAGACATGTCCAAAGATAAGTGGGGTTTTGAGCAGAACAATTATGAAATATGGATTGAAGAATTGGAGAGCAGTGGTGACTTTGAGATGGTATCAAACTTTATAGTCATGGAGATGGTGATGAAGAAAATCATAATGATGTAACTGGTGAGATTGAAGATGAGGAAGACGGTTGTGGAAAGAAGATGCTTCCTGGATTCGCGCTGAGTCATGAAGAGATCGATTTAGTGGCTACACAACCAGATATAAAAGACTGGATGGTAGATGCAGGTGTGGTCAAGTTCAAAGACAACCACACACTGGAAGATACAAATGAAGGCATTCAGATGAGCAATGACATAAAGGATGGAATGCCGGCATGTGAAAAGTCTATATGACAAATAATAGAGAAGCATGGGTTGCTGAGTGAAGCAACTGAGACCAAGGCATTATTAGAAGGTGACAGAGAGCCACAGAAGAGGACAACGAAGCCTTTGATGAAATTAAATGATGTTCGGAAGGCCAGAAAACATTCAAGAAGACCCATAAAAGAGCATGATCTTTCAAAGACTGGGCAAAGCTCTTCAATCTAGCAAAAGATTCTAGTGAAACTAATTGAAGGGAGAACATATGACCGCGTCAACTATGCTAAGTTCGACATTGGATCAAACATCAAGCAACCACCAGGAAGAGAAGAATAATTATGCATTGAGGGGGAGTATTAAGTTTTCAATGCCTAATTATCTAAATTAAGTAGAAGCCTAAAAAGAAGATGATCCAAGGAGAAGAAATCCAACCATGAGGAAAATTATTCTAGAAAAGTATGGAGGAGAGAAAATGAGAGAGTAGAGAATTGAGTAGAATTTTCTAGAGAGGCTAATTATAGTCATTTGATCAAAATGATCCAAGCCCTCCATTTGGGAGGAGCTCTAGTATAAATAGGGGTGAATCTTAAGAGTGTTAGGAACTTGAGTAGAATAAGAGTGAGTAAGATAGAGGTGTGAATGATTCCTACTTGAGTGAGTTTCTCCTCTTGTATTCTTGTGTGAGTGATTTTGTACGCTGTGATACTCAACATCTTCTTGAAGTTGCTCGATTCTTAAAGTTACAAGCTAGCTTGCCGAAGGTATTTTGGGGTGAATATACTACCAACCAATCACATTATCAACCGGCTACCCACAAGAGTTCTTTGTAATAAGACTCCTTATGAAATGTTATTTAGGGACCCCATCACTGGATCATTTACGCAGGTTTGGTTTTTTATGCTACGTTTGAACTCTTCCCCAGGGCAGCAGTTTGTATCTTTATTGGTTACTCTCTTGAGTAGGAAGGGGTATAAAGTGTTTAACATGGATGACTATACAAGTATACAAGTCGGGATGTCATCTTCCATGAAGATATATATCCATATATTGATGTACTTAGGGATACTGCTTGTCAATGAATCAAGCTCCATGATGATTCTTCTTGTCTACGTTGACGATGTTATCCTTACAGCTACTTCAATTGATATGATCAACATTGTTAAGCGGTTCATTGACAAGCAATTTAAGATCAAGGATCTCGGCCAACTTAAAAAAATATCCTTGGTCTTGAGGTAGTCTGTTCCTCATCTAGGATCTTTTTGCATCAGCGAAAATATGCATGTAATTGCTTTGTGCTAATCATTTTGTTGATTGCAAACCAGCTGCCACCCCCTATTGTCGCCAAGAATCACTTAAGCATATCCACAGCTCCATTGCTTTTTAATCCGCAAATTTATAAGCAACATATTGGTCGGCTCATTTATCTTATGATTACGCGTTCGGATTGTTATAGATATTCATATATATTATTATGATCTCATTATTATATAATAGGAAGTTTGTAAATTGTTGATAGCGTCTATAGCCCTATATATTTGACGTTTGACATACGATGAATATACACACATAATTCAACTTAACATGGTATCAAGAGCCGGTTACGTCTGATTTTTTTTGCTGTGTTGTCCGTGTCGGTGTAACCCACTGGTTCACCCTACTCCGGTCAAATTCCGACTTTTTTGACCAATTTGGTATATTTTCTAGTCACATCGCTGCTGGTTTTTTCACGGCTCTTCTCTGTTTCCGATCTGTTGCGCCGTAGTTGTCTGATCTGCCCAAATTCGATCCGTTTCAGATCCATTCATCTCAGACCAATTGCTCGTGTGGTGCGCGCTTCTGTTTTTGGCTGCCGCTCGGTGTGCAATTCTTTTCTCGGCGGGGTGGTTAGAGTTTCTATCAACAAGAAAAAAATCAATAGCTTGGTCAAACTTCCACCTCAGTGCCCAGTCAGCAGCCTGGTCAGCGCCAATTCAGAAGCCCAATCAGCAGGCTGGTTGTTAGGATCGCGCTAACAATTACGAATCACGAAAAACGAAAATAGAAAGAAAATTGACACACGAGATTTATAGTGGTTCCCTCCCAATGTAGAAGGTACGTCCACTCGCCGCTTGCAGGCTCAATCCACTATAATCACCTCGCCGGAAGATTGTTACACACTCAGAATCGCCTCACGCACACACTCTGATTTCTAATTACAACCATATGACGGCCGACACACAGTATAAAAGAAAACTAGGGTTTTTGGGCCGACGCAATACGACCCATACGACATTATCCAACCACTACGACCTCCGTGGAGATATGGAATTTCGTACTGGTCATATTGTCCGTATCAGTACGGGCAATACGTCCCGTGCGACCAGTACGACCGTTGCTGTCACCTTTGAAAATGTGCAAATTTTCCACAGGGAGCGCTGCCCCCTCCGACCTCCGGAGGGAGGTTTACCACCCCCTTACACCCCCCACGGGTATGGTCGATCAGCTTCCAGCTATGCGTAGGGTCTCAGTAGTGCGTCTGTGCAGATTAGGCTTCACACTCAACACTGGTCAGCCCTCAGTTGAAAAAAAATGTCTTTTTTTTCTTTTTTTATTATGTCTTCTCTTTCAGGTACCGTTGTCGTTCCACATTGTCTTATTCTCTTTAATGGGCATAATTATCGAGAATTGGTCCAACATATGCGTCTTTATATCCGTGGACAACGTCTTTGGGATATTCTCCTAGGGGATCAGTCTTGTCCTCTTTCTTCGACTTCCCCAACCGAGTCTGCACTTTTAGCTACAGTTACAGCAGAAGGCGTCTCCAGCGTATGATGATTTATTTTAAGTATCAAAGCGCCTTACTGACCTATCAAAGATGGATTAATGAGGATGCACGTGCTTGTGCAATCCTTGCAGCTAGTAATGGAGGTTCATCTGACTAGCGATATTATTTTTCTTACTTCTACTCATGAGATGTGGACACATCTTCAAACCCATTATGCACCTTCTGGCCACTCGCTCATCTTGTCAGTTAAGAATCAGGAACACGATCTTCGTCAGGAAGATAGCACCATGGACGAATTTTATGCCGCCATATCTGCTCTTTGGTGCCAACTTGACTCTCTGAGTCCTTCTCCATGCCTTACTTGTTCGGCTAGTAAGGAGATCCGTTCTCATTCAGAATTTCTTCGACTTTATGATTTTCTGACTCGTCTTCGCCCCGAGTTTGAGATGATTCGTGCACAGCTTCTTGCTCGTCATCCTTTCGTTACCTTATTAGAGGCACTTTCTGCAGTTCGCGCAGAGGAGATACGTCTTCGCAGTGCTGGTTTTCTACAGTCCTCTTCTGTGTTAGCGACTCCTGAATTCACTATTCCTGTAACTGCTCCCATCATTGCCCCTGCGGTTACTCCCACTTCAACAGATGTAGCTAAACGAGGGCGTCGTCACTGCACATACTGTAACAAAGATAATCATTTGGTTGAGACCTGCTACAAAAAGCGCGATGATGAAGCTCGATGTTCTAGTCGGTCTTCGAAGAAAGCTGGGGGTTCTAATCAGCGCAACACCACTCCTCAAGTATCTAAAGACTCCGACACTGAAGAGCTGCTAACATTGCTACGATGAATGGTTGTTCAGCATCTTCTGGTTCTGCAGGATCTACGACTCAGACTTCAAGCAATGAGTTACCTGCCCATACATCATCTCATCCCTCAGGTACGTTTCCTTGGATTTTAGATTCTGGTGCTTCTTTTCATATATCTTCTTTTCGTACATCCCTTTGATATGTTTGTCCTTTTGTTGTGTCATATATCAGTTCAAACTGCTGATGGTACCTCTCTCTCAGTCACAGGACAAGACACTCTTTCAACTTCTTCCTTTCATGTTCCTAACGTCTCTCTTGTTCCAAAATTGACTATGCAGCTCATTTCTGTCGGTCAGCGTACGGATCATAGTTGTCGTATTATTCTTGATTCTGACTCTTGTTCTGTCCAGGATCGTCGCACGGTGACCCTAGTTGGTACTGGCCCACCCCGCCATGATTCTCAGCGTCTCTAGGAATTGGATTAGCTTCACCTTCCTTCCGCTGCCTCTGCTAATCCCCCAGCGCCTGCTTCCGTTGTTACCTCTGCTATGACTTTCGCTCAGTGGCATCATCGTCTGGGCCATCTCTGCGGCTCTCGCCTCTCTTCGTTAGTTCATCATGGCGTCTTAGAACATGTTTCTGGTTATGCCTCTTTACACTGTCAGGGTTGCAAGCTTAGTAAACAGCTTCAACTCCCTTATAGTCGCAAAGAGTCTGTTTCGAAGTGTCCGTTTGACCTTATTCATTCTGATGTATGGGGTCCAGCTCATTTTTCTTCAAAAGGTGGTCATCAGTATTATATCATCTTTATTGATGATTATTCTCGCTATTATTGGATTTTTTTTCATGAAATCTCGTAAGGAGGTTCTCCCAATCTATAAAGATTTTTCGCGCATGGTTCACACTCAGTTTGATTCTCCTATTCGTACTCTTCGTGTTGATCTGCTAGTGAGTACTTATCTCATCATCTTCGTCGCTTTCTTACCGATCAAGGGACTCTTTCTCAGTTCTCTTGTCCAGGTGCACATGCCCAAAATGGCGTTGCCGAGCGCAAACATCATCATCTTCTTGAGACCTCTCGTTCTCTTATGCTTGCTTCATGCATTCCGTCTCATTTTTGGACTGAGTCTATTTCTACTACCAGTTACCTTATTAATATGCAGCCTTCGTCCGCCCTTAACGGTAATATTCCTGTTGAGCGCCTGTATGGAAGACCTCTTGATATTCTCATCTTCGTCTTTTTGGCTGCGTGTGCTATGTTTTATCAGCACCTCGTGAGCGCACAAAGCTGACTGCTCTGACCACAGACCATCTCCAGGTTGTGCTTGAGTCCTTCGGTATATCAAAGCTGCAACAGCTCAAGGATTGCTTTTGTCGTCTAACTCCCGACTTGATTTGGTGGTCTATTGTGTTGCCGATTGGCCATTTTGTCCATCGTCTCGAAATTCTGTCAATGGCTTTTGTGTTCTTCTAGTTCAATCTCTCATATCCTAAAAAACTAAAAAGCAGACTCTCGAGGCACATTCCTTGGCCGAGTCCGAATAATGTTCTGAGGCTTGTTCTGAACTACTGTGGCTTGTTCGTCTCTTGGCAGATATGAATATTGTTGTTCCTCAACTCATCACGATACTATGGCCGCTCTTCACATTGGGCGCAATCCAGTTTTTCACGAGCGGACAAAGCATATTGAGTTAGATTGTCACTTTCTCCGTCATCATTTATCTTCTGGTTTTCTTGATGCTAAACACGTCACGTAGAAGCAACAACCTGCTGATCTCCTTACCAAGCCTTTGGCTGCCGATCAATGCTCGCGGCTTCTTTCCAAGTTGGCCTCACGCTCCAACTTGAGGGTGGGGGTATTAGGGGTTATTTTGTATTCTTGAATAGTTAGAGATCGCTTCTATAATTATTTGGAGTTCGAGAGGTGGTGTGGCCTATGCCCTATTGTATGTGAGTAGAATCTTAATTTTTTTTTCCATTCAATTTATTTAGATAAGAGATGAAAGAGTTCAATGATTCTTTTTCCATCTTGGTGCGTCTCTGCCAATTTGCATTGAGATTACCTGCAAATAGTAAAACATGTATTCGAGATACATAAACTTGGTCTTCGACCAAAACAATTAAAAAATTGAGGGAGGGTTTTGTAACTTTATGATACTTGCCCACCTAAAATGCAAAAACACAAAAATACAAGAAGAAGAAGAGCAACAACGTTGAAAGTTTAACAATCGATGAATTCAATCCCTTTCTGTTTCTCTCTCCTCGCTCCTTCATGGCAACCAGACCGTTAACCTAATCTTCTGCTCGCTATCTTCGTTTTGCATCTCACTCTTTTTTCTTATTCTTCGCCTGCCCGCGGAATCGATTCCAATCCGAGACTAGAAAAAATGGGGAAAAACCAAGGGTATAAAGCTATGCAGAGGGCTAGAGTGGGGTCTGCGTCTGGTGGACCTGAAGAGGTCGAAGATGGCATGGTTCGTACCCTTTCATTCCGGTTTTGTAAATTGCTTATCGGATTGCTGCAGTTTGTACCTTTCTGCGCTGATTTTATAGTTACTGGTGGAATTTCTTCTTCCATTATCAATGAGATGATTTTAGACTATGACGTGCTTGGATTTGGTCCAGCTTAATTTGGATGTTTAGGGTTTTGCTAGGAGATGGAGAGCAATTGTTGATGGTAATTTATGGTGGATACAGTTGCTTCTGCTAATATAGTTCTCAAAACCCTTCTAGTTGCTGACTCAGCTTGTTGATATGAGCTTAGATACTTTTGCGTAGGTTGACTAAAACTGCTACGATAATCTACGTGGGTAAAATGTGATAGCCAAGTCAATATAAAGATACACTTGTGGTTCATGCACCTTTGTTGAAAATCTTAAACCCTGGACGACCTTCTAAGCACCATGCCAGGCAAGTAGATCAATTTATTCTGTTCATTCTGTTAAAATGATTGTATTTTCATTGGTTGGGTGTATAAATAAATATTCAATCTCCAGGAGTCCAGGACACTTGTAGCAAATCCAATACGACAGCGGATTTATTCATATTGACAAGGCAGATTTAGTCACTTATCTTTATTGAGTGTTCTTTGTAAACATCTAGACTAGCTTAGTCTGTTTTATGAACCTTCTATGTTGTTCGATGCGATGAAAATTCTCACAAGTGGTTAGTGTACTGACTACTGCCATGGGACTTCTAGGTCAGTATAGCTACTCACTGTTTATTTCATTTTCAGCCCTGCATCATAATTTTTTTTGACTACATTATCATGAAACTATACTGTTACTGATGAGGAGAGTCACAGGTGGATGGTTCTTTTCATTCACCAGAGTGGCATGCTGCTCGCTTGGCCAGCCTTAAAACTTCTCATACAGTCACCTGGGAAGAGTACAAAAAGAAGCAAAAGGTAAAATTTGGTTATATTCAAGCCCTTCTCATTTATTAATTGCATTGGTAGTTAACTCGGATGAGAATTTTGGTTGGTTTTGATAAAAAAATTTGATAAACTCTTGCAATTTGCTCATTTGTTTGTCATGGAACAAACTCCACTCTTGCTTAATATGACAAAAAAATACCAGGAAGATGAAATGAAAAAAGGGGAACTAGAAGCTGATAAAGACAGAATGATGAGAGACTACAGGGCTCAACTGGATGCTGAGAGAGCTAAAAAATTAGCCCGTGGAAGCAACCACTCTAGCAGTAGGTCCAGCCACAAGAAGGGTACGTTCCTGATAAATAGATATCACTTCTACATATAGAACCAAAAGTTTGAGTGTCATATAATTTTCTGAAATGGTTTTTATCATCGTAGAAAAGAAAGAAAGCGATTCCAAGCATTGCAAGAGCAAGAAGAGAAAGGTATTTGTAGTTCATTAGTCAACTGATTTAGTACTTGGTGCAAGTTTGTTGAGTTGGGTTACTTGTTTTAGGATTTTTGCTTGATTATTAACAAATACTAAAGGTTCTTGTACTATAACAGAACAGAAATCACAATAAATATGACAATTATGATTAGTGCAAGCACGGAAAAGTATATCATATTGCGTAAGTATAGATATACCATTTTAAAGGGGTACGAACTGAAAGAGATGCTTTATGAATGTTGTGTAACATTCTCAAACTAAGTGCTACTGTTGTCATATTACCTAAAAAGATTCAAAGCTCCTGAATCAAAGAGTGGATGGGGGTAAGACAAAAAGAGATAGAAGGAGGGGATACAACACGGAGGTTATACTTTTTAAAAATTTCATGGGCCAGGAATTATTGATATAAGACTTGAGAGGGGTTTAGAACAAATTATTGTCTAAAGGAGTATCACTAGTAAGGGCCTGTTCTTTAGCCATTAAATTTTCAGCACTTAAGTTAAGTTAAGTTAAGTTAAGTTAAGTTAAGTTAAGTTAAGTTAAGGTAAGTTAAGTTAAGTTAAGTTAAGTTAAGTTAAGTTAAGTACTACTCATCACCCCAACCCACCATCACACCCCACCACCACCACTCCAACCTACCACCACCACCACTCCAACCTACCACAACCACCACCACCCAAACCCACCACCCCAACCACACCACCACCATCCCCACCCCCACCAGCAACACCCCAACCCACCACCACCATCACAACCACACCATCCCTCACCCCCACCAGCAACACCCCAACCCACCACCCCAACCACAACACCACACCATCCCCACCCCCACACCACCACCCCACCCCCACACCACCACCCCAACCCCACACCACCACCCCAACCACACCACCACTCCAACCACACCACCACCACCACCCCAACAACACCCCAACCCACCACCACCACCCCCATTACCACCACCACCAACCCACTACCACAACCCCAACCCAACACCACCAACACCCCCACCACCACAACCCCCACCACCACCAACACCCCCACCACCACAACCCCAACCCACCACCCCAACTATACCACCACCACCATAAAAATATGTTTGTAAAAGTACTTAAATTAAGTTAAGTTAAGGTAAGTTCAGTTAAGTTAAGTTAAATTCAGTTAAGGTAAGTTAAGTTAAGTTAAGTTAAGTTAAGTTAAGTTAAGTTAAGTTAAGTTAAGTTAAGTTAAGCATAAGTTAAGTCTAAAGAACAGGCCCTTAAGTAGTAATATCCTGGATTCATAACTAGAAGAGTTTTATTTGGTCTCATCTTAATGAAGAAGCTGAACTTGCCGAAAAGGTATTACTCAAATTTCGATCATAAACTCATTACAACTCATGTCATACAACCATCATTTAGCTTCCCGTGTTTTTTGCTCTTAATTTGTTCACTTAAAGGCTGATCGATACACAAAAGTGGGTTGCTGTACTGAAATCAGATTCCATTATAAATGTTTTCAACTGTCCAGTATTATAGTTATGCTGATGAGCTTATTACAATCATTTACTTTTTTCCTTGGGAAAATATTTTGTTTTGATTCATGAGCAAATATCCACCTAGGCAACCATAGGCTTTCATGTGTTCCCAGTTCCCACCGCTAACCACGCACTATCATAGTCGCATTGAAGCTATATTAATCAAACTACAATAAATTAGCTGACCAGTCCTTACTCATAAAGAAGCTTACAACTTCATGTAAGATGTTACCAACGATGATTATATAATCTGCTTCTGATTGGGTTGTATGTTCACACGCTCAGAGTACATTTTCAGTTTTGTACATTCAGTTAAAATGACACCATAGCGTTTATATTTTTCTTGATCAGCATTCAAAGAGGAAATTGGATTCAAGCTCTTCAAGTTCATCATCGGACTATTCTAGTAGTGATGATGAAGAAGATGATGATGATGAGAAAGAATCCAGGAGATCAAAATCTCGGTCGAAAAGATCAAAGAAGGAAAAAAAGCACCGTTCAAGATCAAAGCACTCTAGAGACAGGGACGCAGGCGATACTGAAGGTCCTATGCCACTCTCCAAGTTCTTTGGGAATGTGAAGAGCTGATGCGTCTGTTTTTATCGGGGCCAATTCATGGCATGAGAAAAGACGTTCTCCTTCGCTTAGATATGCTCGCCTAATTCAACGCAAAGGCTCATTTCTGTATACGGAATCAACATTTATTTCAACCTTCGCAAAACCGTGTCTTCTGTATGGTTAAGTGAAAAACCAGATATGGGAATAAGCAGGATTGCTTTCATTTTTTCATGTAGTGATTTTTAAAAGATAAAATGGGACGTGGGGAAAAACTTATTCAAGTTAAAAGGGTCCATATAAGACTTTATTGTTTTAATTTTATATCATTTTAAATATTAAGTTAATAAAATTATTTGATTTTGAACAAAAAAATCGTAATACAATTGTTTGCCAGATTTATTGATTCTCTGGAATTAAATAAAATAAAAATACAAGATGATGTGGCAAGCAGAGGAGACATCACAATCGATAGATATTCCAGATGAAATCCTGGCCGTCCATTTTCGACATTCATCTGACTCATATTCATACAATTCAGCGCTTATCTTTCTCTCTCTACTTTTCCAGAGAAGAGAAAAAATCTTGGAAATATTTTCCCTCTCTTTCGCCATTGGAGGGAAATCCGAAAATTTTCATCCAATTTCACCCATCTCCCACTCCATCCATCGATCTCGCGTTTCAATTCCCTTCCCATGGATCTCGGACGTCCTTCACAGTTACCCATCGGAGCAGCAGCAGCAGCTTAGTCAGCTGTTGCGCGCAAATCGATTTTCATATTTTGAGGTGATTTTGTTGCTCATTCTGCTCCTAGCTGCGTTTTTTTTTCTCGCTTGCCTCCGGTGTTTTTGTTTAACTTAATGTTAGTTGGTCGATTTCTCCGCTTATTGTGATTATTTAGGGTTTGATGCGGGCCGAATTGCAGTGGCGCATGTGATCTGTTCACTCGTTTGAGAATATTTTAGCTTGACGTGGTTATGATTTGGATTGAGCTGACTGATTGTTTGTCTCTGCTGCTTTTGATATGCGATTGGATTTCAGCTGTGCTTGAATGTGTATAATATTTGATGGCCAGAATGCATTTTTGGATTTGAAGTTTTTTTTATAAGTAATAGATAGTTGTCTTTAAGTGCTGATACTCAGAATCATTCAGGATGGTCTTTTCTATAGGATAGTGTCCAGGGATTTATATGAAGCTGCCAGTGTTAATTCGCCTTTGCTGAAGGGTTAAGAAGAACATAAATACCTGGCCATTGCTTCATCTTATGAACTAGCTACATATTGGCTGAATGTTACCTATTGAATGAAGAGATCTTGTTATTAGATTTTGCATGAATGCCTTGTACGTCTCCAAGTACATGAATGTACCTACAGATTGTAGAAAAGAAAAACACGGAGGATCAAAGACTGGCAGCTGATTCTTTTGTTCCTAAAAAAACCACTTCTTGTGAATGGATTACTAACATGTATGTATATCTCGTACTTTTTTTCTTTGCAATAGGTTACATGGTTGAAAACAGGGAAAGTAAGCAGGAAGTCCCACTTTTGAATCCTTTTCTTTTCTTACAAATCAAGATTGCTGGATTCAGCTATCATTGATCTTCTACATGGAAATGAGGAAAAAATGTTCCCGCAAAAATTCTGTAAAAGAGCAACCTAGGGTTGCTAGATTGAAGAAGAAAGTGCCTGATGAAGGAGAACATTCAAAAAATAGAGTAACATCACTAATTACCTCATCTGTCAGGAAGCAGAGAGTCGGTAAGTTAGCCGTACAATAATTATCTATGAATACATAAGAGCATAATGAGGATTGATACTTGCAGGGCCATTTTGGTATGACAGGGCACCTATGGTTTAGCGACAAATATGTATTATTTAGTAACGAAACATACCCTTTGATAAAGTTGACATGTTAATTACAAAAAGGTTATGTGTTCTACAATCAAGTAGCATATTTGTTTTTCCCTCGGTGTTTTTCAAATTGAGGAACTCTGTACATCTAGTTGCCCTTTCTGTAGGTCTACTATCAAAAAAGTGTTTGGAGCCTGTTTCTGCTACAAAGTTACAAACTCTTTACAGTTCAATGACAAATGAAGACCCAGCTGTTTTTTTGGTGTCTGATGCAAGTTGTGAGGCTTCCGTTGACTGCAAGGTCGGTATTTTACCATCTGTTTGATATATTTCTCGTTTGGTGTTCTTTTGTATCATAAAATCTGGATTTTCTCACATGCACCAGTGGAAACCTTTCTGGCTATACTTGCATACTAGCCTTTTATTGATTGATAGGTTATCCGATTCCCCATGGTTATTTGGACAACAGTAAAGACATCTACTTGCAGGCTTTTTTTTCTTTTAAGTCTGGTTTCCCATTTTAAGGTTATACTATTGTTTGCTCACCTTTAAGTTACTCTATTTAAATTGCAGACTAGATAAATAGTTGCTCAAAACTAATTTATTTTTATTTTATGGTTGTACCACTTTCAGTTGCTGGCTTTTGTTTGTAGAAAAATTGAACATTTTGAATGATTTTGTAAATTTTCTGAATATATTTTCAACTTAACTTGTCAAAAATTAATTTACTAGAACTAAATTTATTGAGTGACATATAATAATGGTATTAAAACAGTATAACACCATTTAATTTCAATTTCTATCAATAGTAACTATGATAAAAGAGTACCATTCAATTTTTTATTTTGTTGATATTTATGACATTTTAAACAATATTGTTTAACAATACTTAAGTTATTCAAAAGAACATGCCTATGATGTTTGTAAATCATTTTTGTACTGCATTTAGATGCTTTGTTTTCCTTTCCTTTTCCCATGGCCTTAAAATTTTTAGTATCAATGAGACATGAAATCCAGTGAAATACATTCGTGCTGCAGGATTATGCAGAGAAAACCGATCATCATGAAACCCAAACTATATTTTCTCCTGCTTTTCATTTATCTCAAAATGTCGGTGGAGAGGCTGCAGACAAAGGTAAATGATATTACATTTTTTTTAATCAATTTTTTATTTAATGAAATGTAGTCAGGATATTTCATTACTATATTTTAGAATGACTAAGAAATATTTTGATGCTCTTTTACAAACATCAGAGCTCAATGGCTGATATATTTTCATGGAAAATGAAGTAATGCTTATTTTTGTTTGAGAATTCAGAGGCACAAAAAAGCAGGGAGATACTGTTTTCATCGGAAGCTAATGCAGTGAATTCGTGTTGTGATACCGATTTTGGAGCTAACCTATCATCCGAAGTTTCAGCTATCTATCTTGCAATGAAAAATTCAAAGCTAGAATGTGTTGACGAGTATGGACAAGATTCTGTTTCCACCGATGTTTATGAAGAGGATGATGATGGTTTTGATGATTTTGATCCATACTATTTTATCCAGACTTTACCAGACCTGTCTTCAGTTGTCCCAAAGTTCCGGCCAAATTTGTTACCCAAGCAAACCCGGAGTTGCCCTTCCACAACTTTGGTCCTTGATTTGGATGGTAAGTACTATTCAGCAGATACTGAAAATATATTTAGATTATAATAGCTCTGCAATTTGAATAGCTGTTCTTTGAATAGATTATAATTGCCCTTCCACAACAGTGCATTTAAAAGATCCCTCAACATTATTATGGAGCGTATTTTGGCCCTATTTATGAATCATTGCACACTACTGCACAAAGTCTGAAGTTAGTAATATTATTCAGCTGGCTAAATATATAGTATTTTATTTATATCTTGTACTTAGTTTCAATTCAGATCAAAAATTGACTTGTTTCTTTTTGTAGTGCCTTATGACTATGCTAAATGAAAAAGTTTGATACAAGTAATTGAAAATAAAAAAATAATTAATGTTTATTAGAAATGAAGTTGTATTAAATAGTATTGTATACTTTTTCTCTCACGACTTCATGGCTTTCAACAGAGACACTAGTGCATTCAACTTTGGAACCATGTGATGATGCAGACTTCACCTTTCTTGTTGATTTTAATCATCAGAAGCATACAGTCTATGTACGATGCCGTCCTCACCTTAAGGACTTTATGGAAAAAATTGCCAGCCTTTTTGAGATCATTATCTTTACAGCCAGCCAAAGCATTTACGCGGAGCAGCTTCTTAACGTGCTAGATCCAAAGAGAAAGGTCTTCCGTCACCGCGTGTTTCGTGAGTCTTGTGTTTTTGTGGAAGGCAATTATCTCAAAGATTTGTCAGTTCTTGGGCGGGATTTGGCACACGTAATCATCATTGACAACTCTCCTCAGGTACTCTTTAAGATGACTGATACAGTGTAGAAAATGGCTATTCAGTGAAAAAATTAGAGTTTACGGATAAACAATTCACCATACCCAGACTATTCACCTATCGTAAGAAATGGCTTCCATAGTAATATTTCAAGGGATATTGTTAGGAAGGGTTAACATGTGGTCCTATTGATGTATACTATGGACATCAATATAATATTTAAGATACTGAGCACCCATGTAACTTGAAATGACTGATTTGATATTCAGCCAAGCGCGGTAAATTATCGGTTAACCGTACAGAACCAAATTTACAGAGATAAATATTTTTTCTACAGCATTTTGGACTTTTGACCATTTTTAGGCTTTGCAAAATTCAGGCTTGTGCTGAAACTATTGTTTTTGGTAAAAATGATTAAAATTGGTTTATCGAACAAATAAAATTGTGAAAAATGAAATGGTAAGATTTATGAAATTTGTATGTGGCAACTACTGTTGATGGAGTATGATTAGAGTACATAGATGTTTTATTATTGCGATTCCTTGTATGAATGTATGATTAGAGTGCATACTGCATAGATGGTTCAATATTATGATTCCATGCCCTGAACATCATTGTTATGAACATTGTTCAGTTAAAATCTCTTCTAGATTTGGGAGATATCTTGTTGTTTTTGGTTATTTAGATTACTCTATTTAATGAATAAGAAGGTGATTCGCAGACTGACAGTGGTTGAGGTCTGCATCATCGTATCTCATCATCATAACTGAACAAACTATTGTAATATAGCTTCTTTACAGTTTCACATATTTATCAACTCTAGTTGCAGATTTGCCATCTTATGTACTATCTAGTTGAAAACTGATCCTTATCTTAAACCATTTCAGGCTTTCGGATTCCAAGTTGACAATGGCATACCTATAGAGAGCTGGTTTGACGACCTTTCAGATCAAGAATTATTGTCATTGCTTCCTTTCTTGGAAACCCTGGTTGAAGCACAAGATGTACGCCCACTAATAGCTAGAAGATTCAACCTGCGAGAAAAAATAGCTGCTGCAGTCCCTCCAGCTCAGAAAGCTGTTAGTCTTTAATCAGCATTATGCAATATTTACCCCCATGTAAGGTCCCACCTTATTACAGTGATTGGCGATGCCACTCCAGCTGATGAAAATTGCATCTTGAATTTGTAGTAAATCTACTGAACTTTATGATCAACGGTAATATTTCCTAGGATCAATAATGTATGTTTTGATGAGTATTGTGATCGAATATCAGTATCTCTCTGTATTGATAGATTTTCTGATCATAAGGCCAGTTGTCAGCTTAACTAAATAAGTTATATATGATGCAGGGACTGATCGTTCTAAATATGACATACCTTGACCATATTATAATATGGCTCAGGTTCGTGCTTTCATGCGGTGTGTTCAACTGATGGCACTTCGTCCATCAAAGTCAATGGCCTAATGAGTAAGAATTTTGATGCAAAAGTAGAATAGGTTGGGCCAGCTCTTGGTGCATTTTTGTTTGGTCAAAGTTTAATTGACTTAAGGCATCAAAGGCCCACTTGAAATAAGAGAAGGATATTGACCAACATTGGATTCTATCTAACTGCACACATGAGATTAGTTGCAGTACATCAGCACTCAATACATATCTTCAAAGTCGGTATGTTAATCAAGGGATGTCAAGGGTCCGAGGCTTTAAAGAATCTTTAAGAGCAACCGTTACTCAAGGTCAAGGGCTGGACGAATAAAGAGGATTTGGACAGCGTTGTTTCTCATTGAGAAATCATCCTAAAATAGTTTATTTTGATCATAGTAGTGTAGTCGATGAATTTTTCCTTGAGACATAGGAAATCCTTCGGTAGAAGGGGATTTTTAGCATATTGTACAACTTATTCTTCACATTTTTCATATATTTTCGCTTTCACTGCGTTTTTCCATCAAACAAAAGAGATTTCATTGTCCGGATCTCTATCATCAACCATCCAAAAGTGCTTGGACTGGACTGTAACCAGCTTCGACTGCAACTGTAATTGCAAAGAAATCGAGGATCGGGTCTTGACTGGATAAAAAAAATTACTTTGATCTTGATCAAGTTTGCTAGTTCCAACTCCTAATTATTTCTTATTATTAAGTCGCCATGCGTTTCTCTATTGTTAGTGGATTTTAATGCTAGTGAAATAGCTTCTGGTGATTTTGGAAATTAGTTTAGTTATAGACTACTTGCCGAAGGAAACCCAAATAATGGATCAGTCTACCCTAAAGCCCAAGCACACCATGTCTCTTACATGTTGCTTTTCCAAAGTAAATTGCATCCACTAATGGCACAATGAGTACGAAAGAAACTTGATGAAGCCCAAGCATCTTTCTAGCCAATGAAAAGTATTATACAGTTCAAAATGTGAAATACAGTTTCATATAAAACTGAAAAAGTGAGTTCAGCCTGATGCTCCGGATATCATGATTCTTGGGCATATGAACATTTGACTCGCAACTTTTTGCTGCCTGGAGTTGAAAGATATTCTTGGTCTACAACAGACAAGAATAGAAGTGTGCCGCAATCTATTCGTCAATGAGCACATCCTGCAGAACCACATAGAATTAGAAGATTCAGAGAGACAGGTGGATTAAAACTTGGTCAACAAACATTATAAATCTGAAAGCAAGAAAAAAGAATCTCAATGCAATGATGTGCAAACAACACTCAGTTACTTTTTAAGAGACTATTACAAATGTAATGCCATAATGAAACACCATATGCCGACTTTTACACATATAAGACAGACATGAGTTCTGTATAGTGTGTGAATTCTCCACCTGCATAAAAGCTCCTGGGTACACTTAGCTGCCATTTATGTAATATATCATTATTATAGCAATATTACAAAAGTTGACATTTAAAACTGAAAACAAGCAGACGAGCTTACTTGTAGCATAATGACTGTTATTTCAGGTACAAAATGTCATAGTGGCCAGGCCGATAAAGCAAAGTAATTTTGGGGTTGATAGCAACTGAGCCCCCGTCAGGAGAGTGCTGAGCAGAAGCCGGAATAAAGTCATGATGGTTCACACTGACGCTGCCAGAATCACAAGAGCTGCGGTCAAGGTACACAACTCGAATTGGCACTCCGAGTGCATCTGAAAGAGCAGTTATGTGGACGTGATCACTCTCTTCTCCCATAGGTTCCACCGAAGCTTTACAGAACTAGTAACCATATGAAGAAAACAAGACGAAATAAGACCCAGACATGAGAAGCTCGTAAATATCAAACAATCCCTTTTCGCAATCAGCATACTAAATTAATAGCAATTGATGACAACAAAAGTAGTTAAGTTGCGTAATATTAGCATTAACATTGATCGTGAAATATGCCTTTATAGAGCCATTTTTTCGTGTCACTAAACTGAGCGTTGCGGCAAACAGTAATCCATTCATTAAAAATCCAGATTTTCTATCGGCTACAAATCTCATTGAAGTATGAAAATTTACAAAAAATGTGGAAATCTGAGATGAGGCAGTCAGATTTGGAAATTGAAATCTTGAATACATCACCACTAGAAAAACATATCGTTTCATGTAATTATCCCTATTTTGGCTTGATCACACTAGTAGTTCCGTTTTCCATTTCCAAGGACATTAGCATTTTACTTTCTGGACAAGAGTATAGTCTAAGTATTTGAGCAGATACTATCTATGATGCCAGACAAACATATCAATATTCCCTCAGGAACATATTACAAAAAAAACTGAAATCACAAGTTCAAAGGGATACGTAGTAATAAAGTGGAATCATAAAAGAAGGGATATACTAACCATATAAAATGGAAACAGGGGTAAGTAAATATACCTGATCTACAGTTGAATCTGACAAACCCAATATAAAGGGTTCAAAAAATTCAGAGCGGCTCTTTATTTCACCAGATGTAATAAACCTGAAGAACATCACAACTGAGTAACAAACACAGTCAGAAGAAAGAGAAATGTGAAACTCGAGAAAGAAGGGGTAGTCATTTATTATGACTTACCATAATCAGAAACTGATTGATCTCGGCAGCGCTCCACTAGCTCTGAGTCCCTGAAATAAAATTATACTCAAAATGTTAGTAGGCATGCCCACATTACAAGGTTGAAGCAACATAGTTCAATTTGAAAAGTTAGTCTGATATCAAGACCTGATTGAGCTCTCGCTTCCCTGAAGAACGCTATCTAGTTGCTCAAGGAACAACTGAAATTTTGAAAATGGATCAAGTGAGAAAGATAAATCATTACCATCTATAGTTATAAGGATAACTCTACTAGCAGAGTCCCTTCCTTTACTATTATGTCAAGCATTTGCAAAATCTCATTAGTGAAGGAGTTTTTTATTAATATAATAAAATTTTGAATCAGAGTGAAGTGAAGGGCAACAAACAAGTGTTTTTCACATAATTCAGGCAGCTCATTTTTATGAATAAAGTTGGGTTCATGAATGCTAAAAACATTTATAAAGCCTTTAGATGTATCAAGGACCAAATCTTAATATAGCAAACATTTGCATCAAAATGAAGTGAAGAAAATCGAACAAGAGCTGAACATATGATGCAGCTCAACTTTTGTAGCCAAGTTTTGTGCACAAATGCTAGAAAAAAAAGGTCCAAATTTTCTAGAACCGAAATCAGACAACCCTCACAAAATCACATGTATATATTCAACCCTAAACTACTTAAAGCATATATTGAAATATACCATAGGATAAAGGTGCATAGTTTCTGAGTAGACTGAGAAACAACATCCAAATGAAGTATTAATTTTAATGGACAGTGAACAATTTCCTTACATGCAAAGCCAATTTATAGTTTTAGTGTTCTGAAAATCAATTTACTCCACAAAAAAAAATTTATTCGTAAAATGGCCAATAAGGATGTATAATGTTTTTAAACTGAATTCCGGATGAATTAGAATTGATATTGAAGCATCTCAGTCAATGTTTTTAAGCTGCCAACCAAGTATAATGCAATGGATATCTTACAGAGAAGAAATCTTCAAAGGTGAACTCTGCGTAACCCAAGCTCTGAAGTGTCTTCTTGCACTTCTCAACATTTCCTTTTACACGATCAACTTCATTTCTGTCTTGAGATACCAGAAGATGCTCCTACATAAGAACTTTACAGTTAGCGTCATTACAAAGCAACTGAAGCACCAGAATGTTGCAAATATAGACGAACATACAAGGTACGCGAACATAAAGCAACGGAAAAAGCAGTTTCCATCTCCCCTTGTTCTCCTTATAAATCCATACTGATCGCTGAGAACCTATCAAATAACAAGAAGAGTGAAAAAAGGGGGAAATTAACAAATAAAGGCCACACACAAAACTGCAACATTTAACCTTAATTTTCTCCAGCAAGATAGGACTTCCTGATTGATATTCAGCGGCTAATGCTGAGAGGGGTTCCTGCATTTTTGACCTAGTCAAGATTCAGATATGCATGTATTTTCTGAATTCCAAGTCCCATTGACTTGAAAATCACAGCTACACACAAAGTTGAAGCAACCCTAAAAATAAAGAAAATTATGGTGTCAAACAGGCAACTTAAACTAACTCTACAATAACAAAATTTTCATTCACCAAATGTATCATATTCAACTGGCAACAAGTAATCCCCAAAGTGCAAACTGCAACAACATTCTTGATAGCAAGAACCATAGAAACAAAATGTATCTTCACACATGATCAACTCTGAAATAAAAGACATCAAAGCTAGAGAAATCTAAAAGAACAAATCATGTGGGGAAATACAGATATAGTCATAATGCTGAATATTGCCTTATCTCCAACATATGGAATCTTCTCAGCTTCTTGATCACGGATATCATAATGCTGACGCATTATATCATCATCTCTAAAACTAGCCCAGTCCTCAATCTCCAATACTTCATTCTTGATTTCACCATCGGCAGCCTCCTGCTTTTCTTGGCTATCCATCGTCTCTAAAACTAACAACATAGCAACAAGATTACAGAAATGGCTTACACAGAGGAAACGAGGAGCTGCCAGAATCCCAAAATCCGATTCCGTAAACTAGCATCGGCAACAGATTTGGAAAAACAAAATTGTACGATTTCTGAAGAAAACAAGACACTGTAGATCGCACCTGTGTAGTGAGGATGAAGATCGCGGCTGGGTAGCGTTGGGTCTCTTCGAGCTGCGTATAAGAAGATCACTCAATAGCGTGCTTACATACCCTTACTGTTTCTGAATGTGATTTTTAGGGTTTACTTGTGTGATTGTATTTAAGAGATGTCCTAATTAATCTCAATTTATAAAAAGTCAATAGAACAGAGTCTTATTTCTCTTTAACCAAATCTTAAATATTCACGTCAGCCATGATGTCATTAATTTGTTTCCAAACTTACCCCACTTTTCATTAAATCGAAGTTGGTTAGTAGGCTCTGAAACAACAAATCACTACTTGTAATAATATTTTTTTTGTTTACAAGTCACATCGACACCAATAGTCACCGCTTAAATAAAAAATAACCGTAGCGCGATTTGTTATATGAACATCAACTCAATATCTTAGTTAGCAATTGAACGAACAACAAACCGTCACTGACAATAGCAATTTGTTTTCAAATCATGGCTTTCACAATCGTACAAGCGGCCACTATTGTGGCGAGGGGAAACAGAAACTTGAGTTCCGGCCTAACATTGAGTTTCAAAATCAGATATTTAGATTTCTTCAGGCCTCCATAAATTTCCTGGAGCTGGCTCTCCTCAATATCATCAAGCAGAAGTTTGTCTTCCACAAAATAATCTGCAGATGCATAGAAAAAATGATTTGGATTCATAAAGGGTCAGATAGTGAGTTGTACCTTCTTTTTGGTCTTGGTTGCTATGAATGG